>WOXC01007344.1:62500-184649 GCA_011680675.1 Gymnobelideus leadbeateri | reverse complement strand
CATGTTGCCACTTAATTACTTGATTTGGGGGCTTGTTGCCACAGTAGGACTCTGCCACCAGACAGGAGAGCTTCCGCCCAAACATGGGGTCTTCACAGCTTCTCCAGGTTGGGTGGCCTCTGTAAAGCCTCCACATGCTCTGGCAAGCTGGATACCCGTCCCAAACTTCCCCCCAAGACCACAATCCAGATCCAGGCAGTTTAAAGCAAGAACGATTAACCCCCAGACTGATTGCTGGATCTTCCTACATTTCTGAGACCAGGAGCTAGAGGCGCCAGTGACGCTGCAAAATGGCTTCTGTGCCGTGTTTCTTCAGCAGCTTTACACCCCCAGGGGAGGAAGCTGATGCGTTCCCCAAATACTGGTCCCAAAGTCCATAGGGCACTAACCTTTGACTTTGTCAGAGGCACATCTGTGCTGATAATTCTGGAATCGCCACAGCTGCTGGTCTTCTGGGGTCCCTCCAGCCTGCTGCTGGCCCAGCCACCCTAGGGCTAAAACCTCGGCTCAAGCGGGCCTGGGCTCAGCTCCCAGAGTGCTGTGCTGTTGGTTCCCAGCGCTCTGTGCTGCCTCCTCTCAGAGTGCTGTGCTCCCTGCTCCCTGCAGGGCTGCTAGGTTCTCCTCAGTGGGAGGTTAGCTTCTCTGTGTCGTTCTGTGGGTGCTGGGGCTCCAGAAGTTGTTCAGAGTCCCCGTTTCCATGGTTTGGAGGTAATCTGGGGGCAGAGTACCTTGGAAGTGTTGTTTCTACTCTGCCATCTTGGCTCCGCCCTATTCTGTATATCTTAAGAAACTATGTGCTAGTCCTTTCTCCTAAAGCAATCTAGTTTGGGAAAATATTGATAAAAAGAGAGCTTCATCACCCTTCTGTACGTAGCCTGTTTAATTCCTGAAGATTCTGACTTCCACCCACACAGGGTTATGTTCCCAGAACTAACCTGATCACATCTCTCCTTCAGAATTTTCATGGTAGACTCTGAGTCACAGGTGATTTTTAATGCTATAGGTTCTAGCTCCCAATGGTGTGCTTCTCCAAGATTACCAGATGAGAATTATTTAGTCAGTGTATTTAGTAGTTTTTCAGAAAGGTGTATTTACTAGGGCAGTCAGGTGGTGCAGTGGATAGAGTATCAGGCCTAGAGATAGAATAACTCCTCTTCCTGAATTTAAATCCAGTCTCAGGAATGTACTGGCTGTATGACCCTGGGCAAGTCACTTAACCCTATTTGCCTCAGTTTCCTCAGCTGTAAAATTAGCTGGAGAAGGAAATGGGAAACCACTCCAGTATCTTTGTCAAGGAAAACCCCCAAAGGCATCACAAAAAATCAGACATGACTGAAAAAAATACCTAAACATTTTTTCTAAAATGGTCCAATATGAACAGTTGCTACAAAACATCACCAAGTTTATGACATATTTTCCCATAATACATGGGGAAAATGGACTCAGGTTTAGAAAGCACAGGTGGCAACAGGCTGACATAACTCCTGGTTACTGGGAGTCATTTTCTTCCACTTGGGGGATGTTCAAGAAGTTGCTTTCTTAAGCAGTATATGGTCTCTCCTTGAAGAACTGTGAGTTCAGTCTGTCAGTGGCTCCCAGTGATGCACACACTGCCTCTAGGTGATCCAGAGATGATGTTTAAGGCACAGAGGGGAAGAGGAGAGGTCCAACATGTTCTGGATCCTCCTCCTCTGATTAAAGGCCAAGGGAAGAAGAGCTAGCTAAAGTCTAGGCCTCTCCTCCCCTCCCCCACCACCCACCTCCAGGCATTTCCTCCTCAGTGCTTTGTCTGAAAATCACACTTGCTCCAATTTCTGGAATAGCATCTAATTTTATGCAAGATCCAGAGGGTGCAATGAAGTCTCAAAATCAATTTTCTGATGTCATTTGGCTTTATCAAAGGACTTTCAAAGACTCTCTCACTTAGTCTGTCTTTTGAGGGAATGCTTGATTACTTAAGATTAAGGTATCAGGCTTGTATATCTGAACGGCCCATTTCTCATCTGAAGATAGAGTCCTAGAATGTGTAAGTGGGCCCAGTGTTTGGCGGGTATAAGTGAAATTAGTGTTACAAGGATCACTGCCAGTCAGAACAGAAGAGCAGGTCTGGTGAGAAAGGACCAGGACCCTGACACAGCAGAGCTGTTCATGTGGGCCTTCCTCCCAATACACATAAATAGCCACCAGGAGCAAGTCACATGAATTACCATGTGGTTAGAGCAGCTGTGCCTTCGTCCCATCATCTTGCATGTATAGACTCAGCTTATGATGCATCACGTAAAACCTCTAAAGTTCATCAGAATATGAGCCTTACCTGATGAGATAATGCTATTAGATGTTTTGGAGAGGGTGGCATTGACACAAATTTAAGAATTAAATTAAAATATGAATTGAATTAGGGTATTCAGTAAATTAAAAAAAATAAGATCAGCATATCCAAAGGCAGGGATATTTCAGGGAATTTTATTTTTAGAAAATCTGGTAAGCAGATTCCATTTTGTTCTCTTAGGTGAAAAGTCAAACACATGACTGTGTAACTAAAATACTTAGGGCTTAATGGGAGCTCAAGTGGGACCAGTATTTGTGCTTACTTAGTTTTATTGCCAGAATCAGGGAATCAGATAATGATTGATAACCCTATCACCCTTCTCTAAAGTAAGTTCAGTTTTGCTGTTTTGACAAAAGCAATGGCTTGGTCTCCAAGAGTTTGAGGCTTCAAGCCCTATTGGCTGAGCTTTCTTTCCTTTCCCCTAAAAGGGAAGAGAGGGGTAGCTAGATGGCACAGTGGTTAGAGCATTGGGCATGAAGTCAGGAAGACTCATTCCCTCGAGTTCAAATCTGGCCTCAGAAACTTACTAGCTTGTGTGACCCTGGGCAAGTCACTTGACACTATTTGCCTCAGTTACCTCATTGATAAAATGAGCTAGAGAAGGAAATGGCAAACCATTCCAGTATCTTTACCAAGGAAACCCAAAATGGTGTCACGAGGAGTCATGACATGACTGAAATGACTAAACAGCTATAATGATAGGGTAATAGAAAACCAGTTTAGAAAAAGAAACTTTTAAGTTCTGAGATGCCACAATATATATATGTATATATATATATATATATATATATGTATATATATATATATATATATATATATATATATATATATATATATATATATATAGATTGATTCTCTAAGCTATCTGTATGGATTCAAAACTACTTGAAAATTAGATTTAAAAAAATGTACCTTGGTAGTCAGTAAACCACAGGTTAAATTTTGACCTTAAATACAAATTCTTGGTTTTTGTTTTGTTTTGCCTTAAGGGGTGAGGGGAGTTGGTCAGATAGGCAACTGTTCTGCAACTCAAGTGGCATAGTACCTGAAGTCAGTAAGTTTTGAGTTAAAATTCAGCCTCAGATACTTACTATATGTGTGACCCTGGTCAAGTCACTTAACCCTGCTTGCCTTAGTTTCCTCATCTATAAAATGAGTTAGAGAAGCAAATGGCAAACTACTCTGTTATCTTTGCTAAGAAAACCCAGAAAGGGTCACGAAGAGTAGGACAGGACAGGAAATGACTGAACAATTGTAATTTATAGTCCTAATAAGTTACCTGAAAGGTGAAATGATTTCCTCAGGGTCACACAGCCATTTTATTTCCTAGACCAACTTGAACTTGAAACCAGATCACTTGCTATTCTCAGACCCCATGATACTACTCAATGCAAACTATGATTACATATATTAGGGATATTAAAGATAGAACATCTTTGATGGACGGCAAGGCAGAGTAAAGTGGGCAAAGAAATGCATACTGTGGAAAAAATTTATTTAACCTATTTATTATTTATATATTATTTAACCTATTATTTCATTATTTTTATTATTTATTTATTATTTCGTTATTTATTTATTTTTATTACTTATTTATTATTTAATCTATTTAACCACAGAAATGCCCAATTGGAATGTTATACTGTCCTCTCAATTACATTAAGGGTACTCTCTTCTCCCTTACCAATATTCCAAGGAATGTTGGAATGCTCGGTCTGGCCACCAGATGGCTCTCATCCTTTCCATTTTCCGCAGTGGATCCAAAGCCACTGTCCAGAACAAATAAAAATGGCGTCAAAACATAAAGAAAAAAATTATTAAAATTTTTTTAAAGTGAAAGTTACCCTGTCATGGGGCCATCATTTCGCCAAGCTATCTATGACAATGGAAAGTCACAAGCATTGGTTGTAGCCAACCATTCTTTTTCCCCAAGTAAATTTCATTAGTAACTCCTACTCTATGCTGATTAGGGAAAGGGAATGGAATGAGCATTTATATGGTGTTAATATGTGCCAGGCACTGTGATAAACACTTTCTTTTTTTTTACCAATATCACTTCATTTGATCCTCACAATAACCCTTCAAGGTAGGTGCTATTATTGTTCACTTTTTGTTGAGGTTTTTTAGTCAAGGTAGTGAGGGTAGATTTGAATTCAAGTCTTGCTGACTCAGGCCAGTACTCTATCGACGATGCCACTAGCTGTCTTATTTGATTGCCAAATAAATAGATACCCAGTCCTCCTGCAATGCAAACACTACTTGGGTTGTACTTTTACCCAAAGAATAGAAAAAGGGAGATAAATATTATTGCTTTTGACCCTTTCCCAATATGGACCAAAGCTTCCTGATTGCTTGACATGACCAGTCATGGATTTTCAGCAAATGGAAAACTCCATTGAAACTGGGAGAAGCAACATGTGTTGTCTATAAATTCAGTGTTTCACAGTCCTTTAGAGAGTCCTGACAACTGCCAGAATGACTGGGGTGAATTATGTGCCATTGTTTTGTGCCTATTGTACTGCTTGTTGCTGTTCAGTCTTTCAGTCATGTCTGACTCAGTGGACCATACTGTCCATTGGGTTTTCCTGGAAAAGATACTGGAGTGGTTTGCCATTTCCTTTTCCAGTGGATCAAGATAAATAAAGGTTAAGTGACTTACTTGGGGTCAAGCAGCTAGTAAGAACTCTGCTAATGCACCATATTTGACTTTAGGATTAGAAAATAAATATGTTATCAATATAATCCTCATTCCCTCCACTTCTTGTTTTTGGAGAAAACTCCAAAAACTCCAAAAACTCCAAAAACTTTTAGCTCATGATAAATCAGTCAGTGGAATACCTCATGGCTCCCCCATTGGCAGACTTTTCAGGCCCAAAATCAGATCATTTCACTAATAAACATTCTAGTTCTATCTCTTTGAGTTACTTAGTAGACTAGGGCAGCCACCCCTGAAATATTACATCAGGCTGGCCTCAGAGGTCCCCAAGCTTGGCTGGGTTTTTGGGGAAGTGATTTAAACTGACATGAGGTTATGGAAGACCCAGCATCCTTGGATACTCCCACTGTATGCTGGTTGAGGTCATTCAGGGTAGTTATGGGGATTGTAGCAGTAACACAGTGTCAAGGGACCCAATAAGTGACATAAAAGTGAGGCCTACATTGTCAAGGTCAACAGGGCTTTGCAAGGGCATACTGTAGGGGAAAAGGGACTTCTTGTAGTTCTTGACCTCTGAAGAGACCGCTACCTCTGTTACAGAACCACTTTCAAGTTATCCATAAAATGGCAGCTCCCACACAGGTAAACACTTACCAATTAATAGTAAGAGTCAGTCATTGCTCCTTTGTTCTAAATATTCATTAGGTCCTCATACTGTACTTCAATTCAGCAGTAAATTTCTTGAGCACCTAATAATAAGTAGCCAGAGGCAGCTGTGATCTAGTGGGCCTCAAAGTGAGACAGAGTCGGTTCCAATCCTGCATCTGATACATCCTGGTGATGTTACTCTAGAAAAGTCACTAACCTCTTGGTGCCCAGGCATCTCTGTGAGACTATAAATTACATAGTGGGTGGCTATCAATTTAGAGGAAACTGTATGGAGGTTAAATATTTATTTCCTATTTTACTGAATACTTGAGTTAAGACAGTAAGTTACAGAATAATTGCTGATCTGCACTGGTAGAGAGAGGGGGAATTTCCCCAAGAGGAGTTCCCCATGCAATGAAATCACAAGTCTGGACCAAAATTGCTCAAGACACTATCCTTATGACTTGGTGTAGGGGAAAGAATTCACCGGTCACAGACCTTTCTACTTATTATCTTTATGACCTGCAGCAAGTAATATCCTCTATCTGGGCTTCATTTTCTTCATCTATAAATTGAGGGGCTAGACTGTGATCTTAACTTTTTTTGTATGTGTCATGGATTCCTTTTGGTAATCTGGTGAATCTTATGCACTCCTCATGATAATGCTTATTACTTAGGTTCACAATTGAAGAAATGCTACATTTCAGTTAGGGGTTAGCAAAAACAAAAATGTAATTCCCCCCCCCCCCCAATCCAAGTTCATGGATCCCTGGAAATCTATCCATAGACCCACAAAGAGTTTTTTTTAACACTTTTTAAGAACCCCTAGACTAGATGGTGTCTAAAGTTTCTTTTCAGCTATAAATCTTTTGAGCTTTAGACCACAGGGTCACTATTGGTGCTTACTGGTAGGTCATACACTTCGGTTGCTTTCCCAATAATGCATCAAGTTTATATTCACCCATCCATGATATCACCTCTATTTTTCTTTCATGACCAAAAACACACAGTCCCTGACTGAGGTCCATAGTATAGCCTGTAGCCACAGCACAGAGCAAAGCTCGCTATCTCAAGATCTAAACCCTTGACCTTGATCCCATTAGTAGCAGTCTCTAACTAACTGAATGAACTAAATATATACCAAAATATTTAATAGTTGTCCCTTGCCTCTTAGATCAAAGACAGCATGGCTTGTCATTGTCATCATAGCAACATCTGTACATCTTAATTAAAAAAAAATCAATATGAAGTTAATAAGCAGCTTTGTTTTTAGTCCTCTTCCATCCTTTAAAAAAATTCATATACTTGACTAATGGGAATAAAGCAGTAGTTCCTCAGTGAATCAAAGTTGCCCTTAATGCTAATTTTAACTGTATTTCTTTTGTATAAAAATGTGTGAATTGTCTCTCTGCAGGTAGAGATACACAATACAATTCCCTGAGGGTCTATAACCCTATTAGGGATGATTGAGGTAGTAGTCTAGGGATAAAGAGTGCATGGTATAGTGGGGGAAAAACACTAATCCTGGAGTTAGAAGATATGAAAGTCATTCACTTGCTTTTTGATCTTGAGTAATTCATTAATTATTTCTGGGGCTCACTTTCTTCATCTTTAAAATGAAGGGGAACACCAAATAGGCAAAGATGACGAATGATAGAAATAGACAATTCTGGTGGGACTGCTGAAAGACAGGCACATTAATATATTTTTGATGGAATAGTGAATCAGTTCAAACATTGCAGAAAACAATTTTGAATTATACTTAAGAAAAGTGATGAAAATGTCCAGACCCTTTAACTCAAAGACCCCACTGCTAAACATAAATCCTAAGAAGGTTAATGACAGAAAAAAGTTCCCATATACACCAATATGTTGATAGAAATGTCTTTTGTTTTGGAATTGTAAACAAATTAGATGCCCATTGATTCAGGAATGACTAAACAAATTATGGTGTATGAATGCAATGGAATATTATTGTTCCATAAGATGTGATGAATATGAACACTTTAATGAGAGGACACTTATATGGACTGATATAGAAGTATAGAGGCAAACACCCCAGCATCCCCAGGGTGGCTGCCAATAGGTTCTTAGATCTGCTTTTCTAAAGGAAAGCAACTCAAAATGGGTTAACAATCTTGCTTTAATCAATGAAACATATCATTTACCTAGTTCAGGTGAAAAAGTCAGCACCCTGAACTCCAGAGTATACAAAGGTTACAAGCAGAAGTTACAAGACAGAGAAACATTTCAGAAGATAGGCCTCCAACTGTCCAACCATTACATCCATACCTAATTATAGTTACCAGAGAGGGAAGTATCAACATTTGGGTTTTCAAAGCCAGGGGGCTCTCAATAGCTGCCCAGAGTTTGTCTGGTCAAATCACACAACCAAAGCAAAGGCTCACATCAAGGTTTTATATAGCCTTCTTCTGGGTCAGAGAATGTAACCACCCTCTTGACCCACTGCCCAATCACAAAGGATCTCCTGAAAGACAAGCCTCCCACCACAGGCTCCAGATGCCCTTAACCTAGGGGCAGGGAAGATCTTATATAATACAATCCTAGAAAGATGGCAACAACATAAATTTACATTCCCATTACAGGAAGGAAGTGAGCAGAACTAGGAAGATAATAGGCATGACTACAGTCATGTAAATGGAAACAACAACAAATCTGTGTAATTAAAATGACTCAGCTTGGCTCCAAAGAAGAGATGAAAAAATGTAGAGGTGGGGGACTATGGATGTGCATTACTTTATATGCTGTCAGATAGGTTAAGATGTTGGTGAGTTTTGTTGAATCCTTTTTCCTCTTATTCTTTGTTTCAAGGGAAGGCTTCCTGAGGAGAGCAGAAAGGAAGGGATTTATGTGGAAATGAAAGTGACATAAAAACCAAAGATATTAATATTGTTGTTATTTAATTGTTTTAGTCATGTCAGATCTTTGTGACCCCATTTGGGATTTTCTTGGCAAAAATATGGGAGTGGTTTGCCATTTCATTCTCTAGTTCATTTATACAGATGAGGAAACTGAGGCAGAGTTAAATGACTTGCCCAGGGTCACACAGATACTAAGTATCTGAGGTCAAATTTGAACTCAGGTCTTTCTGACTCTAGTTCCAGTGCTCTATCCACTATGCCACTTAGATGCCCCAAAGATATTCATAATAAATTTTCAATGGGAGAAGAGTGAACTAACTTATTTCTAAAAATCCCTCTAGCTCTAATAGTCTAGAAGCCTATGAATAATTTGACCAGAGATTTGTTGGTAAGGCAAGAAGAAAAATTGTCTCTCAGGAGGTCACATAAGGGGATGAGAGGAAAAACAAATAGGAGGGAGTCTTGTCTCTGGACTGACAAGTATTAAAGGTGGGAGGAGGGAAGTGTGAGGTGAGGATAGTCACAGATCAAAGAGCTGTTGGAGAATATTTCACACACCAGCTTCTGAAGAAATGCTGGCTGTTCTTTGATCTCTGACTCTCCCCTAGGTAGCCCCTCACACCCTACCCCTGCCTCCCCCCCAACACACACATACAGAAGTAGAGCCGTTATTGACCCTAATGCTAGATTGTATTATCCTGTCCTCCCTACATCTGCCTCAAGCTTCTCCCCTGAATAGTTAATACAAGATTTATGTACCTTAAATACAAGTAGGATTATGGGATTGTAGATTTATGTCTAGAAGACACTCTCATTTTCCAAATCAGGAAACTGAGGCCTGCATAGACAGGATAAAGGACTTGTCCAGGGTCACAAAGATTCTAATTGGTGGGACCACTTTGACACCAGATCTAGTGCATTTCCATATCTCATTTTAATATAACCATAAAAAAAAATGCTGCCCCATAGGCTTGGAGTCTAAAATGATAACTAATGGAAATTAGTCGATGAGACTAAAAGAAATATAAGCTTCTTTTCTCAACTATTGATGTGTAGTTTTCCAGGGAACTCATACTTGTGGGGAAAGTCTAAATGTATAGTTCACAAATAGACTCAATTCAACGGACTTTCACTGAGGGTTCTTTCTAGGTGGTAAAGATGGGGAGGGCAGAATATAAGTACTTGTGAACAGGGCCAATAAAAAAAGAAGATTATTTGTGCTGGGCCTAAAGATCTTTGAAAATCATTTCTGAGGGGAGTGGAGCCAAGATGGTGGAGAGAAGCCAGGAACTTTCTTGAGCTCTTCCCAGTTTAACTTGGAGACAACATTAAATCAAGCCTCTAAAAGAATTATAGAGTGACAAAATCCCCCCTAAATAAATAAATAAATAAATAAATAAATAAATAAATAAATAAATAAATAAATTTCTAGCATGAGATAACTTAGAAAGACTTCAGAAAAGATCTGTCCCACTTGGATAAAAGAGGAGTACAGCCCAGCACAGGTATTGTCCGGGCAAGTCAGTTGGAGGTTCTTGGTCACAACACAAATCAACAACCAAAGCTTCCTGGTTCAGCAGGCCAGTGGCATAGAAGGCAAGCTGTGAGGGCTGCAACCCTAGTGCAACAGGAAAATTGCCAGTCCCTAAACAGAGGGCACAATAGTAGCAATGAGGCTGGGCAACCCTAGCACAGTGGGCAAGCTGCCAGTCCCAGAGGCCCTGGTGCAGAAAACCAGTAACCAAACCCCTGGCCCCCAGTGCAAGAAGTTTGGGACAGTGATTCCTGTATCCCAGAAGCAGAGTTCAACATTAAAAAATGAGCAAACTCCCTCCCCCCCAAAAACAAGAGCCCTGACCAAAAAAAAGCTACTATGGTAACAGGGAAGATCAAAACACAAACTCAGAAGAGGACAACAATGCTAAAATGACCTACATGCATGTAAAGCCTCAAAGAGGAATATGAATTGCTCTCAAGCTTAAAAAGTTCTCTTGGAAGATTTTGAAAAGGATTTTAAAAATCAAGAAAGGTAAAAGAAAAATTTGGAAAAGAAATGAGAGTAAGGCAAGAGAATTATGAAAAGAGTCAACAGCTTGTAAAAGGAAGTACAAAAATTGACTGAAAAAAGCAACTCCTTAAAAAATAGAATTAGCCAAGTTGGGGTGTGGGGTGGGGCAGAAATCCATTGAAGGAAACAACTTTAAAAGCATAATTGGCCAAATGGAAAAGGAAACACAAAAGCTCATTGAAGAAAATAATTCCTTAAAAATTAGGATGCATCAAGTGGAAGCTAATGACTCCTATGGGACACCAAGAATCAATCAAACAAAATCAAATCAATAAAGATGAAAAAACAGAACAAAATGTAAAATGCTTCATTGGAAAAAACAACTGACATGGAAAATAGATCCAGGAGACCTAATTGAAAAATTATTGGACTAATTTAAAGCTATGATCAGGAAAAGAGTCTGAACAAGACTCTTTCAAGAAATTACCAAGTAAAACTGGCATGACACCCTAGAACCAAAGGGTAAAATAGTCATCAAAGAATTCACTGATTACCTCCTAAAAGAGATCCCAAAATGAAAATTGCAAGGAATATTGTCCAAATTCCAGAACTATAAGGTTAAGGAGAAAATGCTGCAAGCAGTCAAGAAAGAAACAATTCAAATATCAAGGAGCCACAGTCAGAATTACACAGGACTTAGTAGCTTCTACATTAAAGGACTGAATGGTTTAGAAGGCAATGGAGCTAGGATTACAACCAAAAATCAACTACCCAGCAAAATTAGCATAATCTTTGAGGGGAAAAGACGAACAATAAATGAAATAGGGGTTTTTCAAAATTTCCTGATAAAAATACCAGAGCTTATTAAAAAATTTGATCTTCAAAAACAAGATTGAAGAGAAGCATAAAAAGGTAAACAGGGAAGAAAAAAACCATAGTATTCAATAAGTTTAAACTATTTATATCCCTACATGTGAAGATCATACTTGTAACTCTTAAGTGCTGTATCTCTAAAATAATTTACTTATTTAGTGCCATAACAATCCAACTACCAAAAAATTATTTTATAGAAGTAGAAGCACAAACTTGGCCTGAGCTCCTGCTCCAATATATGTAAAAAAATTATTCTAAACAAACTTTAGAGCTACAGAACCCACAAAGAGACAGAGAGAAACAAATCTCCCACTGAAGGCATCCTGGCAGGCCAACAGGAAGGGCCTCTTGCACCAGACTGAGACCCGAGCACAGTCCCACACAAACCATGCAGGTCTGGCCCCAGAGTGGCTCCGAACAGCTGTGGCCAGAGAAGACTTCAGGAGAGTGAATCACCAGCAGTTGTGGTGGTTTCAAGACTTCTCAACCCATAAACACTAAAGACAAATTAAAAGGTCAGTGTGGAACTCTGTTGGAACAGTGGAGGATGGAAGAGTGTGGTCTGGCCCTTGCTCCCAGGGCAAGAATCAGTGGAGGTGTGGTGACTGTGCAGCTGCCACCATGTGGCTGCTTCAGGAGCTCCTGGCCTGCAGATTGTATGAGGACCAAGTGACCATTCAGAGGGTAATCCTTTTTGCTTTAACCTGCTTGGATCTGGATTGTAGTCTTAGGTTGTGGTCCTGGGGTGTGTGGTCAATGAGCCAGAGCTTGTGAAGGCTGTAGAGAGAGTGACCTCCTAATAGCTTCAGTAGCTATGAAAACCCAGTGATTTGGGACAAAGCTTTCTCCATTCTGGAAGCAGAGTTCTGCTGTGGCAAAGAGCTCAAAAATCAAGTAATTGTCTGGCAAGATGAGAAAGCAGAGGAAGCACAAACAGACCATAGAATCCTTTTTTGGGGGACTAAAAGGATCAAGGCATGGAATGGGAGAAAGCAGCAAAGTCAGAACTCCTGCATCAAAAGCTGCCAAGGAAAATATGAATTGGTTACAGGCCATGAAGGAGCTCAAGAAGGATTTTGAAAATCAAGTAAGAGAAGTGGAGGAAAAATTGGGAAGAGAAATGAGAATAATGCAAGAAAATCAGGAAAAGTGAATCTATAGCCTACTAAAGAAGGCCCAAAAATACACTGAAGAAAATAACACCTTAAAAAATAGACTAACTCAAATGGCAAAAGAGGCCCAAAAAGCCAATGAGGAGAAGAATGCCTTAAAAAGTAAAATTTGCCAGATGGAAAAGGAATTTCAAAAACTCACTGAAGAGAATAACTCCTTCAAAATTAGACTGGAGAAATTGGAAGCTAATGACTTTATGAGGAATCAAGATACTATAAAACACATCCAAACAAATGAAAAAATAGAAGACAATGTGAAATATCTCATTGGGAAAATCACTGACCTGGAAAATAGATCCAGGAAAGATAATTTAAAAATCATTGGACTACCTAAAAGTCATGATAAAAAAAGAGGCTAGACACTTTCTTTCAAAAAATTATCAAGCAAAATTGCCCTGATATTCTAGAACCAGAGGGCAAAATAGAAATTGAAAAAATTCACCGATTGCCTCTTAAAAAAGATCCCCAAAAGAAAACTCCTAGGAATATTATAGTCAAATTCCAGACTTCCCAGGTCAAGGAAAAAATACTACAAGCAGTCAGGAAGAAACAATTTGAATACTGTGGGAACACAATCAGGATAACACAAGACCTAACAGTTTCTACATTAAGGGATCTAAGGCCTTAGAATATGCTATCCTGGAGGTCAAAGGAGCTAGGTGAACCAAGAATCACCTACCCTGCAACGCTGAATATAATGCTTCAGGGGAAAATATGGTTTTTCAATGAAATAGAGGATTTTCAAGCATTCTTGATGAAAAACCAGGCCTGAAGAGAAAATTTGACTTTCAAATACAAGAAGCAAGAGAAGCACAAGACGGTAAACAGGAAAAAAGAAATCATAAGGAACTTATTAAAGTTGAATTATTTATATTGCTACATGGAAAAATGATAATTGTAATTCATAAGACTTTTGTCAGTATGAGGACAGTTGAAGGGAATATATATGTATACAGATATATGTATATATATAGGAGGGTGTCTGTGTATATAAATATGTATGTGAGTGTGGGCATATGTACGTTCATGTATACATAGACAGAGGGCACAGGATGAGTTGAATATGAAGGGATAATATCTAAAAAATAAAATTAAATGGTGAAAGAGGAATTTATTGGGAGGAGAAAGGGAGAGATAGATTAGGGTAAATTATGTCATATAAAAGAGGCAAGAGAAGGCTGTTACAATGAAGAGGAAGAGCAGGAAGGTGAAAGGGAATGGAACAACCTTATTCTCATTGAATTTGGCTTAATGAAGGAATAACATACACACTCAATTGTGTATCTTACCTTATAGGAAAATAGGGAAGTAGGGGATAAGATGGGGGATTATATAAGGGAGGGCATACTGGGGGAGAGGGTAGTTAGAAGGAAACACTTTTGAAAAGGGATAGGGTCAAAGGAGAAAATAACAGGATAGGATGGAGGGAAATATAGTTAGTCTTTCACAATAAAACTACTATGGAAATGATTTGGGTAATATGTATGACCTATATGGAATTATTTATCTTCCCAGTGGGGGTGGGTGAGGAAGGAAGAAGGGAAAAAATCTGGAACTCAAAGTTTTAAAAACAAATGTTTAAAAAATTGTTTCTTACATGCAACTGGGAAATAAGATATACTGGCACTGGGGTATAGAAATCCTTCTTGCCCTACTAGAAAGTTAGGGAGGTTTTGGGGGAGGATATAAGAGATCACATTGGGAGAAGGGGTATTCAGTAGGTTTGCTATTTTGGGGTGACAGTAGGGGAAAGATGGGAAGAAAAAATTTTAACTTAAAATCTTGTGGAAATGAATGTTGAAAACTAAAAATTAATAAATAAAAATTTTTAAATATATAAAAAATTATTGTATAGAGCTAGAAAAAATAATAACAATATTTGTCTGGAAGAACAAAAGGTCCAGAATATCAAGGGAAATAAAGAAATGCAAGGGAAGGTGGCCTAGGAGTACCAGATCTAAAACTATTATAAAGCAGCAATCATCAAAACTATTTGTTATTGGCTAAGAAAAAGAGTGGTAAACCAGTGGAATAGGTTAGGTATACAAGACAGAGTAGTCAATTATTATAGTAATCTACTGTTTGATAAATCCAATGACTCCAGCTGCTGGGACAAGAACTCACTATTTTTTAAAATCTGCTAGAAAAATTGGAAAATAGTTTGGCAGAAACTAGGCATTAACCAATATCTTACACTGCATATGAAAATAAGATCAAAATGGGTGCATGATTTAGACATAAAGGGTGAGACTATAAGCAAATTAGGAGAGCAATGGAAAGTTTACCTATGAGATCCATGGAGAATGGAAAATTTTATGACCAAACAAGACACAGAGTACATTATGATATGTGAAATGGATAATCTTAATTACATAAAATTAAAAAGTTTTTGCAGAAACAAAGTCAATGCAACCAAGATTAGAAAGGAAGGAGAAAGCTGGGAAACAATTTTTATAGCCAGTATCTCTGATAAAGGCCTCATTTCTAAAGTATATAGAGAACTGAGTCAAATTTATAAGAATACAAGTCATTCCCCAATTAATAAATGGTAAAAGGATATGAACAGGCACTTTTCAGATGAAGAAATTAAAGGTATCTATAGTCATTTGAAAAAAGGCTCAAAATCACTATTGATTAGAGAAATGCAAATCAAAACAACTCTGAAGTACCACAACACCTCAGATTGGCTAACATGACAAAACAGGGAAATGATAAATGTTGGAGAAGATGTGGGACAATTGGAACACTAATACATCATTGGTGGAGTTGTGAGATAATCCAACCATTCTGGAGAGCAATTTGGAACTATTCCCAAAGGGCTATAAAATGTATATACCCTTTGTCCCAGTAATACCACTTCTAGGTCTGTATCCCAAAGAGATCACACAAATGAGAAAAGGACCCACATGCACAAAAATATTTATAGCAGCTCTTTTTGTGGTGGTCAAGAATTGGAAATTGAGTGAATGTTCATCTATTGGGGAATGGTTGAACAAGTTATGGTATATGAATGTAATGGAATTCTATTGTTCCATAAGAAATGATGAGCAGGCAGATTTCAGAAAAAACCTGGAAAGACTTACATGAACTGATCCTGAGTGAAGTGAGCAGAACAAGGAGATCATTGTACACAGTAAAAGTAATGCTTTGATTGACTTAGCTCTTCTCAGTGATCCAAGACAATCCCAAAAGACTCATGATGGAAAATGCCATCCACATGTAGAGAAAGAACTATGGAGTCTGAATGCAGATTGAAACATATTATTTTCACTTTTTTTGTAGCTTTTCCCTTTTGTTCTATTTCTTCTTTCACAGCATGACTAATGTGGAAATATGCTTCCATGATTGCACATGTATAACCTATATCAGATTGCTTGCTATCTTGAGGAGGGGAAAAGGAAGGGAAGGAGGGAGCAAAATTTGGAACTAAAAAATCTTATAAAAATGAATGTTGAACATTAAAAAAGAAATCATTTGCAAAACTGAACTAATGCCTGTGCATAAAAAAAATGATAATTTAAATGTATTTGAGAAGAGCTTTATAGGATAGCTTGTTCCATAGTTTTCAGGATAGCCTCGCAGATTCCCCCCAAGGTCTTTTATCTTCTAACTTTGCTTCAGCTGACAAGCTTTTTACTTTGCGCCTTAATCAAATAAAGTGTTGAGTGAAAACAAATCCTCTAAGTGGTAGCTGCGCACACATGCTCAGACTGGACCCAAGCCCCTGCTGAACATTTTGCAAGCTTCTTCCTTCATACCAAAGCCTTCTCTCACTTTTCCCTGTGTCTGTGAGGTGATAACGAGCCTGCAGCTGTGTTGTTGGAGGTAGGGGGAAGATGGGTGGAGACACAAATTTCCTTGCAGGCATCCTTTCTGTTGTACAGTTGTTTCAGTCATGTCTGACTTTTTATGATGTAATTTGGGGTTTTCTTGGCAAAGACATTGGGGTGGCTTGCCATTTCCTTTTCCAGCTCATTTTACAGATGAGGAAAATGAGGCAAATCATGTTCACACAGGTAGTAAGTATCTAAGGCTGGATTTGAATTCAGATCTTCCTGACTCTAGGTGTATGGCTCTATCCACTAAACTGCTTAGCTGCAGGGATCCTAGCTTTTCTCTAATGCAAATCTCTAAATGTATAGTTCGGGACCCTATTCAGGACATTTGTACTCTTGGGGCCCCAGAAAGAATTTTAAAGAAAGTAATGAATAGTTTTACAGGTAGCATAATATAGTGGAAAGTGTACAAGTTTTGGAGCTAGAGAACCTGAGTTCAAATTTTACTTATGTCACTTACAAACTGTTTGACCTTGGGCAAGTCACTTAATCTTGGTTTCCTCAATGATAATATAAGGGAGTTAGACAAGATGGACTGTAAGGCCCCTTCCAGCTCTAAATCTGTTATCTTATGAAAAAATGTAAGTCACTGGGGAGGGAAGAGGAGGCCATGACTTTCAGTTAAGATACTTCCATGGTTACCAAATGGAGAAAAGCTGCCCCTCAGTTCCCAAGTTACAGTGTGATTTAGTTGGGGTTTTATTTGTTTGTTTTGTCTTTTTTTTTTTTGGATGGAGGAAGGCAGGGCAATTGGGGTTAAGCGACTTGCCCAAGGTCACATAGCTAGCAAGTGTTAAGTGTCTGAGGCAAGATTTGAACTCAGGACCTCCTGACTTCAGGGCTGGTGCTCTATTTACTTCTCCACCTAGCTGCCCTCTACAATGCTATTTAGGCCAAAAAGTTGCATTTAACTTGAATACAGGCCAAAGTAATGCTCGCTAGGAGGAGTCATGCAGCTAGCAATGCCCCTTGTCCTAGTAGATTCTTTTAAAATTTTGTTGAATGAATGAATACATTTCTAGTTTATTATACCTGGAGGTTTTCTCATGTATATGATAAGAAAATGGGTTAAGGGCAAAGGGAGAGTTTCCAGTGAGGCACGGCTCTCTGACAGCTGACCTCAGCAGCTTACCCTCAAGGAGGTCTGATGAGAGATAGGAAAGGTGCCTATACAATAACTTGGTAATGCCGCATTTGGGAAAGAAAACAGCAAAGTAAGTGAAAGCGATCCTTCTTGCATCCAGCTTTTCGTTCCTTTTAATTCTTCCCATACTCTCATGACATCTCCCTCTCTCCTGGCCTACAATTTCCAGTACCATTAAGCTTTTTGGATACTGACAACATACTTACACATCCTTCATCACTCTCCTCCCTTTCTTCAATCAGTACTTAGCACAGTGCCTAGCATATAGTAAGCACTTAAATACTTGTTAGCTGACTTTAATCAAAGTCTGCTTTTGAAAAAGTACCTGCTAGTCATGTCATCTTGATATGTATTTAAGTCAATGAGTCAAGGGAGAGGAGGGAGATATTTACAATTTTAATTTCTCTCTTTTTCTCTCTCTCTTTGTCCTTCCTCCTCTCCCTCCCTAGACAACTGGTTTTAAAAGTAAAGGAAGGCATTACTGGGCCATCACCATACCATGCTGTTTCCTCTTTGGCCACAGGACCTGTTTTATACCCTCCCCCACACAAACAGCAGAACTAGGAACTCAATCCCTGAAATAGCTTCAATCTGTATTCAGTCAATATCAATTCTTTCTTCAGAAGTGGATAGCATGCTCCATCATTAGTCCTTTGGGATTGTTTTGGATCACCACATCTCTGAGAAGAACTAAGATATTCACAGTTCTTCATCATACAATACTGCTGTTACTCTGTATAAATTCTCCTGGTTCTGCTTACTTCACTGTGCATCAGTTCATGTAAGTCTTTTCATGTTTTTCCAAAATCATTTTGCTCGCCATTTCTTATAGCACAGTAATATTCCATCATAAACATATACCACGGTTTATTTAGCCATTCCTCAATTGATGGGCATCCCTTTGATGTCCTTACCCACCACAAAAAGAACTGCTCTAAATATTTACGTATAAGTGAGTCCTTTCCCCTTTTTTTTGTATGTCTTTGGGATCTAGACCTAGCAGTGGTGGTTTTTGTTTTTTGTTTTGTGTTGTTTTTTGTTTTATTTTGTTTTTTGTTTTTGTTTGTTTGTTTTTTGCTTTTTGGAGGGCAATTGGGGTTAAGCAACTTGCCAAAGGTCACATGGCTAGTTTTTGTGTAAAGTGTTTGAGGCCAGATTTGAACTCAGGTCCTCCTGACTCCAGGACTAGTGCTCTATTCACTGCGCAACCTAGCTGCCCCTCTAGCAATGGTGTTGCTAGACCAAAGAGTATCTACCAGCTCTGCCTCTGTGTCTGTCTCTGTGTCTCCATTTGCCTGTATGTCTGCTTGTGTCTGTCTGTCTTTGTGTGTTTCAGTGTTTATCTGTCTCTGTATCCATTTGTCTGTCTGCCTGACTCTCTTTTCCTCCCTCACCCCTGTGGAATGAAAGACTCTATGCCCCTAGAATAGGAATTTCAGATGTCAACCACATTTTTCTGTGGGTCTGTAGGGACCCTCTTGTAGCTCTTTAAGCCACATCATAAGTAGATGCCATTTTCATCTGTGCTGATGCACAGAATCGAAATAATGCCAAATAATGATGATGATAAGGACAAAATGGGCCAACAATTTTATTATAACAAGTTATTCCCTGGGGTGTAACATTCCCTTCCCCTCTCTCCCTCTGCCCCCATTTGAAAGGGTGTTATTAGGCTAAGAGAAAGTATGCCAGGGCAGAGGCAAGCCTACCAATACTGTTTCCTCTACTCTACTGAATTTGGGGCATAGAAGTCAGTGCTCATAGCACGTAGGGCCAGAAAAAATCTTTTAGTCAAATTCCTGAGCCTTGTGGCTTAGGAAACTGACATGAAGTGATTTGAACAAACTCAAGCAAATAAAGACTATCAGTGCTGGGCTTCAAATCCAGATTGCCTAACTCCAAGGACAGTGTTCATTCTATTGCCCCCTTTTTTCCTACAACTCAGGCCATAACCCAAGGCTAGATGTATACACGAGGTAACCCTAGAGTTTAGGAAAGGGTCTCTGTCCCCAAATATCTTCCCCACCAGCCTATTACAAGGCTGTCCTCTTCTAACTTGGTCATTGCTGTTTTTCAGTTGTGTCCAACTCTTCATGACCACATTTGGGGCTTTCTTGGTAAAGATACTGGAGTAATTTATCATTTTCTTTTCTGGTTCATTTTATAGATGAGGAAACTGAAGCAAACAGGGTTAAGTGACTTTCCCAGGATCATACAATTAGCCATTGAAATAGACAGGATTTGAACTTTGGTCTTCCTGTCTCAGGACTCTATCTTCTGCACCACCTAACTGCCCTTACTACTATTAGCATGTCACAGTAGAGCCAAGGGCTTTAGAATTAAAAAAAAAAAAAGAATTAGATACTGCTTCTGACCTTGGGTGATTAACTTGACTTCTCTGACCCTCAGTTTCCTCATTGTCTCAAAATGCTTAAGGACTGGGTAAGCCCTAAAGTCCCTTCCAACTTGAACTTGCTATGGCTTGATGGCATTAACAGAATAATGTTCAAAACCTTAGGGGAAAACAAGAGTATTATACTGGCCCTCAAGATGCTTATAATCTAGTGAGGTAGAAAAACCACACATAGAGATGCTGTTCACTCATGTCCAACTCATTGTGACCCCATTTGGGGTTTTCTTGGCAAAGATATTGGAGTAGTTTGCCATTTCCTTCTCCAGCCCATTTTACAAAGGAGAAAACTGAGGCAAACAGGATTAGGTGCCTTGCCCAGGGTCACATAGCTAATAAGTATCTGAAGTTGGATTTGAACTCAGGTCTCCCTGACTCCAGACCTAGCACTCTATCTAGCTGCCTCCACACATAGAGATAAGGACTTGCATTTTCATTAGCATCAAGAACTCCCAGATGAGGAAATACATTCTTCCTGTGAGGTTTGGCACCTTTGCAATATGAAGTCTTAGAAAGCTGCCTAGCACACTGAAAGGTTAAGGATCAGACAGCCAGTGTGTGTCAGAAGTGAGAACTGAACCTGGGTCTTTTCCTAGCTTTGAGGTCATCTCTCTAGCTATGACACAACCGAAGCTTCTCCAAAACAACAACAACAACAACAACAACAACAACAACAACAACAACAACAACAACAACAACAACAGCACAAAAGAGGTTTGCCTCCTAAACCAAATCAAGGAAACTTTCTTTCAGTGGAAGAAAAGAAGTTGGTCCAAGGAGTCCTCAGATCATCACATAGAGCTGAAGATGTCTGCCTGATACTATAAAGATACTGGGTTTTCCCCACAATCCGTAGTTACAGGAGCAAGTAACAATAAAGCAAGAAGATTCGTTTATTTTTGCCAAAAGTGTAAAGAAAAAAAATATTTCAAAGCAACCACAATCTAATGACTCTTTTGGGAGAAGGGGTGTTAAATTGCTGATTGTGAACTAAAATCTCAGGAATTTGTTCCAGAAAGGTTTTCTTCAGATTCCATTGGTCTTTCGAAGGAGTGTATGTCATCTTTAAATGCTGGGATTGGGAATGTTGTTTCACACAAGTCTCTTATTATTTTTTTCTTTTTGGAGGGGGGAAAGGTAGGGCAATTGGGGTTAAGTGACTTGCCCAAGGTCACACGGCTAGTTTTTGTGTTAAGTGTCTGAGGCCAGATTTGAACTCAGGTCTTCCTGACTCCAGGGCTGGTGCTCTATTCACTGAGCCACCTAGCCACCCCTCACAAAGGTCTCTTATGGTGCCTGACAACAGCCTATGCAATGAAGCCAAGTTGGTGTTTTGTTTTGTTTTTTTTTAAGCTTTGGATAGTTGTTTTTCTTCAAGGCATTAGTATGGTTGTAGAAGAAAAAAATACATTGAGAAAAAGAGGCAGCTGGGGCTACAATGGATGGGGTGCTGGATTTGGAGTTAGGAAGAGCAGAGTCTCATATCCTGCCTCAGACACTAGCTGTATGACCTTAGGTGAGTCATTCAATCTGCCTCAGTCTTATCATCTATAAAATGGGAATAACAATAGCACTTACTTCTCAGGAATGTTTTGTGAATAAAAAGAGATGATATTTGTAAAGTGTTTCACCCCCTTTAAAGAGCCATAAAAATGCTGGCTAAAATGTTTGACCTGAAACACATATTAGCTATTATTAAAATTATGTCTCTGTTTGTATAGCAGTGAATTTACTCTCTGCTAAACTGGGTGGTAACTGTTCTGTAGCATAATCAGAGCTCAGAAGGGAAAGAAATCCAGTGTGTAGAGGAGAAATGAGGGAAGAGGGCAGCTATGTGACTCAGTGAATAGACCACCAGTCGTGGAGTCAGGAGGACCTGAGTTCAAATCCAGATTCTGACACTTAACACAAAAACTAGCCATGTGACCTTGGACAAGTCTCTTAACCGGAATTGCCATGTATCCCCCCCCCCTCCAAAAAGCAAAAGAGAGAGAGAGAGAGAGAGAGAGAGAGAGAGAGAGAGAGAGAGAGAGAGAAATGAGGGAAGACTTCTTAGAGAAAATAGGAAATGAAGAATGGCTTGGAGGATTAGGTAAAGGTAAATGGAAGAAAGAAGATATTCCTGGTGGGAGAAACGGTTGTGAGGTGGGATAGGAAGTAAGAATGAGCATGGAGATTTGAAGAGCCAGCTAGGATCAACCGTACAACAAGCATTTATTAAATGCCAGCTGACTACCAGGGGTTATAGGCATACAAATACAAAAGGGAGACAGCCCCTGTCTTTGAGGAATGTACATCTTACTAGATCAGAACAATCTAGAGCTGGGAGATCATTTAGTTCAACCTCCCATTCTACAAATAAGGAAACTGAGACCAGAGAAGGGACTTGCCCAAAGTCACACTAGTGCTAAGACCCAGATCCAAGATTCGAACTCAGGTCCTCTGATACTAAATCCAATGTTCTTGTCCCCATCCTATGCTGTCTTTCAAGATCTGCCTGAATGGAATAGCAGCAGCTTCCCAGTTATCGTCATTGCAGGAATGGCAGTGGAGTTTCCACAAAAGAAATGGAGAATCTGAAAGGGAAAGGAAGAAATGCCCCAGACACAAACATCCAGGGACCTGTTTCTGGCTTGGTCCACAAGTGGGCTAGTTGAGGCTAGAGTCCTTGATACCACCTGCCATTCATTCCTGATCACCACTGGGGCCATCCAGAAGCCAGTTTTGAAGATGAGGGATAAGGGATGGGAGATCCAGGTGATTCTGGCCTCCCTCCCTTTTCAAGATAATGACCAGTTTCACTTTACAAAACAGTGCATAATCCTAGGAAATAGGAACTGCGAGGCAGGTTCTTTCTTTCCTTCTCCCCCCTCCCCCCATCAAGACACAGAAACCTTTATTTTCTCCCTATACCACAAACTGCCACTGTTAAATAATATTGGATAATTGCACCTGTCGTACTCCCCATATTGTGCCGAGGAAAAATAATTGCTGGTTTTCTGCCTTGCAGTTTAGCTGTGACTCTGTCATTTGACTCAGAGCATGTCATTTTCTCCCATTTTAGACTGTGTACAGTCAAACTGTGTGAAAGGACTCACAGATAGCAGCCCTGCGTGTGTGAGTGGGCGCGGACCTCATTCAGCAATGATTTCTAATTTATACAGCACCGAAAATTCACAGCTATAAATAAACAGTTCTGACTGGCTCTGCTGCCTACTCAAATGCTTTATTAAAAAAAAAAAAAAGAACCAACTCCATCTGGAAGGAAAACAAGATTGTCTGGATGTTGGTGTTGGAGACTTTGGGCCTGGACAGGCTGGATCCTGGGAGCTGTGCTGAACCTAGCATTAGTTGCTGGCTGCTTTCTCCCAGGGCCTAATCTCCCTGCTCTTCCCTCAGCCCACCCTGGCTCTCCACGTGCAGCTGAAACGTGTTTGGGGGATTACAGTATGTGAAACCGGCTTCCTGTTATGACAAGTGTTGCAAACGAGTAGGTACAGATGAGCTGAAAATAGCTTGAAAAGAAGATGGCCTTTGGAGGTGGGTGGAGGGGGAAACCGGGTTAATATACTCATGGTTCAAGGGAACACAGCCAGGCCTAGATCCAGACTCTAAATTGGTTTCATATGAGAGAGACATAGTGATGTCATGGAAAGTGAACTGACTTTAACATTTGAAGACCTGGGTTTGAATCCCAGCCCTGGACATTTAATATCAGTGAGTCACCTGTGTTTTATTTTATTACTAAGTATGTACATTCACTTAAATAAAAGCCAACCCATCCTCCACAACACCCCATTATTGAAGATTTAAACTGGTACTTTCTCTCCTGGAGGCAAAAATGCTCTGATATGTTGAAGCTCTGTGAGACTATAGTCCTTTCTGATGTCACAATAGACAGAATTCTTGCCTCGTCTTGCAGCCCTCAGGTTGAACTGAATTCCCAAGACAATGGAGACACGATTAAAAGTTTTAGCGTTGTTCCAGCAATGATGATACTTAGGGCCCACAGGAACAGGGAGAGCTGGAAAGGCATTTGGAGATCATTTGCAGTTCAGGAAGAAAACTGAGCCTTAAAGTCAGGGAGGGGTTTGTAACTTCTGTGTGTCCTGGACACCTTGGGCATCTTGATGAAGTCTATATGCCTTCTTAAAATTAAGTTTCTAATGCATAAAATAAGATCTAGCATTGTGAAAGGAACCATTTAGATTTAAATATACATTATATGTATGTATATATAGACATATACATATGTAGGTACATACACATGTATATATACATATAATGTATGCTCTTGTACATATATAATATATACATATAGAGATATATGTGTGTACACACACACTCATACACAAAGATATTAAGGTTAAGAACTCCAGGTCCAGGGGCGGCTAGGTGGCACAGTGAGTAGAGGGTCGGCCCTGGAGTCAGAAGGACCTGAGTTTGGATCTGACCTCAGACACTTAATGCACATGCAGACAAAAACCTAGCCGTTTGACCTTGGGCAAGTTACTTAACCCCAATTGCCCTCCAAAAAGCAAAAAAAAAAAAAAAAAAGAACTCCAGGTCCAGAGAGAGGATAAGTGAAGGTCACATAGATGGCTACACTTCAGTTTGGCAGAGATTTAAAGGCAAGTGATCTGATGTCAAATGCAGGGTTCTTTCTACTACTATTATGGAAAGCCACCTTGGAAATTTGTTTACAGGCACCTTCAGGTTTCTTGTCATATAAAGGAGTGGAAGGGGATGTAGAAGGGACTGATCCTGGCTGGCTGGCTGGCATTATTCATCCCCTCCCCCTTTCCCACCCCACTCTGCAATACCTTTTGGCTATATGTCGCAGCTCATCCTGGAACATCTTTCTTCCATACTCACCCCCTCCTCCTTTTGCCAAGTCCCTTCCAGGACCTCTTTCATGGATGGACCAGACTAGCCATACTTTATTCCTCTCAGAGAGTGCCTGTGACTTTCTGGCCTTGGTCACCATCCTGCTCTCACCTCCCCCTCCCCATTCTTGCCAAATGTATACACCCATACACACCCATTTTCATCTCCTTTCAAATATTGTCTTGCCCAATTAGAATGTAAGTTCCTTGAGGACAGGGCCCATCTTTCTTTTTTACTTATCCTCAATGTTTAGCACAGTGCCTGGCACAATATGCTTCTGGTCTTGACTTCTTTTCTCCTTCAAGATTGCCCAGCAAACGTTCACTTGAATAAAACAACAAATCGCAAGGCCCTCAATACTGTGCCTAGTCCCAGCAGCCACTAGGGATGGCCCTAATGACAGGACATCTGTTTCAGTTCTATTTAGCCATCACGGTATATTTAATCTGTGTGCTAACCAACAAGACATTGCTGTCAATGAATACTCAAAAGGACATTAGGAAACTCAAAGCAGATTCTGTGAATATATTTGCTAATCACATCACCATTTCCTTAAGCCATGAGCCTAATGTTTCATATCAAAGCAATCTTGGTCATCATTATAATTAGATTACCTTTCTGCCTAGATCATCTTCCCAAAGATAATGTCTAGCATTTATTTCCTTAAATGATCCTGCCCAAAGTGGAGATCTCCATCATCATTGATATCATTGGAGGCCTTGAGTTTTGTTACCCCAGATGTTGGCTGGCTGATTTTTTCCCATATTGGCACCCCTTGTCACTGCAATGTCCCTCTCATCAAATCATTGTCATTCTGGGAGGAGAAAACTGCAGCACCAAAGCCCTTCTGCTCATCTCTTTTCTAGACGGGGAGGAAAAGGTAGCAGCAATCCCTAAATTTAATCAATTCACAGAAGCCCCTGTAGTAATGGCAGCCTTCCCTGGTAAGTGAGTTTCTTTTTACTCTGACTGAGAGAACAGGTTTTAACCAAAGACTTCCCTTTGGAGATCAAGCAAAGGGAATTCAAACTCTGAGTAGACCAGAGTTGTGGCTTTGGTATGTCCTATAAACCATAAGGGTCAGTCAAACCACCACCTTCTAAACCTTTCATTTGATATGGTCTATTCACCTTATACCATTGTGGCCCCACAATCCCACCCCCACTTACAGGTTTTATCTGGCTTAAGAGACACACTTGACTTTGCTCACAGAAACAGAAAAACAAAAAATTGCCTCCATAACAAAGGATTTAACTCTCAGGTGTTTTTTGTCTTCTTCTTCTTCAGGGCACTGGAAAGAGCCAGAACCACTTCCTTTTCATGAGCTGTTGTACTCGAGTCACCTGCATAGAGAGAGGAGAGATGAGCTATCAGGGTTTGCTTGCTGAATCTTCTGGAAGAGATGAAAAATCATTACTACCTTGGGTGCAAAGAGGGAAAATGCTTTCCCAAGGCCTATGGAAAAGATCATTAAAATGACTTAAAAATCAAGCTTTATAAGACTTGAAACATGTAGGCACCTTTGGACAGTAGCTCTGCATTAATAATAACATTTTTTTCCTCGCTAGTCTGATAACTGCCACTTGCTGTTAGCTAGTTAACAAATCTCACTATTTACCTCCAATGAGCACTGCACATATAAAATGGGACAGGTGATGAGGGCTGCTGGCTTTGGCAGATGTTTGCACACAGCACGCTAGAAGATGCTTAAACTACAGAGGGAAGAAAAATACCATAACAAAGGAGAAAGGGAAGAACATGGACTGATCTCATTATGGACCATTCCCCTGACCCCTCACCAAATCAATTTGCCTGCCTAGGCGGAGTGTCCTGGAAGATTTATTTATTGTTTTCAAATAGGATTACCACAGGGGAGACTCCTCCTTATAATAAAACTAGGGGACTGTATTTAGAAATTTAGACATGAGGTTTGCAAACCTACAGTTAAGGGTCATAAATCTTCACAGCTTTAAAGTCCTAACTTTGGGGTCCTATTTGGACCCATGCTGCCCTTCCAATGTGTTGCTCCTTTTCTTACCATGCTTTTTCAGTAACTATCAAAAGGCCTTAGACACTTCCTAGCTGTGTGACCCTGGGCAAGTCACTTAACCCTGTTTGCCTTAGTTTCCTCATCTGTAAAATGAGCTGGAGAAGGAAATGGCAAACCACTCCAGTATCTTTGCCAAGAAAATCCCAAATGAAATCATAAAAAGTCAGATCTGGGTGAACAATAACAACCATTTTCTACTCTGTTCTTTCTATTCCCCACCAAAGTAGGTGTATGGTTATGCCCCAAAAAGTACTGAGGCAACTAGGTGGCAGAATGGATAGTGTATTGGACAGGCAAACAGGAAGACCTGAGTTTAAATGCTGACTCAGATGCTTCCCACCTGTGTGAACTTAGTTTCCCTATCTATAAAATGGGGATAAAAGTAAGTCTTGTAGTAGTAGCCTTTCCCAATATATTTCTCTTTCTTTCCTAGTTTTTTTTTTCCCTCTTTGGAGGGTAATTGGGGTTAAGTAACTTGCCCAAGGTTACACAGCTAGGTTTTTCTTTGTGCGTGCGTTAAGTGTCTGAGGCCAGATCTGAACTCAGGTCCTTCTGACTCCAGGGCCGGCACTCTACTCACTGCGCCACCTAGCCGCCCCTTTCTTTCCTAGTTTTGTTGATGGGTTTTCTTTTAGGATTGCTGTCTTGTTTCTTTACCTAGTCTTGCTCATTAACTTGAGGACATCCAGTTCATGTCTTTCTTTGTGTCCCCAGCTTTTCCTACAGTGATTAGCAGGTAGTAGGCAAGCAGTAAAGATTTATTGATTGTCTGGATTCAGGATCAAATGAGTTAACATGTACATAGTCCTTTGCATACCTTATCATCAACTTTGTCATCATCATCATCATCATCACCACCAGTACTCCCAATTTCTATAGCAATCTCTTGATATCAATATGCAGCTATAACCTATGGATAACTTTCTTGCTTCAGCCGATTATATTTGGGGTGAAGTATTTTCCCTTCTCTCATTAGGTTGTAAACTTTTCTGGACCAAAAATAATTCATTTTCTTTGTAAGTGACCACAGTGCTATTTAGAATGCCCTGCATAAACCATAAGGTCATTTGAACAAATGACTAATTCTTTTCAAGGACCTCCTTGGTATAATCTAATTGTTAGCAATTGGATACTCTGGACCAGAATACTCTGTACTCTGCTACTTTTGGTTAGAAAGCATGGAAAAATAATTGTCCAAATTAGGATGCAGCTTGGACAGGAAACATGAGTGCTAAGAGATTTGAGGTCCTTCACAAACATTCACTGAATGTACATCTGACATTCTCAATCAATCATAACTCCACTGATGCCCCTCCCCTTGCTCTCCCAGGAATCTCTGCTAGAGAATTAAAATGCATGATTTCTATTTGTTTCAGACTCTAATTCACATGATCTTCCATTTCATTCTGTCAGCTCTTTAAGAAACTAAATCATATCTGTCAGTTTACATTCAGTTTGGGGGCTTCAACTTTTGAACACATTCCACTATGAAAACTGATCAGTTGGCTAAGGATTGAGGGGAGAATACACATGAAAGACAAAGTTTTGACTCATGTGAGGTTGAGATTTACACTATACCTGTTTGGTCCAGAGCAGGGGTGGGGAACCTGCAGCCTCATGGCCATATGTGGCCCCCTAAATCCTCAAGAATGACCCTTTGATGAGAGGGCATTGCTTGAGGACCTTGAGGGCCGCATGTGGCCTCAAGGCTGCAGGTTCCCCAACCCTGGTCCAGAGTTCAGATCTGGAAGGTACCTTGGTGGCCATCTGGTTCAATCCCTTTATTTCACAGATGAGGAAACCAAAGGCCAAAGAGGTTTAAGTGACTTTTCCAAGGTCCCAGAGATAGTAAGGAATAGAAGTGGAATTTAAAGCCAGGACCTCTGGCTTCAGTGTGAGGGGAAGGTAATAATACTTCTATGAAAGTGAAAAAAAAAAGAAAGACAGGGCTGGATAGAATGAGTAACTGAGTAGGTAATGTGATTTCATGGCTATTACAAGGTCCCCCCATCCCAAAACATTAAGGAGGAATTAGTTATTGAACTAGAAAGGATGGAGCCTTCATAGTAAATGATTACTTCATCCTGGAATTTCTGATGGTGAAGGTGTAGAAGGTCAGGTCTAGTCTGAAATGTAGCCTAGAATTTGGGAGAACAGATTTCAAATAGTTCAGAAGAAAGATAGGTAATAATATCCTATGGCCTAAAGTCTAACAGGGGTAGGTCAGTATAGGAGAAAACAAAAAGAGCAACAGTTCTTAGGGTGAAAAAAAGGGGGCATTACATAAAGAGACCAATGTGGACATACAGAGGACTCAACTTAGATTCTTTAAAAATAATCATGTAGTCATAGAATCATGAAATTCCTGAATTTCAGAACTGGAAGGAGTCTCAGAAACCACCTAATCCACACTGAAAAAATGATAAATGATAATTGTACAGCAGAGCTAACAAATTATCCCCTAGCTTTTCCTTAAAGGCCCCAAGAAAGGGGGAACCCATTGATTCTCATGGCAGTTCATTTTTCCAATGGTAATTTTATTTATTAGAAAGTTTTTAGAGTACTGAAGTTTTTGTTTTTTTTTTTTCAAAAAGGGGGATGTGGTACTTGTGAATGCCGGACAGTGCACTTGACTTTGATTCATGGCAATATTATGGAACATGTTATTAAAGGGATATTAGTGAACATTTAGAAAAGGAAGTGGTGATTACACACAACTAGGATGGCTTCATCAAGAATACATCATACCAGACTAATCTCATTTCCCGTGCCCCACCCCACCCCCTTTTTTTTCTGGCAAGGGTTACAAGACTGGTAGATCAAGGGAATGCTGTAGCTACTGTTGTCCACTGAGAATTTAGTGAAGCATTTGACAAAGTTTCTCATGCAACTGTTGTGGACAAGATTGAGAGATAATGGCTAGACAATAGGATGAATGACCCAATGTTTTGTCATTAATAGTTTAATATTAACTCAGAAAGTCTCTAGTGGACCCATTTAAGTGATCTATATTTGGCCTTATGTTATGACATTTTAATCAATGATTTGGATAGAGCATAAATTTCATGATTATCAAATTTAAAGATGACACAAAACTTAAAGGAATAGATAATGTATTGGATGGCATAGGCAAGGTCCAACATTTTGAGAGACAAAGAGATTGAACTGAGCTTAATTCAATGAAAAGTTAATAGGAATATTGTTGTCTTCCCTATTAAGAATGTAAACTCCTTGGGAGTAGGGGCTGTCTTGTTTTCCTGTTTTAGTAATCCCAGAGATTAGCATGGTTCTTGGCACAGAATAAATGCTTAATAAATAATATCTCTCTCTCTCTCTCTCTCTCTCTCTCTCTCTCTCTCTCTCTCTCTCTCTCTCTTTCTCTCTTCCTCCATCTCTCTCTCTCTCCCTCCATATACAATAAGAACTCATAAGACCCAAGTCAGATTTTCTAGGTGAGAGTACATTTTCCCCCACTGAAACTGAGATTGTGCCCCAATAGAAGCCAAAACCTAAAGGGCCATGGCCTTGACTCCCAACCTTTGCACCCTCTTAGGGTAGCTTAATTATATAAGTCTCATGAGAATGAATATATTCAGAGTAGTCAAGAGCCTCTGTGTAACTTCACAGAATCTATGTATGTTAAGTATTTATTTCATATATGCCCTCTTGAACCATACTGGTTAGTCTCAGACAATTTTCACGCTAAAAATGTTCCTATGACTTTTAAAATAATAATTTCTTTGTTATGACTTATATATTTCAAAATTTTGATGTGCTATTATCATTCAATATGTATCACTGCTCACTATATATATGAAATTGGTCTAGTTGCTAGAGAAGATTTATAAGAATAGAGGATGTAAGATCTTTGCCTTCAGGGAGCTTACAAAATAAGCTAAGAAACAAGAGACAAACATATATTCATGAACACACATAAATATTTATGAAGCTTGTTGAGGTCCATCTTAAAATTGGCATATAGGATCTGTCTTGATCCAAGACTTTAAATTATTGAATTAATTAAAAATTTTCAGTTTCAAAATAATGATTTCAAGAACAGCTAAGCTAGAAAAAATATTTTTTTTCATTTTCCTGAGTGAAAGTTTTAAGTTCACTGTATATGAAAATAATATATTGGCTTTTAAAATAATTATTGTTTAACTCACCCTTATAAGGTAGTTAGAGTACTGGACTTGAAGTGAAGGAAAGCTGGATTCAAATCCTGCTTCATACACTTATTAGTTGTGTGATCCTGGGCAAGCTATGCTCACTCAAATCCTGGGTAAGCATCTATAAAATGGAGATATTGATACCTATGGTACTTACTTTACAGGGTTGTTGGGAAGATCAAATTATATATGTATGTGTGTATACATACATACATACATACACACACACACACACACACACACACATATATATATATTTATATAGTTTAACAAAAAAAGCAATTGGGGTTAAGTAACTTGCTCAAGGTTACATGGCTAGTCATTTATGTGTGCTAAGTACTGAGGTTGGAACCAATCCGGGGTCCAGAGCCTGTGCTCTTACTCACTGCACCACCTAGCCGCCCCCGCACCTATATGTAGTTTTGAAAACCTTAAAATACTGTACTAATATCAGCAATTATTAAGTTGATGAGAATATATTATAAAAAATGTTTCATCATTTTTATAGTATTAGCTTTCCCTATACTTTTTCATCTGTTAATTTTCAAATGACTCTTTATATGCTTTAACATCTAGGTGTTGCAAAAGTCACTAAGAATCTTTACCAAGAGACCGGAAGTCTACAATCCACCATTGATAAACACAGTTAGGATTAGACTCTTGATGTGAAGTTGGTTGTTTTTCCTTTTATTGTTAATTCTAAGAGTAATTTTCATTCTCAAATTCTCCATTTTGAAAGAACTGTTCTCATATGGCACTGCCTTAGGAGGAAGAGGGGACATTTAGCCTAGAAAAAAGATTTAGGAAGGGAATGAGAGCTACCTTCAAAAAATTGAAAAATAGTTGTCAGAAGAGGGATTATATTTGTTCTACTTAACCCAAGAAGTCAAACCAGCAGCAATGTTTGGAAATGGTAAAGAGAAATATTTAGTCTTGATATGAGGTTAAAAAAAATTAACAGTGCCCAAATTGAATGGGATGCCTTCAGAGGTAATGAGTGAATTGGAGGTCCTTAGGTAAAGGCTATCAGAAATATGTGGAAATTTCAGATCTGGTTGGGCATCCATGACCCCTCAGGTCCCTTCAAACTCAGAAATTCTATGACTCAAATCATTTGACAGAATGGTAATTATGTGATAATATTGCTTCATATTGTGGTGTCTTCCAGCTCCATTTTATAAGAGAACAACTTAGAAATACAATTTAGTGTCATATACATCTTTTTAGGATCTCAGTGTCCTCTCCTTGAAAGCACATTTTCTACCCTGCACCTTCCCACACTCTCATTTTGATATGAAAGACCTTACATTTTCACACAGATTTGTGGATTTGGTGGAAGATGTCATTTTTGTATTTCTGTTTCTATAGAACAAGGTGGTATGTGGGTGTGACGTGGGGTGGTATGTGGCTGATTTTCTCCATTATGTTCAAAATGAGTCTAAAGTTTTCATACTTTCCCTAGTGTGGGGAAAAAAACGACCACTTTGTAACCCAAAGAGAAGTGCACTCAGCTCTAACTTTTCCATTTTTTAATATAAAAATTACTCATAGCATTTTACTGCAATTCCTCAGAAAAGGAAAGGAGAATTACTATTGGTTTTCCTTTGACTGGAAGTAGCAATGAATCCTATTCATTGGAATGGATTTCTCTGAATGCTCCCAACTATCACACAAAACTCTAAAGCCGTAGTGGCTTATCAAATAAATAGAAGGTACACTTAATAAATTTGTAGATGACACAGAGATGGTAGAGATTTAATTTACTAAGCTAACATACTGCATGACAGTGTCAGAATCCAAAAGGATTTTGAGAAGCTAGAGCATTAGCATGAGTCAAAGAAGATGAAACTCAGTAGAGAAAATACACTTGGATTAAAAAAAATGAATGTCACAAGTACAGAATGGGGGAGTCATGATTAGACAGAAGATTAATTGAAAAAGATCTGGGGATATTAGTAGACTGGAAACTCAAGGGTTGCAGCAACAATGATTTAAAAAAAGTTAATGTGATCTCGGGCTGCTTTAGGAGAGCCATAGCTTCCAGGAATAAAGAAGGTGATAATCCCTGGCACTACTCCCAGGTCTGACAAATCTGCAGTACTGTGTTCATTTAAGAGGGACATTGATAAGATCCCAAGCATCCACAGGAGGGCAAACAGGGTGGTAAAGAACCTTGAAATCATATCACACAATGAACAGTTGATGTAACTGGGGAAGTTTAGTCTGGAGAAGGGGGGGGGGCATAATAACAGTCTTTAGGTATTAAAAAAAAAAAACAACTCAGTGGAAAAAAGGATTAGATTTGTTCTGTGTGGCCCAGAAGTCATAAACAGTAGCAATGAATGGAAATTGCAAACTTACTGTTGATATAAGGAAAAACTTCCTAAGAACTTCATCTGTCCAAAAATGGATCTGCTACCTTGCTCGCAGGAAGATTCTCAATCATTGGAGGTCTTCAAGCCATGGCTGGATTACTACTTGTTGGGTATGATATCACGGAGAAGTCTTTGAGGTATGGGTTGAACTAGATTACCATTTTCAATCTCTTCCTACTCTAAGTTTCATGATTCTTAGTGCTATTCTATTTGTGTATACACTGGAGGGGTAGGGATGAAGGTGGAGGGCTGGAGTAGGGAGGGAAGCACAAAAATCTCATAACCACTTGATTCCTCTCTAGAATCAACAACACTTCTAAGCCATTATTTAGTGTTTGTACCCAAAGAAAGCCTCATGGAAGTTCACAGGGTTCAAGGATGAAATTCTTGTCCTGGCACTGAAAATATCTATACAAGGATGCAGTGAAAAGATTCCCAGGTCTGGAGTCAGAAGATCCAAGTTCAAATCTTGGTCTTTCCACTTATTAACTGTGAGACTTTGAAAATCAATTAACCTCTCTGGGCCTCAATTTCCTTCTCTATATAAGTAGGGGATTGGGTTAACTAATTTCTAAGGTCCCTTCCAACACTTAGCTAAAAATAGACCTTCTAATACCACATTTGGCATGTAGTTTTGGCACTAATGATATCTTCTTAATGGCATGTGACCTCTCCTTGTCCTTGGTACACATTGGCTCTTTGAAAACACATTTCTTGTTGCTGTTGTCATGATCAACTTTTCATGACCTCATCTGTAGTTTTCTTGGCAAAGACACTGGAATCATTTGCTATTTCTTTCTCCAGCTCATTTAATACATGAAAGAACTGAGACAAACAAGGTTAAGTGACTTGCCCAAGGTCACACAACTAGTAAGTGTCTGACGACAGATTTGAACTCGGGAGGATGTCTTCCTAACTTCAAGCCCAGCACTCTATCCCCTACAGGATGATTAATTTATGGCCAGTTTCAGAACACCTTTCTACACTTTCTATACCAGGTTTTTTTAAAAAGGTAAGCTAAATAACCAGAACTGAAATGAACATATAAAAGATGGCCATACACAGAGATTAAGACTTAGCTCACTGATATACTGGGAATTGCACCAAATTTATAAAAATAAGAGCCATTCTCTAGTTGATAAATGGTGAAAGGATATGAACAGGCAGTTTTCAGGAGATGAAATCAAAGCTATCAATAGTCACATGATAAAATTCTCTAAATTACTATAATTTAGAGAAATGTAAATTCAAACAACTTTGAGATACCACCTCACAACTATTAAATTGACTAACAAGACAGAAAAGGAAAATGACAAATGCTGAATGGGATATGGAAAAATTGGGACAGTGGGGCACTGCTGGGGAAGTTTTGAACTAGTCAACCATTCTGGAGAACAATATGGAACTCTACCCAAAGGTCTATATACCTATTCATACCTTTTGACTCAGCAATACCTCTAATACGTTTGTATCTCAAAGGGATCAAAGAAAAGGGAAAAGGACCTATTTGTACAAAAATATTTATAGCAGTTCTTTTTATGGTGGCAAAGAATTGGGAATTGAGGGTATGCCCATCAATTGGGGAATGGTGGAACAAGTTGTGGTATATGATTGCAGAATAGTATTGGGCTATAAAAAATGATGAGGGAGATTATTTCAGAAAAAAACCTGAAAAGACTTACATGAACTGATGTTGAATGAGGTGAGCAGAACCAGGAGAATATTGTACACATTAACAGCAATATTGTGTGATGACCAAGTTTGATAGACTTAGCTACTCTTATCAAGACAATGACTCAAGACAATTGCAAATCACCCATGATGAAAAATGCTATCCATCTCCAAAGAGAAAACTGAACTGTGAGAAAAGATTAAAGCATATTTTTTGTACTTTATTTATTCATTTGTGTAATTGGTAAATATTTAACAAAAGAAATTAAAATCTATTTTTAAAAAAGACTCAGTTAACTGGAGAGGAAAACTCCATATCTATGAACCTCTTATAAGTCCCTGGGGAAGGTAGAAAAGCTCACTGAAGAGGAAGGAGAATTTTGTCTATTCATGAGCCTGGGGCCAGTCTTTTGTAAATCATATTTCCTGTTGAGTCAAATAAAGTCTGCCCAATATTTGCTGTTTTGTAAATCTGTGTGGTTACATGAGAGTTGAGGGTCTTTTACCTTTTCTGTAGTGAATCAACCAATACATATCTAAAAAGTGTGTACTATGTGCTTAGCACTAGAGATACAGAAAAAGGCAAAAGATAGTCCCTGCCCTCAAGAAGCTTACAATATTGTAATTGGGAGATAAGATATGCAGGCATTGGGGCACAGGGATTCACCTTGTCCTAATGGTAAAGTTGAAGGGGGTATGGGAGAAAATAAGGAAGAGAGCAGATCATATGAGGGGACAGCTTGTCAGACTGCTATTCTGGGGTAGTGGGTAGGGGGAAAAATGGGGAAAAATTGTAAATTAAAATCTGGCATAAATGAGTGATGTAAACCAGAAGTTAATAAAGCATTCGTTTAATTTAAAAAAAATAAGCTTACAATATAATGGGTGAGACAACATGCAAAAAAAATCTAAATGCAAAGCAAGTGTTACGGAGGATAAATAGGAAACAATTATCAGCAGAAAAGCACTGGAATTAAGAGGGCTGAATGGAAGATAGATTGGAATATGGAGAGACTTGAAGCAGTCAGACCCACCAGCAGGTTATGGCAATGGTACAGGCATAAAAAGGTGAAAGCCTGCACCAGAGTGGTGGTAGTGTCAGGGAGAGATGGAAGCATATTCAGAAGATGTTGTGAATGTGTAATTGATAGACCTTGGCAATAACTTGGGTATGGGGGTGAGAAGTAATGAGGAATCCAGGATGATTCCTAGGTTGCAGGCATGAGGGACTCAGAGGATGGTGTTGCCCCTTACAGTAACAGGGAAGGTAGGAAGGGAGGGGGTGTTTAGGAGGAAAGATGATTAGTTCTGTTTTGGAAATGTTGAATGCAAGATGTCTACTGGACATCTAGTTTGTGATGTTTGAAAGGCAGATGGAGATGCTGTTTGGAGGTTGGCAGAGAGATTGGGGCAGGCTAGGTAGATCTGAGAATCATCAGCATAGAGATGGTAATTAAATCCATGGGAGTTGATGAGAACACCAAATGAAGTAATATAGCAGGAAAAAAGAGCACAGGATAGCACCCTGGGGGACACCTAGGGTGACAGGGTATGACCTGGATGAAGATCCGGCAAAGGAGACAAGGAGGGCTGGGGGAAGGTCAGATAAGTGGGAAGAGAACCAGGAGAGAACAGTATCAGGAAAACCTAGATAGGAGAGATTATCAAGGAGTAGAAAGTGATTAATAGTGTTGATGGCCACAGAGATGTCAAAGAGAAGGAAGACAGTGGAGAGAGTACTGGATCTGAGTTCAAATCCTGCCTCATATACTTAATAACTGGGGGATTCAAGGCACCTCACCCTCCTTTAGCCTTGGTTTGTTCATTTGTAAAATGACAATGATAGAAACTACTTCATAAGGTTATTATTAAGAATAAATGAGAGAATATTTTAAAGCACTTAATAAATCTTAAAGTGCTCTATAAGTATTGGCTATTATTAAGTTCTGATTTTCCCAGGGAAAATCCTTGGATGGGGAATATACAATAAGTCAAAATCTTATGTTTCTATAGGTGCATGGGACAAAAAGCAAAAAAATTCCCCACAGTTAAAACTGGTCTAGGGGGCTTCTGGGTCACAAGAGCAAAACGATGGAACTTCTCCAAAACAGAAAATTATGTACCAAAGATAGGACAACATTAGCAATCTCCATGATCTAGGACACTCATAATATAAAAGAAGGTTAAAACAACAACAAGAACAAAAACCATGAATTGACACTGACCCTGAGATCACTTACTAACCCTCTCCCACCTTCCATGTGTAGGGTTAATGGAATACAAGATCTTCCCCATCCATTATTAGGCCTGTGTGACCACATGTATTCCTTTTTCCCTTAGAACATGGACCATGCTCCCAGGTCTAAAGGTATGCAGGTATTTTAATCATGGATGTCTTGCTGCTATGAGCTCCAGTCCAGTTCACAGCTGTGACATATCCTCAGTCACATAGTGTCCATATATTGTCTTGGGGGAGGAGCTTTGTTAAGGATTCCCTTGGCACTGAGATGTTGTTGCACCTTGGTCCAGTGATTATGTATCTATTACTTTGTTAGACAGTTGAAGCCCTGTTTATTGGATTCTTTCTTGGATACTCAGTTATTGTTTTTCCATGAAGGAATGTAAACAGTTCAACTTTGATAAGTTCCTTTTGGTTTCTTTTCCCTGATTACCTTCTCAAGCATCTCTTGCTTCTTATGTCTGAATGTCAAATTTTCTATTCAACTCTGGTTTTTTCCTCAAGAATGTTTGAAAGTCATGGGGCGGCTAGGTGGCGCAGTGAGTAGAGCGTCGGCCCTGGAGTCAGAAGGACCTGAGTTCGGATCCGGCCTCAGACACTTAACGCACACACAAACAAACAAACAAAAAAAACCTAGCTGTGTGACCTTGGGCAAATTACTTACCCCCAACTACCCTCCAAAAAGCAAAAAAAAAAAAAAAAAAAAGAATGCTTGAAAGTCCTGTATTCCACTGAATTACCATATTTTCCCCTGAAACAAAATACTGAGTATTGCTGGGTATGTGATTCTTGGTTTTAATCTCAGGTCCTTTGCCCTCTGGAATATCATATTCCATGCCCTTTTATCCCTCAGTGTAGAAGCTGCCAAGTCCTGTGCTATTCTGATGGTGTTTCCACAATATTGAAATTGTTTCTTCCTGGCTGCTTGTAGTGTAGTATTTTCTCCTTGATCTGGGAATTCTGGAACCTGGCTATAATATTACTAGGAGTTTTCTTTTTGGGATCTTTTTCAGGAGGTGATCAGTGGATTTTTTCAACCTCTATTTCCCCCTATGGGTCTAAAACATCAGGAAAATTTTCCTTGAGAATTTCTTGAAGGATGATTTCTGGGTTCTTTCTTTGGTCATGGCTTTCAGGTAGTCCAATAATTTTTAAATTATCTCTCCTGGATCTATTTTCCAGGTCAGTGGTTTTTCCCATGAGATATTTCACATTGCCTTCTATTCTTTCATTTGTTTGGATCTGTTTGACCGCATCTTGATTTCTCATAAAGTCACTAGCTTCCATTTACTCCAGTCTAACTCTGAAGGAATGAATCTCCTCAGTGAGCTTTTGAGATTCTTTTTCCATCTGGCAAATTTGGCTTTTTAAGGCATTCTTCTTCTCATTGCCCTTTTGAGCCTCCTTTGCCATTTGAGTTGGTCTATTTTTAAGGTGTTATTTTCCTCAATCAGTCTGTTGACTCTCATTTCATACTTTTCCTGCAGCCTTTTCATTTCTCTTCCCAATTTTTCCTCCCCTTCTCTTATTTGATTTTCAAAATCCTTCTTAAGGTCCTCTATGGCCTGTAACCCACTCATATTTTCATTTGGGGTTTTTGGTGCAGGATTTCTGACCTCACAGTCCTCCTCCTGTTCCATGCTTCAATCCTCTTTGCCCCCAAAATAGGAGTCTAATGTTGCATTTTTCTGTTAATTTTGTTTCCTTTGCCTAGGCATGTTGCCACTTAATTACTTGACTTTTGGCCTTGTTGCCACAGTAGGACTCTGCCACCAGACAGGGGGGCTTCTGTCCCAAATGTTAGGAGGTATTAGTTCGTGGCCTTTGTGAAACCTCCACATGCTCTTGAAAGCTGGATACCCACCTCAAGACCTCCACCCCAGATCACAATCCAGAGAGGTTAAAGCAAGATTGATTACCCCCCCAAGACTGATTGCTAGATCCCCCTACAGTTCGCAGGCCAGGAGCTGAAGCTGTGACTGAAGCTGTAAAATGGCGTCTGTGCTGTGTCTCCTTAGCTGCTTCTTGCCCCCAGGGGAAGAAGCCTGAAGCGTTCCCAAATACTGGTCCCAAAGTCCATAGGGCAATAACCTCTCACTTCGTCCTAGGCATATCTGTGTTGATAATTCTGGAATCGCCACAGCTGCTGGTGTTCTGGGGTCCCTCCAGCCGGCTGCTGGTCTGGCTGCCTTGGGTCTGAAACCATGACTCAAGCAGGCCTGGGTTCGGCTCCTGGAGAGTTGTGTTGTCAGTTCCCAGTGTGCTGTGCTAGCCGCTCCCTGCAGGGCTACTGAGCTATCCTCAGTGGGAGGTTAGCTTCTCTGTGTCATTCTGTGGGTGCTGGAGCTCCAGAGGTTGTTCAGAGTTCACCTTTTACATGGTTTGGAAGTGGTATGGGCTGGAGTCCTGTGGAAGTGCTATTTCTTCTCCTCCATCTTCGCTCCACCCCACTAAATTTAACAATTCAATTAAGAAACAAGGTCTTCCTGAGACAGAAAGGAACAGGTATTCAAATTAAGCAAGACTATTCTTCACCCACCATAAAATGTGGTAGGGAATGGAATAATGTGTTCCGAAGATTTTTATACATCAGAAAACAGCACAGGGTGATCCACCCTATAAATCTGAATTTAAGCATACAGGAAAAAAAATGGAAGTGTGATAATAAAGAGACATTTTCACCATTTTTAGAATGAAAAAAAATAGGACTGAATATGTTATTTGCTTCTTGAATACCCCAAAACAAAAGAAAGGTAGGAAGAATGAGCTGTAGTAGCCAGGAACAGCAACAGCAACAGAGTGACAACAGAAAGACCTATGAGAAACTTCTTTCTTTTTTTTCTCTTTTTTTCCTTTTTGATTTTTTAGTTTACATCATTCATTTCCACAAGACATTGAGTTACAAATTTTCACCCCATTTTTCTCCTATCCACCACCCCAAAACAGCTATCCCACTGAATATCCCCTTCCCCATTCGGCTCTCTCCCATATCTTTCCCCATCCCCCCAACTTTACATTAGGGCACAGTGGATCTCTATGCCCCTGTGCCTGTATATCTTATTTCCCAGTAACATGTTAAATAAATAAATAAATAAATAAATAAATAAATAAATAAATAATATATACATATATATTTTAAACATTTGATTTTAAAATTTTGAATTCCAGATTCTTTTCCTTCCTCCCTCATCACCCACCCTAACTGGGAAGATAAGCAGTTTAATATAGCTTGTACATGTGTAGCTATGCAAAACCTTTCCATAGTGGATATATTGTGAAAGACTGACTATATATTTCCTTCCATCCTATCCCACCCCCAACTTGTTCTATTCTCTGCTTTGATCCTATCCCCTTTCAAAAGTGGGTGCTTCCTAACCTCCCTCCCCCCCAGCCTGCCCTCCCTTCCATTATCCCCCCCTCATCCCCTTTTCCCCTACTCTCTTGTAGGGTGACATACCCTATTTAGTGTGTATGTCATTTCCTCCCTAAGCCAAATTCAATGAGAGTAATGTTGATCCATTCCCTTTTGCCTTCCTGTTCTTCCCCTCATTGTAACAGTTTTCCCTTGCCTCTTGTATATGAGATAATTTACCCTATTCTGTCTCTCCCCATCTCCCCCCATTATATTCCTCTCTCACCTCTTAACTTCACCATTTAAGTATCACTCCTTCCTATTAAATTGGTTCTGTGCCCTCTATCTATATATATATACTATTATACACACATTTACATCTGTATTCGGATGCCTATATGCTCTCCTATATATATATATATATATATATATATATATATATATATATATATGTGTGTGTGTGTGTGTGTGTGTGTGTGTGTGTGTGTGTGTGTGTATTTCTATTCCATTCAACTATCCTCATACTGAGAAAAGTTTCATAAGTTACGATGATCATTTTTCCATGTAGGAATGTAAATAGTTCAACTTTGATAAGTTCTTTATGATTTCTTTTCCCTGTTTACCTTTTTTTTTTCCACTCAAGAGATCTCTTTATGTTAAAGACAACTCAAATATAAAACCCCCCAATCAAGGCCTGCCCCACTCTCTCAAAGTCAGTGAGGGCAGTTGGGGACCCATGGGGACACCTAAAGGAAGTCAGTCCTAGGACAGGGCATGGGTTCACAGCAGTCAAGTTCAAATACAGAGGTAAGAGGTCTGGGGAGTCTCATAGTGGTGATGGTGACCTTATTGTAGTTGCTGGAGTGAGAACAGGGGTGGTGGTGGGGGGAAATGGCTGCCTGGTCGCCACTCCCCTCCCCTGCATCAAGGAAACCAGGAGAGATCACAGCCTCCCCCCTGAAACAAAACTGGGCGCCCCAGGGAGGGGAGTGGGGCCAGTTTGGCAGCTGATGTGGAAAAGTAGAGGCGGGAAGAAGGGGGAGGCTTACCAGTTCTCCCTCCCCCAATCTAGACACTGAGGTAGGTGGGAAGGGAAGGAGGGGGACTCCCTGGGGACCCCAGCCAGGCTGAGGGAGGGAGGGGCTGTACCGATTGGATGGATAGCACTGAGGGTCAGGCCTTCTCCCTCCTACTCTGGCTGTGTGGGAAGTGTTGGATTCCAGTGGTGGTAATGGTGGTGACGGCCTGGGGGCCTGGATCCAGCTCTTCTCTCTGAGCCCCCAGACAAAGGCCTCTTCAATGCTCTCTGCCCTAAACAGCAATGATGGTGCTGTGATGGACCCAGGTGTCTGGTCTCTGAAGGCCCCAGGGCCCTGGCTCATGGTAACTCTGTCCCACGTTTCCTCAGAGTCAGTCTAGTCTGAGGCCTAGTATCGTCCAACTTTGGCATCTCCGATTGCTCCCCACACATCGAAGACAAACTCGTCAGGGAAGGCAAAATCGCCCAGCCATTCGTCTAAAGCCTCTGCCAGCTCATCCGGGTTCCGCTTGTCCCTGCCCAGCTCTACCATAGTAGCTGCCAGCTCGGTGTCCCGGATGCCCATGTAACTCTCTAGCAAGTCATCCACCTTCTCAATGGCCTTCTCCTCGAATGCTGAAGTCAGTTCCTCCACTGTAGCTGGACCCTGAGAATGGAGGCAAAGGGTCCCGCTGCCAGTGCCAAGTTGGGGTCCTGCGCCAGGCCAGGCCCCTGCTGACCTCTGACTGATCATGTCAAAGGCCTTCCGGGGCTCCGTGAGCTTAAGGGTGAAGGTTCGGCCTCTTGGCAGGTCCTTGAGCATCTTGGCCACCTCATAGTGCCGGCAGCCCAGTAGGCTCTGCCCATTGATGGATTCTATCATGTCACCCACACTGATCACTTGGATCCGGTCAATGACACTCCCCTCCTTGATCCTCTTGATGAAGGCATAGCCTGCCCCGTTGTCGGTGATGGTCAGCCCCAGGGCCTCCTCTGACTTGAACATTTCCACCTCCTTGCACTGGCCTTTGACGTGGGCGAAGATGAAGTCCTCCAGCCCTATATGGCCTCCAAGCAGCTTCTCCATGTCCACTTTGTGTGTGTTGAGAGTACAGAACATTACCTCAGCAGGGGGCAGGTGGAAGGCCTCAGCAATCTTGCCATACAATTCCTTCACATTTGTGAAGCCTTCAGTTCGACCTGTGGAGCTTCCATGGGCCAGCTGGGTGTGGAACACCAGTTGGGGCCGAAGAGATGGGGGTGGGGGAGGTATACCCACATGGGGCCCCCTCCCCCACCCCCACCTAGGGGCCCAGATTCCCCCACACCCAGCCCACCCTACCCAGGTTCTGCCTCCTCATTTTCCACCAGGGGTGGTGCTTTCTTTCGACGGCCAAGTCCCAGAGACATGGGAGGTGATAGAGGGGAGGCTCCCAGGAGATCTGCGGCCACCGCCTCCGCGAGAGGATAGCCCCTCCGTGAACTCCAGCTGGCCGCTGCCAGGGCCTCCCTCTCCCCTCTGCCCTGTTTACCTTCTTATGCTTCTTATATCTGAATGTCACATTTTCTATTCAACTCTGGTTTTTCATCAAGAATACTTGAAAGTCCTCTATTTCATTGAATGACCATATTTTCCCCTGAAACATGACACTCAGTTTTGCTGGGTAGGTGATTCTTGGTTTTAATCCCAGGTCCTTAGCCCTGTGGAATATCATATTCCAAGCCCTTTGATCCCTCAGTGTAGAAGCTGCCAGATCCTGAGTTATCCTGATCATGTTTCCATAATATTAAAATTGTTTCTTCCTGGCTACTTGTAATATTTTCTCCTTGATCTGGGAACTCTGGAACCTGTGTATAATATACCTTAAGAGTTTTCTTTTTGGGATCTTTTTCAGGAGGTGATGTGTGAATTCTTTATTTGGCCCTCAGGTTCTATAAAATCAAGGCAATTTTCCTTGACAATTTATTGAGGGATGATTTCTAGGTTCTTTTTTTTGATCATGGCTTTAAGGTAATCCAATAATTTTTAAATTATCTCTCCTGGATCTATTTTCTAGGTCAGTGGTTTTTCCCATGAGATATTTCACTTTGCCTTCTATTTTTTCATTTGTTTGGATCTGTTTAATATTATTGTGATTTCTCATAAAGTCACTAGCTTCCATTTGTTCCAATCTAATTCTGAAGGAGTGATTCTCTTCAGTGAGCTTTTGAGATTCTTTTCCATCTGGCAAATTCAGCTTTTTAATGCATTCTTCTCCTCATTGCCTTTTTGATCCTCTTTTGCCATTTGAGTTAGCTTGTTTTTAAGGTGTTATTTTCTTCAGTCAGTTTGTTGACTCTCATTTCATAATTTTCTTCCATCATTATCATTTTTCTTCCCAATTTTTCCTCCACTTCTCTTATTTGGTTTTCAAAATCCTTCTTAAGCTCCTTTGTGACCTGTAACCAGCCCATATTTTTCTTGGGAGCTTTTGGTGCAGGTGTTCTGACTTCATTGTCTTCCTCCTGTTCCATGCTTTGATCCTTTTTGTCCCCAAAATAGGGGTCTAATGTCAGATTGCTCTGCTTGCTTTGCTTCATTTGCTTGCTCATGTTGCCACTCAGTTACTTGACTTTTGAGCTTTTTGCCACAATAGAACTCTGCTACCACAGAGGGGAGCTTTGTCTCAGTTGCTGGGGTTTTTTCAGCTGCTGGAGCTATTAGTTGGGTGCCCTCTCTGAAGCCTCCATATGCTCTGGCAAACTGGCCACATACCCCAGGACCTCCACCCTAGACAGCAATCCAGATCCAAGCAGATTAAAGCAAGAGTGATTACCCCTCAGACTGGTTGCTTGGTCCCTCTACAATCTGCAGGCCAGGAGCTCTGACGCAGCCATGTGGCAGAGGCTGCATGGCTGTGGCTCCTCAGCCATTTCTCCCTCCAGGGGGTAAAGGCCAGACTGCATTCCCAAACTACCGGTTCCCAAAGTCCACATTGCACTGAACTTTCACTTTGTCCTTTGCATCTATGGGTTGATAATTCTGGAAACCACCACAGCCACTGGTGATCTAAAGTCCCTCCAGCTGGTTGTTGGTTGTGGCCACCCTGAGGCTAAAGCCTTGGGCTCACACGGGGCTGGGCTTGGCCCCCAGAGCACTCTGCTGGCCCCTTCCTGCTGACCTGGTAGACTGTCTTCTGTGGGAAGTTAGCTTCTCTCTGTCATTTTGTGGGTTCTGTAGCTCCAAAGTTTGTTTAGAGTCACTTTTTACATGAATTGGAGGAGGTGGAAGTGGGAGCCATGTGGAAATCCTGTTTCTACTCTACCATCTTGACTCTGCCTCCCAAGAAACTTCTTTCTAAATGTATATAAAAATATTAGGGTAAAAGCAGAATTCCTATCAACATAACAGTGAAAAACCAGGTCTAGAATTTTATGGACAAAGCCTGGCAACCCTTTGAATATAAGTGTGGGGCTATATCATAACGGGGGAAGGTACATGAAAAGGAGGTATGAGAGCAGGAGGATAGAGAGAAATGCCTGAGGTGCCAGGGTTAAATCAAAGTCTAGCAATGAGACTAAGGAGACCCTTGTGGACTCAAAAAACAAAAGAAGTACCCATAAAAGAATAGGTAAAGAGAATATGGGGAAGGAAGAGACCTTGTTTTGGTCATGGGAGGAAGTTCCACTAATGGAAACTCCTATGTATGAAGAGAAATGCTGGACTTACAGCTATATGTGGTCTAGGGGATTTCATGCTTAAAAGTCTGCTCATCCTACACTGGGAGAAAGGGAGTTGTATATTCTGGGAGAAACTGGCACCTGGGGGAGTTGCCCCAGGGAGGAGATTTGTGTGAGAGGGAAGGTATAGATCAGTGGGGCAGCTGCAATGGCATAATGGATAAAGCACTGGGATAGAAACAGGAAGATTCATTTTCATGAATTTAAATCCTGCCTTAGATGCTTACTAGCTGTATGACCCTGGACAAGTCACTTAATCTTGTTTGTCTCAGTTTCCTTATCTTTAAAATGAGCTGGAGAAAGAAATGCCAAATCACTCCAGTATCTTTGCCAAGAAAAACCCTAATAGGGACATGAAGAGTTAGACACAATTGAAACTACACAACAACAAATAGATCAATGGTGGGCTGCAAAATCAGGGATGAGGACCCAACATAGGGAAGTATCTTCTCTGACACTGGCAATAATTGTCATTGTTCTGAGAGTGAAGCTGAGATTAATTCTGTGATTGGAACAGAATTAAGTGGAATCCATGATGTAAGCTCTACAACACAATGACAGAAATTGTCTAGAGGGAAGAAACCAGAAGGGATATTGTAGAAATCTTGATTGTATAAGGAATATAGGGAAATGAGAAAGACCGGACAATTATAGGAATTATCATTCAGAGAATGGGGGTCTAGAGTAGACTGAAAGAGAAGATTTATAGTGAAGACAGTGAGAGAAATCATTTTTGGAAGGGGGTGCAATAATATGAAATTTTAAAAACTAATGAACTAGTAGAAGGGGAGGAAGGGAAGGGGGAATGTACTTGTCTAACAGAAAAAAATGATAGAGAGGAAAAACTACATAATTACAGAAAGGCAAAAGAAAAATAAACTAATAAGTGAGGGCTTTGAAGGGAAAGAGGCAACAAATGAGAGGAAGGGAACAGGAGTGAGAATAATAGATACATTGGGAACAGGGTCACCTTAAAAAAGATTAAGATAAAGTAATTGAAGGAACATAGCACTGTGTTTATAGCAGAAGAGGGGAAAAATCATAATTTAAAAAATAACCCAATTTTAGACTGAGATAGAGGATAATATTACCTAATACTCAAAACTTTAAATGTGAATGGATTTAACAATCCAATAAAACAAAAAAGATTGACAGATTAGATTAAAAAAAAAAACAAACCAAAATCCTTTAATCTGTTGCTTATAAGAAGCACACTTAAAAAGCAAAGACATGCAGAAAATAAAACTGAGGGGATGAACAAAAACTTATTATGTATCAAGTGAATTCCTCCAAAAAAAGCAGGAATTGTAATCATGTTATCTGACAAAGCAAAAGGAAACATTTAAAAATTAAAAAAAAAAGCAAAGAGACTATGATAGGCTGAATGGAACCACAGAAGAAACCAACCAATAATAAATTTCTATGTGCAAAATGCCTTAGCATCCACATTCATAAAGGAAATGTTATCTGAGCTATGAGAAGACATAGTGAATAACATAATAGTGACAGGAAACCACTATCCCTTTCTCCATTTTGATTAAGGCTAACAGAATGATAAACAAAGGGTAAAACATGTTACTGAACAAATTGTTGGAGAAACCCAAGGTACAAAATGTATGGCATCTTTTAAATAGGAAAGCAAAAGAATATACTTATTTCTCAGTTCTTAAATGGGATTTTAAAAATTTACCATGTGCAATGGCATAGAGATAATGCAAATGAATATTAAAAGGCAGATTGAATACATCCTTCATAGACTGTTATACGATAAAAACAGTATTTGGTTCTGAGACCACAGACAAAAGACACAGACTTAAATGAAGACTTCACAATAAAATCCTAAATAATAAATGGATCGAAGAACAAATTAATAAAAATGAAACAACATACTAAAATTTCTGGGATGTAGCAAAAGCAAGGGTGGTGATGGTAATGGAAATCATATCCTTATAAACATACTTTTACAAGAGAGAAAAAGAGGAAAAGAGAAAAGAGAAAAAGAACTGAATATGCATTAAAATTAAAAAGCATACAAATAAATCTAAAATAAAAAGGGAGATTTTAAAAATTAGAGGAAAAGAAGATAAATTGAAAATGAAAAACATAGAACTGACAAATTAAAATAAAGCTAATTCTTTGAAAAAAACAATAAACTTGGTAAACATTTAACTAATCTGATTAAAAATAAAAGAGCAAAAAATAAAATCAATAAAATAGCAAATAAATATGATGAAATAAAACTCTAATAACTAAAAAGAATAATCAGAACATAATGTGCACAATTATATATTAACAAACCCAAGAACACAAAATAAATAGAGGAATACCACTGAAAATATAAAATACCCAATTTATAAGACCATGTAGGAATTTTAAACAATCCAATTTCAAAAAATGAAATAGATCTGACTCTAAAGAAGAAAAAGCAAAACAAAACAACAAACTTCTGGTCCTGATATAGGCACAGGAAAATTCTCTCAAACTTTCAGAGGACAGTTAAGACCTACAATTCACAGCTTATTCTCAAAAATTAAGAAAGAAAGCCCACCAGAATCCTTTTATGAGGCAAATGTAGTTCTAATACTTAAACCAGGGAAAGATAAAACAGAGACAGAAAACTATAGACCAACCAACATCATTAATGAACATTGACTCAAAATTTTAAACAAAATCCTGTTATATTACAGCAATTTATATAAGAAATCATTCATTTTGAGCAAGTGAGATTTATTCCAGGAATGCAAGGATGGTTCAAAATTATGAAAACTTAGAAAACTATAGTATAATTAGTTATATTAAAAAACAAACCATCCCAAATGACATAATCATTTCAATAGATATAGAAAAACTTTTTGACAAAATACCATACTCTTTTATGCAAAAATTCCTACAAAGTTAGGCAGAGTTTTTTTAAATCATAAAAATCATCTATCTAAATGCAAAAACAAGCATCATGTATAATAAGGATATAATAGAACATTTTTCAATAAATACAGAAATGAAGCAGGATGCCTACTTTCTCCACAATTATTTGGTAAAGTTCTTAAAATGCTAACTATAGCAGTAAGACAAGAGAATTAAATTAAAGGCATAAAAATAGATAAGTGGGAGATAAAATTATCCCTATTTGCTGATGATATGATGGTATATTTGGAAAATCCTAGGGAATCAGCTGAGATGCTAATTGAGACAATTAACAGCTTCAGCAAACTTGCAAACTATGAAATAAATTCCCCCAAATCAATATCATTTTTACATGATAATCACAAAACACAAGAAGCAATGCTAGAAAGGAATTCCCATTCCAAATAATTACAAAATGCATAAAGCAAGTGGGGATCAAACTAACAAAACACACAAAAGACTTCTATGTGTTTAAATATGAAGTGCTTCTTAAATAGAGAACAACTAAATAGCTGAGGGAATTTCAGTCCTCATGGTGAGTTATGCCAATATAATAAATATGACAATACCACAAAATTAAATTACTCATATCAAATTATCAGAGGGATGCTTTATAGATCTTGATAGGATAATAATAAAATTCATTTGGAAAATCAAAATATCTAGAATGTCAAGGGAAATAACAAAAACTACTAGGGACAAAAAGGGAGTAGCACTTCTTGATCTCAAATGATATTATAAAGTAGCCGTCATCAAAATTGAAACAAAGGATAATCAGAAGCAGTAGAACTTAGAATAGAATAGAATCAGAAACTTCATATCCCAGTGTTTGATAAAGTAGAAAATATATATCACATAGAAAAAATCCTCCTTATTTGATGAAAACTTCTGGGAAAACTGGGAAGTAATACATCAGATATTAGGTTGAGACAAACACTTTACAACAATATTTCACCTTACTATTAAAGATATGAGAAGCCATATCCAAGTTACTCCTTCATGGGAGCTTCATAGGTATTATACCTTGTAAACGTATTTTTCAGTGTTTTGATCAGTTGTGTGGATTTTTTTTCCTCTCTAAAAGTATTATATATGATATGGGATGGCTCTCTTGGAGGGACAAAAGGAGGGATAATTGATGACTGTGATGGTGTAAGAAAGAGAAGATATCAATAAAAATTTATTTAAAAACAAAAAAAAATGTGATATTTTTAAACCCACAGTTTTGGTTCTGGTCCATGAGTTAAAATTAAATCTTTTCTGGCAAATGCTTCTAGCATACAAGATTCCAGGTGGTTTTTTGAAAGGGGAAGGCAGGGCAATTGGGGTTAAGTGATTTGCCCAAGGTCACACGTCTAATAAGTGCATCAAGTATCTGAATCCAGATTTGAACTCAGGTCCTCCTGATTCCAGGGCCAGTACTCTATTCACTGCACCACCTAGTCACCCCCTAGATTCTGTTTTTAAAGGGGAATAAGGGATGGATAGGAATATGTCTGGAGTTTTACTCAGGGTCACATTATTTTTTCTTACTTTAGAACCTGGATTGCAGAAAATAATCCCTCAATGGAGGGCCAAGAGCCATAACAACAACCTGAGGCTCAGAGGGGGATGAAGCAGGAGGAAAGACTGAACTGGTGAACCCCAGAAGGACCTCACATAGCATCCATCTTGAACAAGAAGAGAGGCTCAATCTGGCTAGGGAACCAGACAAAAGTTATTAAGGGGAGCCCAAAACCTCATGGCTTCTAGAAGAACTATGAATCATGCAGAAATCAATCATAATTCCAGATGACAAATGAGAAGCCTCCTGCCCACTCCTGAAAGAGAGGTGATGGGCTCAGAATGAGTCATAATTTTTTTAATAATTAAAAATATTGACTCTGCACATTTGTTATAAGGGTCTTATTTTATTTGTTTGCTTGTTTATATTATTTATTTTTACCCAATAGTGGCAGTACAGATGATGATTAAGAGGGAGAGAAAACCAATTCTTGTTTATTGAAAAAAAAAAAAGAATTTAAAATTAAACACATTCTCTTCACTGTGACTAAAGCACAAAACAAAACAAAGTAGAAAGACCACATGGAAGATGAGTTCAAATGCCAAAGTAGAACCAATATTTAAAAAGAGAAATCAACTTGAAGACAAAGGGCAAGGTCCAAGCATTGTAAATGGTTTCAAACCACCCAGAAGAGAGAAAAGAATCTAACAGGTCAGAGCCTCCATGTCTTCAAAAGGGATGAGGAAAATGACAATAAATTTCTTTTGTCTTTAAACCCAAGGAAAGAGTACTTGGGAAGACAGAGAGGGAAAAAAAAAGATTTTTCTCCCAAGGGAGTTTATGGCTGAAATACCTGCCTCTTTACCAGTTGGAATCTACTGAGTAGAAACCAAAAACAGAAAACCTCTTGATCAGGTAGCAATTAGGCTGATTTTGAGAAGATAATCGATTCAAATTAGAGGACTATCCAGACAAAGAAAGGAGGAACTAAGGAAGTATGAGACCTAGGTATGCCTAGAAAACCAGTTTCCTGAAAAGATCTCTAATATTGTATAGCTCCCCTTGGACCTGCTATTATAATCATCTTACTCTATTTCCTTATTATTTTTAATAGTTTAAAATAAAAAGAAAATATTTTATGTGTTTAAAAGAGTTTTTGTTTCCCATTTTTAGGGAGTAGGGGCAGGGCTTCTGTCATCTCTAGTAGGTCCACCTATGAATTTAGGGAATCTTGTCAGTTGAAGAGGCATGGAGGTAGCTAGAACCAGGTGGGAAGAAAACACACACACACACACACACACACACACACACACACACACACACACCAAAACCAAAGCAATCTTACAGTTACAGGGTTGGGTAGGGTGTGGGCAGGGAACTAGTGGGTTTGTGGGTCCAAAGTTTCCCTCTAGATTATAAAGAAATTCAAGTGATATGAGAGGTGGGAGTACTGGCCCTGATAAGCAAACCCTTTTAGCTGAATCAGCTAATCTGACCATCAGGCAAACAGAGAGGAGACCATGTTCATATTATTTGAGGAGAAATTTGCCCAGAAGAGTCTCACTTTGAGCAGGGAAAGCCTGATCCTATGTTCTCAGCTGGGATAGAAAGCACGTCTCTTTCTAGAACTTGGCTTTTCACTAAACAAAGTTATTTAATACTTGAAGCTGACGGGAATTACTGCAGCTTGGGGGAGAAGGATTGAGATTGTAGCTTCTGGAAATTAGCTAGAATCCTCTTCCTCCACAACCTCACTTCCAGTTCCTTCATCTTTCCATTGTTGTCGTGAGCCATAATTTGTCCTGAGCTGAGACCTCTGAACAAGTACATGAAGAAACACTGGACTTATATGGGAGAAAGAATGCTGGATTTGGAATGAGAGGAAATGCTATGGATCCTGCCTATGCTACTTACTCATTGTGTGATCTTGGGCTTAACCTCTCTGGGTTTCAGTTTTCTTACCTGTAAAGTGAGTGTGTTGGACTTAATACTTTCTAAAGCTTTGTCCAGCTCTAAATCTATGGTTTTTCCAGATCTATTGGAATGCTGTAATTTTCCTATATGTTGTAAGTAGGGATGAGAAGAGAGGGACAAAAGAAAGCAATGTTTGATGTTGGAATTCCATAGGAGAAAGAGATATCACTTACCCCAAATCAGCTGGTTAAAGTGCTCTCCAAGGAGGTAGATGCAGGCAAGGACATAGCTGACAGAGAAGAAGAATGCTAAACTCTCTGGACTGAGCTTAGCAAAACAGGGTACACCCATTTTTTTTTAGTTTCATAATAAATCCTCAGGACCTGCAGAGATAAATAAGTCGCACCAATTAGGACAGCATGAGATGCGTTTATATAGCATTTTTACTTAGGAGAAAATAGTGTTCTGAAACTATACTGCTGAAGAGGAAGCTGACTATGATTTGGTTGATAACTGGGTCACCTCCACTGGAAAACAGAAGCGAATTGTCAATGTTGTTGTTCTTCGAGGCAGTATAACTAATTAAACAAGTTATCTTGGTGGCTTAGCTTGGCATGCAATGCCCAATGCATCACATATATAGATTAGAAGAGAAGAAAGGTGAACCACTGTTTAGAACTGTGAACTAGGAGTCAAGAATCTCTGGGTTATAGTCCTAGCTCTGCTCCTAATTAGCTGTGTGACTTTTGGTTGTCACAACTTTTCTGGGCCTCAGTTTCTTCAATTGGAAAACAAAATACTTCTAGACTCCTAGATTTGGGGGCTGTAACTCCAATGCAATGTGCCCAATGTTGAAGGTTGGTTGTGTTTTGTCCCTGGCACATCTCTAAAGTGAATGGAATAGCCAGAAAGCTTGGCTCTGGTTCCTTTGAAGATGGGTGCTAATCAACACTGTGCATTAGGAAAGGAAGGATAGGAAAGGACCAAGAGGGTCAAACTGAAACCCAAATGTAGATGATGGATGAAAATTAGCTCTAATTTAATTTGTCCACATCTAGTGCTCACTCAGTATGAAGACTTCCTTCATCAATTCAGATTAGAAACTCACCTGAAACGTATCGTCTTAGAGAATTGTTTAGGGCAGAGTAGCCCTTAACCAAAGTCTTCCTAACTCCAAGGTCAGCCTTCTCTCCATTACCCTATGCTGCCACACTGACATAATTTCTTTCTTTTTCTTTTCTTGTTTTGGAGGCGATTAGGATTAAATGACTTGCCCAGGGTCACACAGCTAGTAAATATCTGAGGCCAGATTTGAACTCAGGTCTTCCTGATTACAGAGCTAGTGCTCTATCCACTGTGCCACCTAGATTGCCCCACACTAACGTAAATTCTTAAAATAAACTCTTTAGTCTTCTAATTATTATAATTAATAATAATCCTTGATGCTATGATACTATAACATCTAAACAGTGAACTTTTAGTATGGTCCCAAAGAGCCTGAAGTATGTATATCTCAGAGGTTTCCAAACTTATTTGGTTGACTGCCCACTTAAAAAAATTACTCAGGGGGTGGCTAGGTGGCGCAGTGAGTAGAGTGCTGGCCCTGGAGTCAGAAGGACCTGAGTTCAGATCCGGCCTCAGACACTTAATGCACAAACAAACAAAAAAAAAACCTAGCCGTGTGACCTTGGGCAAGTTACTTAACCCCAATTGCCCTCCAAAAAGCAAAAAAAAAAAAAAAAAAAAAAAAAATTACTCAGAACACCCTTGAAAATCTTTCTTTAACCCTTTAATGTTTGGGTTTTGTTTTTAATTTGCTTTACTTCAAACAGCTACCACCCCCAACACTCCCCTATTTTTCTAATATAGTCCCCCTGGAGGAAGTATCATCCACTTTGGGAACGTATGGAAGCTAGGCCAATCTCTTGGGTCAGGATTCCACAGGAGGGCTAATAAGGAAGATGAAGACAGAGGGGATAGAAAGCATCAGTCAAGGAAGAGTTTAAATGCAATTACTATAAGTTGCTCTAATTAATTTCTTTTATTTATTTGGAGTTATTGTCTTCTTGTTTCAGAGCAAATTTATACAAAACCATATACAAAAAAATGGTTTTAAGCTAGAGACCTGGAAAGTTTCTATTTCTCTATAAATGTATTTGTTTCATTTTTTTAAGGTTTGTGATGAAAAGTTCCTGAGGAAAACTAATGAATTCTGATGTTTCACAGGAAAAGTGCAAAGAAAACTACAGGTCTGTTAACCTGACAGTGGGAAAAGTAATGAAAATGCAAATACAGTATTAGGCAAGATTACAGTAATTTAATAAAGGGCAGTCAGCATAGAGGCATGAAGAGAAAATTGTGCCTGTCAGTTTGTATCACATCTTGGATAACATGACTGAATAAATGCTTTTTTTTAAAAGGAAGAAAGAAAGAAAGAAGGAAGGAAATCAAATAGTGAATAAAATGTACTCGACTTCTGAGAAAACATTTGCCATGGGAAAAATGATTGACAAGTTAAGAATATGCATCACTTAGAAAAGGATTATGAAGTGGAATTAAAAATTAGATGTATGACTCCACCTTCTACTCATATGCTTTTTCTCTGGAGACATCAGATGGGGTGACATGTTACTAAGGTGAATAGTACTCATCCAGACCAATGCTTGGCAGGCAGTAGCAGGACACTTTTAAGACAACACAAGACAAATGAATTTTACTTTTCATTCTTGTTTTTGTAATCACTAATTCAAAGCCCAGTACATTACACATAGGAGGAACTTAGTAAATTTTGCAAAAATGGATTGAATTTTTGGAAGACAGAAAATCATTTCCAGGAAAAATCTCCCCAAGGTAGTCCTGGGGGAGGTTGTAGCAGTAAGGACTGAAAGGTGTAGTTAAAGATTGGACAAGGGGTTCACTGTGATTCATTCACTCTTCTGTGTTCAAAACCTTCAGAAAACCTCCTCCTTTTTTATTGTTATTTAATCATGTCTGACACTATTTAGGGTTTTCTTAGCAAAGATCCTGGAGTGGCTTGCCATTTCCTTCTCTGTCTCATTTTACAGATGAGGAAACTGAGGCAAACAGGGTTAAGTGACTTGCCTTAAGTGTCTGAGGCCATATTTGAACTCAGGAAGATGAATCTTTCTGGCTCCAGACCTGGTGCACTCACCCATCTGACCCAGTTCCATACCTTCCATTCTCATCTCTATTTTAAATACCTTCCCCAATATGATGCTATTCTCCCTTTCCCTCTCAGATTACCACTATTCACACACTTGTATATTCCAGAGAAATTGAGATGTTTATCTGCTAAAAACAAACAAAACAAAACAAAACATTTACCCTCCTATCTTCATGCCTTTGTTCTTGCTATTCCCTAGGTCTCAAATCCTCTTTTCCAGCTCTGCTACTCACCTTCACCTTTTAATTTCCTGCCAATCTTTAGAGCTCCATTCATATTTCACACCTTCTTCTGGAAGCCTATGCTGATCTCTCTGTTCTTAACAACACTTTCTTTAAAACTATCTGAATAGCATGCAAACTTAAAAAGTTTTTCAACAACAAAACCAATGAAGCCAAAATGAAAAGAAAAATAGGAAATAGGAAAAAAATTACAGCAAGATCTCTTTTTCAAAAACATAGGAAACTGATCCAAATTTATAAAAAATAAGAATCTTTCCTCAATTGAGAAATGGTCAAAGTATATGAATAGACAGTTTTCTGAGGACAAAAATGAATTCCGTCAATAGTCATATAAAAAATGCTCTAAATCACTAACGATTAGAGAAATGCAAACTAAGACACCTCTGACTTGGTACCTCACACCTATCAGATTGGCTAAGATGACAGAAAAGGAAAATGGAAAATGCTAGAAGGAATATGAGAAACTAGACCACTAATTCACTGTTGGCGGAACTATAGTTCCAAACATTATAGAGAACAATTCAGAATTATGCCCCAAAGACTATGAAACGCTGCATACTTTTTGACCCACCAATACCCCTCCTAGGTCTATATTGCAAAGAAATCAAAGAAAAAAGAAAAGGATCATATGTACAGAAATATTTATAGTAGCTCTTTTTTGTGGTGGCAAAGAAGTAGAAACTAAGTGGATGCCCATCAGTTGGGGAATGATTGAAAAACTTATGATATATAAATGTGATAGGATACTACTGTGCTATAAGAAATGATGAAAAAGATGATTTCAGAAAAAAAGAAAAATACCTGGAAAGACCTATATAAACTGATGCAAAGTGACATGAGCAGAATCAGGAGAACAATCTCCACACTAGCAGCAAATATTGTAAAGGTAATCAATTGTGAAAGACTTTAATAACTCCAAGCTATACAATGATGCACCGTAATTCCAAAGAACTCATGATGAAAAATGCTATCCACCTCCAGATAAAGAAGTGATGGACTCAGACTGTAGACTGAAACACATTTTTTAAATCTTTGACTTGTGGCTTAGGGTTGTATTTTTGGGGGGGAGGGGCTAATATGGAAATTTGTTTTGCATGACATCTATAACAGATGTTGTAATCTCTTGCTGCAATGGTAATGTGAGTGGGAAGATCTTTCCCATCCATGAATAGACCCATGTGACTTGACTGAGATACATGGAAGCCCTGAGACACATGAGTCTATGGTGGGAGGAGATTGCTCAGTGGGTGGAGCAGGAAGGGTGGAGAAGAACCAAGAGGAAGTTTGTCAGAGCAATCAGAGCTGAAGGAGAGAGAGGAAGCAGACAGTGAGCTGTGAGTGTTCATTTGTGGGAAGGCCCTAGCAGGGGGAAGGCTTGGGGATGACGGTGCCCCCTGCATTGTTCTTGTGTATAGATTTCTTTGTTGCTATGATGGATTTGGCTGGCTGGTGTTGGGATTTGGTTTTCTGGTGTTTGAATAAATGTTTTGGTTCTCTCTTCCATTTTAAAAACTCTCAAATATCTTTGTGGACAAGATATTCAAAGATACATATAGCCTATTATCAGTGTGATAATATTTGGAAAGCAATTAGCACAGTATTTCTTTACACGGTAGGTATTAAATAAATGCTTATTCTCTTCCCCTCCTCCGATGAATTCCAGTTCTAATTCTATCAATCATTAAACATTTATTAAGCACCTACTATATGCTAGTATAATGGATAATTAATAGTAACTGAAAAAATCTGAGTTATATGATTCATTAGCAAAATAGACATAATAAATAAGTTAATGGATTCCCCAGTCCAAAGACCCTAAATACAGAGTGAGAGTTTTTATGTATTAAAAACAATTAATTAATTAAAACAAATTAATTAAAAGAGCACAGTTAACAGGATACAAAATTAGGTAATCTGTTTCCTAATAGGAAGAAATATTAGGGGCTTTACAAGTTGGGAGGTGAGGAGAGAAAATTTTGGCTGAGCTGGGAGCAGAGGTAAGTAGGTTTTAAGGTCTTTCTTTTCACAGAATTTAGAGATGCTGATTAATTGCATTCACCTACATTTATGAAACAATAGCTGGCTCTTACCATTGAGTTTCCCATGGATCATTTGCTGAAAAGTAACAAGATAGAGAAGATTGTATATGGCAACAGAAGATGGAGTCAGTGTTCATGAGACAGAATTTAATTGATTCTCTTGATTCCCATACCAAACTAACTTCATTTTGTAACTGGTCTTCACTTCATTTCATTACTGGGCACTATGCTAAGAACTAAGGGTACAAAGGAGGCAAAAGACAGTCCTTGCCTTCAAAGATATTATAATGGATCTATAAAGAAACGAGTAGATTATCTTTATACACACACACACACACACGTGTGTGTATATATATATTATATATATATATATAAATATTATATATATTATATATATATATCTATATCTATATCTATATCTATATCTATATCTATATATATATATATATATATATATATATATATATATATATATATATATATCTTTTTGGAGGGAGAAAGGCTGGGCAATTAAGGGTTAAGTGACTTGCCCAAGGTCACATTGCTAGTAAGTGTTAAGTGTCTGAGGCCAGATTTGAACTTAGGTCCTCCTGACTCTAGGGTCAGTGCTCTATTCACTGCACCACCAGCCACTCCTATGAGTAAATTGCCTTATGATTCTATATAAATTAGATCAGGGCTTCTTAAACTTTTTTTCACTCTTAACCCCTTTTCATGCTTTGACAACATTTGTTGGCATTGCATGGCACGACAGCATCTGTAGTGCAAAGTGCTCATGCTGTGTCCAACATGAGTAAGTGCTGCCAGAAACACCTCAGATTCATTATGTGTTTGATTTTTAATTAATTTCTGGTCATTCTGCATTCAGAAACCTTTTACTGGTACCAAATTTTTCATGACCCCATATGCAGTCATGACCCATAGTTTAAGAAGTGCTGAATTAGAAGATATAGTGAGACAGATTCTGAATTGGTTCAGTGACCAGACTCAAATAGTGACAATTCATGGGCTATCATCAAATGACAGGGATGTCTTCCCTGGTTCATCTCAGGTGTCTGTCCTTGACCCTATTCTTTTCTTTTTTTTTTTTTAATTAATTTATTAGTTTAGTTTCAGTTAACAAGATTCAATTCCATAGTTCCTTGATTTTCAAATTTCCTTTACTTCCCTCCCCCCTCCCCTCATGACAGCATATAGTACAGTATAGGGTCTGCAAATGCATTCATATTAAACATTATTCTAATTACAAAGGCATATTGTACTAGGTGGGATGAAAGATGGTAAGGAAGAAGTAAAACCAAACAATGAGAAGAACAAGATCATTTAGTTTGCTTCCATCAGGATTCAGGCTCAGTTCTTTCTAGTTATATCTCTGGATGGCGCATTTCTCACTTTCTTGAGTCATTCGGGATTAACTTATATCACTGCATTGCTGAAAAGAGTCCAGTCTGTCATAGTTGGTCGTCACAGATATGGTATGTCTGTGATTGTATACAAATTTCTTCTGATTCTACTCTTCTCGCTCAGCATCAGTTTGTATAAGTCTCTCCAGGTAATTATGAAATCCGTCACCTCCTCGTTTCTTATAGCACAATAAAATTCCATTACATTCATATACCACAACTTGTTTAGCCATTCCCAATTGATGGGCACCCCTTTAGTTTCCAATTCTTTGCAACCACAAAAAGGGCTGCTAAAAATATTTTTGTACATATAGTTCTTCCTCCCACTTCTATGATCTCTTTGGGATATAACCCTAGAAGTGGTATGGCTGGGTCAAAGGGTATGAAATTATTTATAATCCTTTGGGCATAATTCCAGATTGCTCTCCAGAATGGTTGGATGAGTTCACAACTCCACCAGCAATGTATTAGCGTTCCAATTTGCCCACATCCTCTCCAGCATTTGTCACTTTCTTGTTTTGTCATCTTAGCCAATCTGACTGGAGAGATGTGGTATCTCAGAGTTGTTTTGATTTGCATTTCTCTAATTAATAGTGATTTAGAGCATTTCTTCATATGCTTATAGATGTCTTTAATTTCTTTCTCTGAAAACTTCCTATTCATATCCTTTGACCATTTCTCAATTGGGGAATGACTTGTATTCATATAGATTTGGCTCAATTCTCTATAAATTTTAGAAATGAGTCCTTTATCAGAGACACAAGTTGTAAAAATTCTTTCCCAATTTCCCACCTCCCTCTTGATCTTGGTTACATTGGCTTTGTTTGTGCAGAAGCTTTTCAATTTAATGTAATCAAAATTATCCATTTTGCATTTTATAATGCTCTCTAATTCTTGTTTGGTCCTAAAATCTTCCCCTCTCCACAGATCTGTCAGGTAAACTATTCCTTGCTTTCCCAAATTGCTTACAGTATCATCCTTTACACCTAGATCATGCACCCATTTAGACTTGATTTTGGTATATGGTGTTAGATAGTGATCTATGCCCAGTTTCTGCCATACTGTATTCCAGTTTTCCCAGCAGTTTTTGTCAAATAGTGCATTCTTATCCCAAAAACTGGGGTCTTTGGGTTTATCGAACAATAGATTGCTATATTCATTAACTGCTGGGTCTCCTGCACCTAATCTATTCCATTGATCCACTACTCTACACCTCTGCCAGTACCAAGCAGTTTTGATGACTGCTGCTGTATAATACAGATGAAGATCTGGCATAGCTAGTCCACCTTCCCTAGCATTTCTTTTCATTAATTCCCTTGATATTCTAGACCGTTTGTTTTTCCAAATAAATTTTGTTATTATTTTGTCTAACTCTACAAAGTAGTTTTTTGGTAAATTGATTGGTATGGCACTAAATATATAGTTTAGTTTGGGTAAAATTGTCATTTTATTATATTAGCTCGACCCAGCCACGAGCAATTGATATTTTTCCAACTATTTAGATCTGATTTTATTTGTGTGAGAAGTGTTTTGTAGTTGTGATCATATAGATTCTGGGTTTGTTTTGGCAAGTAGATTCCCAAATATTTTATAATGTCTACAGTGACTTTAAATGGGATTTCTCTTTCTATCTCTTGCTGTTGAGTTTTATTAGAGATGTATAGGAATGCTGAGGATTTATGTGGGTTTATTTTATATCCTGCAACTTTGCCAAATTTATTTATTGTCTCAAATTTTCCATTGAGCTCTGGCTTTTTCATTAGGAAAGTCTGGAAGTCCCTTACTTCATTAAACGTCCATCTCCTTGCCTGAAAGATTATGCTCAGTTTTGCCGGGTAGTTAATCCTTGGTTGTAGTCCTAGCTCTCTTGCCCTACGAAATATCAAATTCCAGTCCCTCTGCTCTTTTAATGTAGAAGCTGCTAGGTCCTGTGTGATCCTAACTGTAGTTCCTCGATATTTGAATTGTTTCTTTTTGGCTGCTTGTAGAATTTTTTCTTTAATCTTATAATTCTGGAATTTGGCTACTATATTTCTTGGAGTTTTCAGTTTGGGATCTCTTTCAGGAGGAGTCCGGTGAATTCTATCAATAGCTATTTTATCTTCTGATTCCAGGACCTCAGGACAGTTTTCTTTGACAATCTCTTGGAGGATGTTGTCTAGACTGCTTTTCTCATCATGGCTTTCTGGTAGACCAATAATTCTTAGGTTGTCTCTCCTGGATCTGTTCTCTAGGTCAGTTATTTTTCCAGTGAGATATTTTACATTTTCTTGCAATTTTTCGATCATCTTGTTTTTTTCGATTGACTCCTGCTGCATCATAGAGTTCTGAGTTTCAGTTTGATTGTATCTAATTTTTAGTGAATTATGGTCTTCAGTGAGTTTTTGAAGTTCCTTTTTTAGGGAGGTATTTTCTTTTTCCAAGTTGGTCATTGCCTCCCTGATTTGGTCTTTAAAATTTTTCTTAAGCTCCTCCAGGAATGCTATTTGGGCTTGAGACCAGATCATGTTTCCTTCTGTGGTCTCTGGTGTGGGCAGAGAGTCTATATTGTCCTGTGTGTTTTGTTGTTCTTGCCCTGCATAGTATGCTCGAATAGACTTTCTTGCCTTCCCCTTCTCCTTTTCAGCTTCCTTCCTTCCCATTGTGACTTCCTGTTTCTTAGTGTCTCAGGCTATGAGTTTGGGGCCTGATCCTTGACTTTGAATACCTCTGGGTGGCTAGTTTATGGCTAAGTCAGGGAAGTCAGTGAGGAATGTAGATGTGTAGGTGGGGATGAGTCTGACCACTTCAGATTTCTGCCTCTATACCCCTGGGCTATAAGTAGGCTTTTGTTGGTGAGGTGAGGTGGGGCTTGTTGGGTCCCCTCCCTCTCTTCTCTTCAGATTCCTGGCTGTCTCAGTTACACCCTTTCTTGGAGAGTCTCAAGCCTGAGGCTATTTCCATTAACTTGGGATTTCAGTCTGGGTGGGAGACTTATCTTTGGGTTTTCTGCTTCATGAAGGAGGGATGGGAGGATCAGAGCAGCTAGAATTTACTTTGCCATTCCAGCCCCTGTATTATACAGGCAGGCAGTTTCTAAACTTCCAGGCTGGGGGCTGAATGCAGCCTGAGAAGCCACTCTTTCCACTGGGGGCCCGACTCTCCTACCTGGCTCCAGTGATCCGTTCCCTCTGTGAGATGACTGCGATTCGTCCTTGGTAAGTCTGCAGGCTGGGGCTTTTTCTCTCTCTGGTGTAGTCTGCTTGCCTGCTCTTAGGTCTGAGCTGTGCAGACCCCAGGCGCTCTGCGCTCGACCTGTGCGGACACTCTGGGCAACCTCCTGGGCTGGATTCTGCCACACTCTGTCTTCCACTGGGCTCCGTCACTCCGGAATCTGCTCAGATTTACCCTTTTGGACTTAGTGACAGAGGAGCTCAGCGAGGTTACTGCTTCCTTTCCGCCATCTTGGCTCCGCCTCCCTCCGACCCTATTCTTTTCAATATTTTTAATCAATTATTTTGACAAATTCAATTAAATGCAACAGACATCTCTTAAAGGCATGATGCCATGCTAAGTGGAAGAAAGCAGTGCTAATTTTTTAAATGCCTACTCCCTTATATTTAAACCTTAAATTATTGCCCCACAATGCCAATGACAATGTATTCCCAATTTGCCTATTTTACAACCACTTCCCAAAGATATCAGAGGAGATGGTTTAGGTTAAAGCCTGGGATGATGGATGAGGAAGACTTGGATCAGGGGAAAGAGAGGCACAGTATCTGAAATGCTGTCAATCTTGTCATGTGTATTTACCATGTCAAACTTAGTAGTTTTAAATATTCCAAAGTGCTTTACAATATCTTATTTTATCCTCATAGTAACCTTGGGAAGTAAGTGTTATTGTTATCTTTTAAAAATTATTTTATTTGTAATTCATGGAATAAAATAAGCATTTCAAGTCAACTCTATCTGCTTCAGTTTCCTTATCTATAAAATGGGGATAATAATAGGGCTTATTATTCCTTATCTATAAAATGGGGATAATAATAGGGCTTATTATCCCCATTTTAAAGATAAGGAAACTGAAGCAGATAGAGGTTAAGTGACTTGCCAGCCAGTGTTGATGACAGGTCTAAAACCCAAGTCTCCTGACTCCGTTTCTACTACACCATTGCCTTTCAGGAAATGTAAGAGGACTTCCATGAGAGATGGATTAGTTCCAGAAGTCTATGAGACCACTGATAATACTGTCTCTCTAGTCACTGGAAAGCTGTGAGAATTGGGTTTTTTTTATATGCCTACCCCTTTATACTTGTATCTTAAATTATTACTCTACAATGCCAATGGAAAACACATTCTCAATTTGCCTTTTCTCACAACCACCTCCAAAGGATGCCAGAAGAAATAATTTGAGCTAAAGCTTGGGATGATGAAGGAGGAAGAGTTGAACCAAGGGAAGGATTGGCACAGTATCTGAAATCTAGTCAAATGTAAGTTCAGTTTCTACACTCTAGATGACATCTTCCTAAGAATCTGAAAGACATATGTTTACTCCTACCATTCTGATCTGTTCCCATATATAGACTAATGCATGGATTTTGCAATCAGAAAAATAACAAAAACAGGCAGCATGCATGAGGCAGTCCCCATGGACGTTGGCCTCAGTGGTTATTTTTAGATGATCATAATATGGTTCCAGCAGTGAAATACTTGCCAACTTAGGACTATTACAGAAATCCACTCACGTTTGGTTCTCACGCTCTCTCTGGCCCTGGCCCATATCTCTTACCTCACTCTGGCTATGTTCTTTCCGTATTTGACCAACCAAACTGGCATGCTTGTAAGCCGACCCACTAGTAATTGTCCTAAAATGTCTCATGTACTTAATCCCTCTTAGAAAACTTTCATATGTTACTCCTTCTCCCTGTCCCCTTCCATCTCCAGCCAGAATTAGCCTTTGGATGTCTTGGCCCTCAAAATGAAATGCCCTATGGAACCTTAGAGTGTTATAACGTAATAGGGATAATAGGCATCTAGTATATGGAAGTACCATATTAGTCAATAGACAGGTCAAACTACTGTGGAAAAGTACCAAGCAAGAAGGAAAAAAAATGAATGGGACTGAAATGAAAGGTCCTCATCTGGAGAAAATCCATTCTATTGGCAGCAAAAAACATGAGCTTTAAGGAGACCAAAGCCAAACCATTTTCTCTTCTTACTTGCAACTACTCCCTATTGCAAAATTCCAATCCTTCCTATTGCAATCCTCCCTAATACAGTCCTCCCAGTTCTCTGCCTTATTAGATCCTTATCCCTACCAAATCCATATTCATTGGGAATTTAAGCACAATGTTTGTCTTAAATATTTTATTCAAAAAACTTAGGATAAATTGCTTGAAGGCAGTGACTTCTCTGTCTTTTTGTAGGGAGGGTGGAGATCGGGGTACCCCATCTTTTCAAAGCTGGAAGTACATCAGCTACTCATAGGCCTGATCCCACTACTGATCAACACAGGAATATTGAGCTGCTCTGTTTTCTGATCTGGATCAGCTCTTCCCTCCTTAGGCAGCCTGGTGGCCCTCTGCTTACAGGGTCCCACCGTATTGGTAAGGGACTTAGTACAGATATCCAATTGTCTTAGCTCACTGTGGTTCAGAATTCCTGAGCTAAGGTGACCCATCAGCCTCAGTAGTCCAAAAAGCAGAGATTACAGGTATGAGTCACTGCCCCTGGCCTCTTTATGTCTTCATATCCTACTCAGTACCTAGCATAAATGTACATAGAAAGTATATTGCCCTGGATATCAAAATATTGAGGTAATCATGTTCCCAATAAAATGAGGACTCTTGCTACTTTGGACATACAATAAAACCATTAAAGGAAGGCAGTATGGAGTGATAAAAGTTGAATTTTCAGTCAGTCCTGACTCCACCACCACTTAGTAACTACCTGCGTCACCTTGGGAAAGTCACTTAACTTCTCAGGTCTGGGAAACCTTTTAGTTTCCTCATCTATGAAAACCAATTGAATGGGGACAATAAATGAAATAATAGCAGCATCCTTAAAGTGTAAAGTATCATGACTGTTAGGTAATCAATAAATATTTATTGATGGGTTCATTGTTATTGTCCTCGATTGCCTTTCCCATATGCTTCAGGAAACCAAGATTTCTTTCACTCTCCCTGGACATCTCTCAACTTTGACACAGATTTCCCCAATTCCAGAACTCTCTTTAGTGTCCAACATATCCCTAGCCACGTGGATGCATCCATAGATTGTCAAAGTTGAAAGTAGACCTTAGAGATTGCCCAACCCCCTCCTCCCACTTAGCAGGAGACAACTGAGGCTCAGAATTGTAAAGCATCTTCTGCTGATCTTTTATATCCAATCAGTTCCCAAATTCTATTGATTCATAAGAGCTCTCACTTTTGTGCTCCCTTACCCCCATACCTGACTCTATTACAATAGCTAGTCAGTGGCAAGCCATGATACTATTTCTGACTACAAAGAATTTTTTAATAGACTCTTGAATAGATAGACAGAGACAGAGCATGGGTTGAGGAATTCCCTTTACCAGAGGGATACCAGATTGTTGCCTTTTCTGCACCTAAGTTTTAGAAAGTTGCTGGGGGGACTGTGATGAGTGAGAGACTGCCAGGGTCATAGCACTACCAGATTGTCAAAGGCTGGACTTGAACACAGATCTTCCTGGCTCAGAGTAATTCTCTATACACTATGCCTATTGTCTGCTTCTGATCATGCCCCAATCATGGTTCACTTTGTTCTTCCTTCTACTTCCTCTGGACAACAGCTCCCTTTCCTTTCCAATAGCATCTCTACTGGGAATGGAGTTGGGGGTCAGTGAGGAACCTCTACCCTGGGGCCTCCTCTCCTCAGTGGTGACACTCTCCTTGGCTTCACCAATTTGGGAAGGTCCCAGCCATACTTTACTGCCATCTCACTTCTCTTTCTCTCTGAACCGCACCTTTTTCTTCATGCCCTCTCTTCTCTTCGTCCACTTCAGATATGAGCACCCCTTTCTGTGTTGTCTTCCCCCACTAGCTTGTAAACTTCATGAAGGTAAGGACTATCTCATGCTTATATTCGTATCCACAGAAGTTGGCTCAGTGTCTAGCACATGGTAAGTGATTAATGATTTCTTAGACTCAGTAAGTCTCAGTCTCTATATCTTTCTCTCTGTTTGTCTCTATCTTTCTTCCTGTTTTTCTATCTCTCTAATTCTTTTGTTCTGTCTCTGTATGTCAAATTCATATTTGTAATTTTTCCCCTTATACCATTGATTTTTAATGTATATCATCTTAATTCCATCAAACCAGGAAGAGAACAACACTGAAAAAATGTAGCTAGGGGCAGAGCATATGGAATGATTCTTTAAAAAGCTATTTACAAGCAAAAGTTATTAAGTAAAAAAGAACAGTTATAAATATCTACTCCAAAAGGAGGTAGCAAGAAAGTGCTTTTCAGACTAAAAGCACAGAGATTAAGTTGGTCACTAATGCTAAACCAAAGCAACCTGCCCAGTTAGAGACAGCCTTATTTTGAGCAGAGAGTCTATTGGTTGATATGCTATGATATAAGAGTCCTGTCTTCCAACTGTGTAAGTTCATTCATTCATTAAACAATGATTTATATAAATTAGGGATTATCTTTGACTTTTCTCTTTCTCCTACCCCTTAAGCCCAAAGAATTGTCAAGTATGATTGACTTTTACTTCTGTAATAATATTTTTCACATCTTCCCCCTACACTCAATTCCTATTGCTGCCATTATATATGATGTAGGCACTAGTTACTGTCTTCCTCTTCTATTGAATATCTTTTTATTTTTAAAGCAACTGGGGTTAAGAAACTTGCCCAAGGTTACACAGTCAGTTTTGTGTGTGTGTGTGTGTGTGTGTGTGTGTGTGTGTGTGTGTGTGTGTGTGTGTGTGTTAAGTATCTGAGGCTGGAACCGATCCCGGGTCCTTCCAACTTGGGGGCCAGCGATCTTACTGCGCCACCTAGCTGCCCCTTGAATATCTTCTTTATAGGCCTTCTCTCTTGTACTCTCCTCTCCCTCCAACTTATCCTTCATACTAATACCAGTGAAATCTTTCTTAAATACACATTTCTGGATATGCCATTCTTTTATTCAGCAGTTACTAGGGACTCCCTTCTGTCTATCAAATAAAACTCAGACTTTTTTGGTAGACATCCATGGCCCTCCATTTGGGTACCACCATCTTTGGTCACAGCACTGTCCTTAGTATTGCAAGACATAGGTAGTCTTTTCCTAAGTAGCTTTCACATTCTCTGAAGACAACTGGAGTGTAGCTTACCATCAGACATATTTCTACTACTCCTCGCCTTTATTCAGCTCCCCACCTTCATCCTTATCCTTAGTCTAAGTCATCACCTTTGCTGTCCTTATGGATAGTTGTAAGGAAAAGGCAAATAGGAATGTACTCTCCAATGGTATTGTGGGAATATGTATTATTGGCCTAAGAATATGTATTATTGGTATGTAAAAAAAAAACAGCTAACTTATCTCATGCTACTTCTACTTACTCTGCACCCCATCCACATCAATCTACTTTCTTGTACAAAAATTCCCTGTCCATTTTTAAACTTTGTGTCTCGTCCAGGGCCTGGCACAGTGGTGTACACATAGTAGGTACTTAATAACTGTTTGCTGAATGAATATATTGATTCAAAGTTTAGCTAAAACACTGGTATCTGGTCTTATGGAGTGACATTTAATAGGGAGGGGGTGGTGGTATGACACCAATTTAAATAACTACAATACAGAATAAAACATGATAATTGCCTAGGACAGACCCAAGTGCCCTATGAAATCCAAGGGAGAAAAGATTGTTACTAACTAGATGAAGCAAGGTTTCTAAGAGGAAATAGTTCTTGAGTTTGGCATTAAAAAGATTGTAGGAATCCAACAGATAAATGAGTAGGAGAAGCCATTTCAGTCATAGTGGATGTATGTGAAAAATCACAAAGTTGGGAACGCAGTGTGTATTAAGAAGGCTAGTTTGGTTGGAGGACAGAACACATGGGAAGTATAAAACGAGCCTGAAAAGACAGTGGCATCAAAATCTTGCATGCCACAAAGCCAGGCCAAAGAGTTTTAATAATAATAATTAATAATGTATAAGAAGCAATAGGAAATGAGATTGTAGCACCAAACTCTTGACGGTTGCAAATTCTAGGCCAAAGAGTTTGGGTAATAAAAATAACAAAAATAATACTATGGCTAGCATTTATAAAAAGCTTGAAAGTTTGCAAAGTTCTTTACAAATGTTACCTCATTTTATCCACTACAACTCCTGGATTAGATGTTTTATTATCCCTATTTTACAAATAAGAAAACTGAAGGCCAGGGTCACATAGCTAGTAAGTGCCTGAGGCTAGACAGGGCCATGGCAAGGTTTTGAGTAGAGGAATGCTATTGCCACAGATTGTAGGAATTCTGCAGATGAACTTCCTTATTATTTATTATCTCTCCCAGCTGGGATGTGAGCTCTGTGAAAACAGGTACCATCTGACTTTCTTTGTGAATTTGCTATGCTTAAAGTAATGCTGTTTCCTTGATCAAAATTTAATAAATTCTCTTCCATTCCATTTTATTAGAAAGGTAGAGTGAAAAGTATGAAAAATGGATTGCAGTGGGGTAAACATAGAATTGGGAAGGCCTTTTCAAAAGCTACAATAGGCCAAAATGAGTGGCAATAAAAACCTACATTTGGGGTGGTGGTAGTAGTAAAAGAAAGGAAGGGTACACATGGGAGATGGATGTCAGAAAGAGAACCAACAAGACTCAATAGCTGGTTAAATTTGAAAAGTGAAGGTGACTGAAGAATCAAGGTTAAATCCAAGGTTGTGTGAAGACAAAAACAAAGAGACAATGAAGGAGACAGAAGTAGAGAACAAGGACAGTCTGGTGTCTCAGAAGCAAAGGACAGAGCATATAGTAGAAGAAGGTGGTCATCAGTGCTAAATACTACAGAAAGGTCAAGGAGAATGGAAACTGGAAAAAAAAAAACCAAAGCACTGGGTTTGGCAATTAAGAGTTCTTTAGTGACCTTTGAGAAAATAATTTTGTAAGAGTTGTAGGAACAGAAGTCAGAATGAAAGGGATTCGAGGAGAGAATGGATAGCATTGGTTATAGGCTAATTTTAATGACATTTTGCTCTGAAGGTGAATTGATAGATAAGACAGTTGCAGGATGGTATAGAAGATTCAAGTGAAGGAATCATTTTTAGCACTGGGGAGACCCAAGTATATTTGTGGGCCAATGGGATGGAGCCAGTGGAGAATACTAGATGTATGAGAAAGCAAAAATGTATGAGAGAGAGGGGAACTTTCTGATCAGAGAAAGAAGAAGAGATTGGTGCAGTGAAAGGCAGGATGATGCAATTCTTTCCATCAAGAAGTGATTGAATTTGGAGTCAGAGGACCTGGATTTTAGTCATGACTCTATTCTCTCTTTGTTGGGCTAGTCATGTTTCCTCTCTGGGCCTGAAAATTTAGAAAGCATTAAGATTCAATGCAATAATAATAATAACAATAAGAATAAGAAGAATGAGATTAAGGGTTTTATAGAAAGCTAGGAAAACGTGGTAGTGACTTGCAGAGAGCTCTGTTTGTATTTCTGCCAAGAAAATTTGGAACTCAAAATCTTGTGGAAATGTATGTTGAAAACTAAAAATAAATAAATAAATTCTGTATTTCTGCCAATGACAATTAACACTGATGTCTAAACTAAGGGCAGGTTGGTCTCTCTGATGTAGAGTACTTTGCAAACTTTAAAGGACTACATAAATGCTAGCCAGCTGTTATGAGTAGGGATTGGTGATTCCCTACTGAGAAGGACCTTACCCTGACCTCAACTATAGAGATCTGTAGGCTTGGTTGGAGAGGGGCCAGACTTGAGCCAAAGAGACCAAAACCTATTGCAAGGGTCTAGCTGAGAGGTGATGAGGGCAAGAGTGGTAGCTGTGTGATTGGAGAGAGGGGGACATGTAGCAGAAATATTTTGGACATAGAGATGACAAGATACAAGGATGTATTTAGGATGCAACAGAGAATCTTCTGACCTTTGTCAAACTTGATGGTCACTGCTCACTGCTGGTGATTCATGGAGAAAGGAAATGGGAAGGAATAGAGGACAACTGATACTGCCAAAAGGAATCTAAAAGTTGTTGCTGGGCATTCCTACCTTCTTGGCAAGAAGGCACAGACATTAGGGATGCAAGTGATGTTTTCATCACTACTTTTCAAAAGGAAGAAGAGAAAAGCACAGTTGAGAAGTAAATGACTGTTTAAGATGTCTGCGATTGGTTTGAATTTCTGAACCATGGTTTAAAATACAGGAATGAAGGACTCCTGAAAGGGGGTAGACTCCACTTAATGAAGGCTAGTCAATATGAATTTGTCTGATGTTTTATGAACCAAGGTTTTGGAGTTGAAAATGGAGAATAAGGGAGAAAACTGGAGGTATCCTTAACAGGATAAGCAGTAAGAATAAATGGCTTGGATTGGAGGAACCAGAATGATAGAGCTACATTGGAGAAGTATGTGGGGTGGAAGGAAAACAGGAATAGGATTGTTCTATACACACACACACACACACACACACACACACACACACACACACACACTGACTGTTTGGGAATTAGAAAAGTGAATGTTCGCATTATGACTGTAGCTAGAATGGACTTGTATTTCTATTGATGGGGGGCTCTTGAGGTAAGACTCCTCAGGGCAGCTGGAAAAGGAAGCTTCTTAGCTAATTATTGCTGTTTTCCCTCTGCTCTATATATACTTTAAACTACAACCTCAATCCTCTCCCCACTGTGGCCTTTTCTTCATGTCCCTGGGCAAATGTTCAAATGCCCCTTAGGAAGTTCCATGCCTGATGTTCATGCAAATCAGCCCCCAATTACAATGAACAAAACCCAACACAAACTACTTCAGGGAAAGCTTTATATGGAATAAGTTTAGATGCCTTGGCTCACTTTGCAATTTAAATATTTTAGTTAGGGACTGAGACAATGTGCAAAAGGTGGGATTGATGGGGTAAGGGGAACATAACAATTGTGGCATTCAAATGACTAATTCTGCTTGAGAGAGGGAGCATTCCTAGGATTTAGAGGCAGCATGTGTCACATCTAGATCTCATAATTAAAAAGTCACTATCTTCCTTGACTGAAAATTCAGTGGTGGCCTACTGTTCTCTGAGCCTGGAAGTAAGAGTCATGGTGGACAAAGAGAGCTCTAGTGCAAGGGTGGGCAACCCAGGACCTCAAGGCTACATGTGGTTTTCTAGGCCCTCAAGTGCAATTTGGATTCAGTCAAAGGGCCACACTTGAGGACCTAGAGGAGTACATGTAACTATGTACTCCTCTAGCCACAAGTTCCCCACCCCTGCTCTAGTGGAATAGAGTAAAAGGTGGGCACTAGACATTCAAAGAAATTCCCAAGTCTTCCTTCTTGAGATTTTTACCAGCAGATGTAGGCAATGGCAGCGCAGCCTAATAAAGTGAGTCCTTTTTTCTTGGAAAGATACTGATGTGATTTGAGAATAACCTCTATCAGGGAAAAAGGCAACACAGCAGTGTGCTAGAGAAAAGAAGGAAGGAGTCAGAACAGGAGCTGAAGAAACATGATGATTTGCATTGAACTGAATTTTTATATTTTATGCCATTCAATCTATACTTTATTCAGCTGTTGGACTTCAGTCTTCAAAAATATCCCATTTGACCACAGCACTGTCTAGCTTAAGAACCTACCATGGCTCCCTATTAGAGGATCAGGCCATGTTTAAGTGTCTAGCTCTTGAAGTCCTTCAGGATCTGGCGCCACACTACCCCTTCAACCTTATGACTCAAACAACTTCGCTCCACCACGGCCTGTCTCCTCATTGACTTTTGGGCATGCCATATGCATTCCTACCTCCATACATTTACTTAGACTCTCTCCTTTGATACTATTCACCCATCACCCCAGCTATTTACACATAAATCCACAGCTCCCAGGAATAAGCAAGAATTCCATTCTTCTAAGTTTTCTCTGACCACTACACCCCACTCTGATCTCTCCCTTTTCTGACACTTAAAATCTATACCCCACAGTTTAACCACTCAATTAAAACACTAAAGTCATTTCATGTTTACATCTTGTCTCCTCAACTAGATTCAACTCTTTGAAGTAAGGACCATGTTTTATGGTAATACAAAACTCTTTCCTCACAACAACCCTGTGAGGTAGAGAGGACAAGTATTATTATACCCATTTTAGAGATGAGAAAAAAGCCTGAGAGAGGTCTCTTGCCAAAGGTGACACAATTTTTAAGTGTCAGAGCAGTGATTCATACCCAGGTCTTCAACTCCAAGTCTCCTGCCCTTTCCACTAAATCATCTTGGCTCTATTTGGTCTTTCAATGGTTTGGGAGACACAATATATTATAGCTCCATAGATATCGACCTGAAAAGGACCTCCAAGACCATTTAGTCTAGTACCCTTATATGAGGAAACTGTAGCCCAGAGAGAAGTATCTGCCCAAGGTTGCCCAGATAGTAATTTAAACTCAGTAAGCTCCCAGTGCTCCCTTCTCTGTTCCACACTGTCTCTAGTTTGCACTGAGCAGTAGTCTCATAAGTATGCCCCGTATTACAGGTAATATTATTCCCATTTTACAAATGGGGAACTGAAGCCAAGATAAAGTAGAAAGGCTTGTGTAAGGTGATAGCTAGTTAAGTATTCAAGCCTGAACTGGAACCCAGGTCTTATGATACCATACCATACTCATTCTCTATCAAAACCAACTCTCTCTTTAACCAGGGCACCTCCAAAATCAAGCTGTTTCTGCCACCCTCCACCCTCACCCCCCAACTCAGCTACCTGTAAGCCTATGGACTTCCTCACTCTGTCAGAAAGCCAAAAGGAGTCAAGTTCTATTAAGAACCATTAACTCTCCCATTACACTTGCCATTGATCTAACAGGTTTTATGAACCCTGCCTGCAGTTAACAGCTTCCGTTTTGTACATTAATGGTCATTGGCAATGGTATTCCTGTGGAATCATGTAGTACATTCGCATTAGAAGTAAATGAGTCTGCCGTGATTAATGTTTTAACAACAAATACCATAGGCATGCATGACTGGTCACCTATTATAAAACCCTGCCCTTCACTGGTGACATTCAATTGGTTTTCCAAATGAATTCCTCTTAATGGCTTTTGGGAAGTTCACTTCAGTGATGTCATTAGTGCTGGGCCATATACTGTGGCTTAATACTAGTTGAAAGGACTTTAAAAGCATCTCATTTTCTGGTTGGGGGAGAGGGAGGAAGGAAAGGCAAAGAGGAAGCTTGCACTCTGTTAGCTCTTTTAAATATCGAGCTGCCATGAATAGCCAACCATGACGCAGGAAACCTCTCAGGAACCTGAGTGTATTGGTATTTCTGTCCACAGCAACAGAAATCAGTACAGCCTGTGTCATGAAGCATATGTTTAAAGAAAAAAATGAAGGAGGAAAAGAAGGAAGAAAAGAAAATCAAATTTGCTCCCTGCTCAAAAAAGAAAAAAAAAATCTAATCATTAGGCTGAGATTGACACAAATTAGAATGCTGCCAAAAATCAGTGAAAACAGTGACTCATGCTGTATTTCAATTAACAGTTTCTCAGTTTCCCTCATAAACAGGGAAGCTGACAAAAATTAATTATCTCTGAGGGGGTAAAATATTTCATTCCAAAGTAAACAAAACATCACTGGCTGAAACAATAGTGTGTAACAGCGGGAGGGGATGGAGGAGAGAGATCCATCCATCTTTCTTTGTCAATAAAACTATCTGCATGGTGAGATGTTCGGGAGCTTTCTCTCTCCAAAGGTACTAGGAATGGAAAAACAGGAGTTTTCCCCACCTTTATCCTGACAATTTTATCTTAAGAACAGCTTCATCTTCTGCCCCTTCTACTGTGCCTAGTTCCACCTCGGGTTTCTGGGGGAGAAAGAACTACAGATACCATTTAAGAATGGGTATGTCGGGAATCTCGTTGAACAATTTAGCTGTGAAACAGTTTTGTAAAGAAAAAAGTAAACACACCAGCTGACAAAGAATTGTTACCAGCCTCCCCTAGGCAAATTATGCTCATAAAGAAATGTTGGAGGTAAGTATATGAATGGCTAGTGTAAGCACCTTCTTTGTTAAAGATGATTTACTAAATGCAGGTAGTGAAAGAAGGCTAGAACTTGCAAAGGGATCTGCTTGGCATGCCTGTTATACAATGGGCAGGAAGATTTCATCACTATCTAAGCCCATATAACTCCCATGGGAGGTGATCATCTCCTTCTACAGACTCCAAGGACTGAGTTAGCAAGGTGGTTCCAGCCAATGGGACTCTTTTGAATCCTCAAATCTCACAGATATTTATTCAGTAAATCTATATCAAGCACCTACTATGTGTTGAGTAGTGTGAATAGACATGGGGGACAGGTAAAGTTTAAGTAAGAAAAATGGTTCTTGCCCTCATGGAACTTACAGTCTAGAAGAGAGATATGGCAAATGTACAAGTAATAATAATATAGTAAATACTCTTTCTTTTAAGAAAAGGAGCACTTAATTTCCTCCACCAAAAGGAACATAAAAGGCCTGGGTATTTAAAAAAATCAGATATCAATATTTCTGAAAATGTTTTATGTTCTTCCCTACATGCCACTCCCTAGGAGTGAATGTTTCCTATATTGAGTGGACCAATATAAATTGACTTCTGCCCAACAGATCAGCATGCAAAGATCTTTATTCTCCTGATGCTGTTTCTAGTGAGGTGCTAAAAATGTTGCTGTCTATTTTTTCCTTTCCTCCCTTCCCAAATTCAAACACTACTCTGGTACCATGAATAATCTCTGATGATGACTAGCTAGCCCTTTACTTGTGCATCTGAGAGGTTTGTTTTGATGTACTTAATGGTGCTAAAGGAGATTTTTGTTTTTTAATGAAAATATATATGTATATATAAGATACACACACATATAGATATATAAATATAGCTCTATATAAAGATATCTTAAAATATGTGGCCTCATCTAGGCAGGGATTTCTTGACTCATAACAATTGTTGTTCAATCATTCAGTTATATCCAAATCTTTATGACCAGTGGATTAAAGGAAACAGAGGTTAAGTGACTTGCACAGGACCACACAGCTAATGTGTCTGAGGCCAGATTTGAAGTCAGATCTTCCTGACTCTAGGCCCAGTACTCTATCCACTGGACCATCTAGATGCCTCTACCTCAGACCAATAGGGAAGGTTCAGTTTTTCAAATATAAAGACCTTGGAAGAATCACTTTAGAGCTAAATAGAGGTATAAAACATGACTTTAAACAAAGTAGAACAAAATAGCAGTAGAACTCCCTTATACCCAAATCCTCAAATAGTCTGTAGTCTCAGCAATTTAGATATCCTCTCCAGTGGTACTAGTTGCCCCCATGCCTTCCTGCTCCTCCTGAATGATTCATGTCCATATTCTCCTATGAGTGTATCATACAGGGTTCTACCTATTTCCCAGAGACTGTCTTTGCTCTCTCCTGATGCATTGAAGATAGCACAGCCCTCCAGATGGCCAACTGTTATTCCTCATCTTTGCCACATGACCAGCCCATTTTCCCCCCTAATGATACATTTCCCCCATGACATCTATTACTCCTGCTCTTCTTTGAAGTTGCTAATTTGTTATATGCTACACCCATGAGCCCAGCCTCTCCATTGCCTGCAAACAGTAGTCATTTAATAAATGCTTGTTGGTAACTTGTTGACTTCTTCATTCACAGGAAAACCTTTAACTTGGGCTAGGTACTAGATTTCCTCTGTCACAATGGTGAACATCTTTGATGAACATATGTCTACTTGTTTAAAGCTTTGCCTGATGTTTAGTATAAGAAGATTGTCAAACAAAGTTATTTTTTGCTGTTATATCTTTCAAGACATTTCAAATATTTTGATGTATGGGTGAGAGGCACCTTGTTGGAAAAGAGCTTTTAAAGTACCATGTTGGTCTACAAAATCAAATTTGTTTTTATAATCAACAGATAGTAAACACAATGAGATATTTTATTCTCTACATCTTTCAGCCAGTTGTCTTATGGTAAAGATGTAGCCTAATATAGGATGTTACTTGAGAAAGACAGATTATTCCCTATTAATATCAACATTAAGTATGTGATACCCTCAATAGATGTGTGATTCTTATAAAAGTTTATTGGCCTGTGAGTTTGTAGGTGTTGATGTTCTCTTCTACTTTTGTATCTATAAGGTCCAGAATTCTTTCCCATGTCTTTGGTATCTTTCCTTCCTTTAGATACTTTGCGGGTGAATCTTTCAGTATCCTTACAATTTATCACCTGCAAAACTCTATATACATATTCTAATCTAGTTGCCTTACCTGAATTTGTTCTTCTCAGTGTCATTTCTGTCTCCTCTGGGAGCAGGTCCAGGACTATAATATCAGAGTCATGTGACTCTACTATTCTTGATCATGAAAAAGTTTTGTCATAAAATTTTTTGCAAATATTTTCCATTTTTCTTGTGTCTGTTCTTTTTTCATTCTAAAGTACTTTCAGCATAACTAATTAATAGGGATCCTTAACTAGCTTTCTTTAAAAAGGTTTTACTCTTCTCCGCTTTTCACTGTTGTTATTAGGCAACATTTTTTATAACATTCTGTTATCATTTTTATTGTATGATTCTAGAAGTCAATTAATATTCAAAAACCCATGTTGCTTTTGCCTTTTATCTCTCTTTTTTACTTGACAAATGTTTGATTGCCTGATGTGCTTTTCAGTCTCTTTTGGTTATCTTTCTTTGGCAAATGATTGATGCCATGTAAAATTATTATAATTAGTGTTGATGACCTTTCTCCCATTTCTTACCCATTTTTCATTATCAGCAATTACAGTCACTTCTTATAGGACACACTTTAGGAAGATTGTGAGAAACTTTTGTTGGAAAAGAGAAGATGGGATCAAGAGAACATCTACAGAGTGGCCTTGGGGAAAGGGACTGGGGTGTGTGAAAAGTATGAACGATGGCAGAGGAAGAGGAGGCAAGAGTGAGCAGCAGATGAACCTCAATTTCTTATCTGAAACAAACACAGTAGGTTTGAACACCTACACCAAAGTTTGGTGTAAAAGCATAAAACTCAAAGCAGGAAAAATGAGTAGGAATGAGGGTGAGCATGGAAGCTGTGTGAATTTATTTTGCACTATCATGCTTATTTATTGCAAGATTATTATTGGTTTTTTGTTTCCTCTCTCAGTTTTTAATGGTGATTGAGGGGGGCTAGCGATAGGTATAGTTTTTAAAAAGAGGGCCCCAAAATTTTTAACATACAAAAATATATATGTATACATGTATGTATATGAAAAATAAACAATATGAAATGGAAATTCATGGTTTCATATGCAATACCCCTTTTGTGTTCTGCTCTCTATATATGTAACTTTGGAGGCTTTGCGGTATTTGTAATGGAAATGGGAATTTAAAGATCTTCCCTTCTCCTTGATAGACCTAGGGGGGGATTTGAAGACCTTCCCTGCTTTGAAAGGAAACTCTGCCCCTTAATAGGTTGAATGTAATCACATGGAGTCTGTGATGGAGGGAATTTGCTAAAGGGTGGAGCAGAGCCCACAGGAAGCTTCCCTGCTGTGAAGATAAACTAGTTTCCTGAAGGGAAGCAGAGCCCACAGGAAGCTCGGAGTCAGAGCCAAAGAGATGGTGGGAGAGAGAGGAGGTTCAGGCAAGGAGTCAGATAGGCTCCTGAGTAGATATTGATCTAATATTGGTTTGTGGGAAGGTTAAAGGATGCTGAGGCAATCAGTGTTATTGTAGCTTCTTAATATCTTTGGTACTATGATGGAATTGGCTTACCAGCTTTGGAATTCAGTTTTTTGGTATCTAAATAAATGCTTGGTTCTATCCTCTGCCTGGAGAATCTGTTATATTTTGTGATAGAATGTCATGCAATATTTATAGTCACGGTCTTTATTGTGATTGTGGGTGCTGAAAATATTGCATTGGCAATACAGTATTAAAGTTTAGAATAAAAACTTTATTAAAAATAATATGAAGGACAGCTATCAGATTTGAAAGATAGGCAAAGAAGCTTAAGAAGTTTTCTATCAATTGATGGGAGAAATGGGATAGAAAATAATTTGAGGAGGGATAAAAGAATCAGCAACAAGTCCCACATTAATAACAAGTTGGTTCCTGTCTTTTAAAATGTAATTCTTAAACCACATTAATAGGTTTCCACCATGCACAGTGCCTACTGATTCTTTTCCTATTGTGGGTACTCTTGATGTAGAGGTGTAAAACTTCTTTGTAGTCAGTAAATCCTGACCTCTCTTATTCCTTATGACTGACCTATATGTTTCTCATATATTTCTAACCATCCTCACCAATTTCCACATTTGCAGTGAAGTCATTGAGTTACAAAACTTATGAATGAGTGAAAAAGGCATGTATTAAGCACTTACTATATGCAATATATAATGCAAAGCTCTGTGCTAAGCCCTAGAGATACAGATTAAAAAGTGAAATGATCTCTGCCCACATTCTAGCAGGAATTTAGGCTAATGGACATTGATAGGTTTTATTGAGAACCCCTTAGTAACCTGAATTATTATACTGCCAAATAATGGCAGCAGAAGTCTCAGAGGGCTTGGTATAACAGTTGTCATTTGAATATTTTTGACAAGTGGTATCTGATTTTTTTCAGATTCACATTTCCTCATTGTGATAATTTGTTCTAATTAAAACTTCTATTTCACTTGTCCTCAGCCTTATGCTTTTATTCATTGGTTTCTGCTGCTGATGCCAATAAATAACCAAACAGTCTGCAACAGTAGATGCTCAGTCCTGTTTCCAGTGTGGTTTCTAAGCAATGTTTAGAAATCTTTCCCTCATCAAGTCATAGATTGGTTCCACCGTACAGTTTTAAGCAAAACCAATATATAAAAATTCAATCTATAACTAAGACCCATACATTTCCAGAGTGATTCTTTGCTTTATCAAAAGGTAATTTGCTTTATTTAAGGAATTCTTTCTTTGGGGGGAGGAGGAAAGATAGAGGATGAGAGAAGATTCCCAGATCTATTTAATCCATGTGAGGACCTTCTGCCAATGTGGAAAATCCTTCTGCCAATGCAGGTCAGTAGCTTGTAACCTTAGAAAGCTTCAAGAATACATGTTAGGAATCTCTTCAGTAGCAAGATATACTTGCACAATCAAATACTACTTACCTGACAAATACTTGATTTCCTCATAACTTTCCAGGAACATTTCTATTGCATAAAGCAGCTACACCCATGATTTTAAAAGTCAGTGCCTTTGTTAGTGTCCAACTGGGACATCAGAGAAGGAGTCATACCCTTTTCTTTGATCTTTGAGCTTAGTTTATGTGACCTGCCTCACTTGCCCCACCCTAAGAATGATCCCAAGACATAGAAAAGCTCAAAAAAATCCCTTCTGTCAGGGGTAGAGGTGGGGGGTGGGGGGAAGACCACAGGGAGGGAAATAAATGTTGAATTATGCTGTAAAAGAAAACCTTGAGATTCATTCTGTACCAGGAAAAGTTGCTAAATATCTAAATGCTGTCTTCTTTTCTGTCCTTCTGAAGGGTGTTTTTAAATGATCTACAATACATGTTACCTTTGTCTTTTGGGTTAATACATAAGCTGGCCAACACCTTGAGACAATGTAGTTCTTTTCTGTTGAAATACTAATGAATAATGGATGTCTGCAATGTAATCTAAATTGGAGTAGGAAGTGACTCTTTGGACTGAATCCAGATATATTCCAGACATGAATCATTTCTGCATGGCATCAGGAAGAATCTAAACCCTTTGAACTAAACATATTCAAAAGAGGCCTCATTGTCTTTTCCATAAAACCAATTTTCCCTCCCTCCCAACTGGCTGGTCTCTGTATCAATGCCCACATCATTCCTTCAGTCACCCATGGCTGAAAGCTTAAAAGGATTCTTGAATCCTCCTCCTTCCCACATATGCAGACAACCACTAAAACTTACAGTATTGACATTTTCTCTCACACACCTCTCATTTACTGAAGCAGCATGGCATAGTGGAGAGGACTCAGAATCTTAAGATCTGGCTTCAGGGACAGAGAGGTGGTATAATGGATAGAGCATCAGTCCTGATACCATTAGGACCTGAGTTCAAATCCTAAGTTCCAAACACTTGATACTTATTAGCTGTGTGACCCTAGGTGAGTCACTTAACTCTGATTGCCTCACCAAAAACAAAACTGAGTTCATATCTCACCTCAATAGCTCTGTGACCCTGGGTAAATCACAACTTCTCTGTGCCTCAGTTTTCTCATCTGTAAAATGAGAGGCAGGGGTTGCCTTTGTTGGCCTTTAAAACTTCTTCCAGCTCTTAATCTATGATTTTATAATCTATCATTTTATAATCTTCTTCCTCCTTCATTCCTCATATTCACCAAGGCCTACATTATTAATACTTCCTTCCACCCCTATCATTCATAGAGCACTGGCCTTGGAGTCAGGAAGACCTGGTTAGAATTCCACCTTAGGCTCTTGCTAGCTGTGTGGCTCCATACAAATAATTTAGTTTCTCTGTGACTCAGTTTACTCATCTGTAAAATGAAGGGACCAATGACTTCTCAGGCCCCTTACAACTCTAAATCTACGATCCTCTATGCTATGTCCTTCCCCTGTTTTCACTGCCATTGTCTTAAGCTAGGCTCTTCATATGTAAGCAGATTCCTGAAACATCTCCCTATTATTTCTAGCATTCATATATCTTGAGTGGGGTGTACCTATGGGGTGCAATGAATAGTGTTCCAGGCCTGGAGTCAGGAAGACCTGGGTTTAAATCCTACCTCAGACATTTATTAGCTGTGTGACCCTGGGCAAATCACTTAACCCTATTTGCCTCAGTTTCTCCTGTATAAAATGATCTGGAGAAGGAAATGGCAAACCGCTCTAGTATCTTTGCCAAGAAAACTCCAAATGGGGTCACAAAGAATCAGACATGCCTGAATAACAACAAATATATCTTGGATGCCTCCTCTAATATCTTACCCTGATGCCTCATCATGGTGTAAAAATATTGTAATTCTTGAAGACTATGTCAGTGGAGTGTAAGTTGTGGTAGAATCTTCTGAGATAGAAAGGCTTCAAGTCCAGAAGTGGCAGTGACCTAGGTTCCTATCGTCTGAGGACCTGCTAAGTCAAGTCAATAATCATCCTGAATTTCTGTGATGACTGTAGTGTTATTCACCACAAAGTGAGGGGGGGAGGATTGGAGAGGAGCTACAGCAGCTCATTAAATCATCCACCAAGGTGGAGAAGAGTTATTATCTTCATCAGAAAGCTTGCACTTAGCACAGTGCCTGGAACTTAATAAATGTTTATTGATTAGTTATTGGTTGGTTGATAATGGATGCCAGAGGAGTAAGTATGCTATGTATGGTAGAAGAAAAATCAGATGAGTTGAAAGGTTGTTAACAGTTATTAAGAATTTAATGCTGAAAAAGCAGCTTCACTGAACTTCCTAAATAGAATAATATTAATAATAACAACAATAACTAACATGAATATATCACTTAGTAAGGGCCCGGCACTATGCTAAGAGCTTTGAAATTAGTATCTCATTTATTGTCACACCAACCCTGGGAGATAAGTGTTATTAGCCCCATTACTCAGATGAAGAAATAAGGCAAACAGAGGTTAAGTGACTTGACCAGGATCATCCAGCCAATAAGTGTCTGGGGCTGGATTTGAACTCAGATTTTCCTGACTCCAGACCTGGCACTCTTTCTGCTGCACCGCCTCACTGCCCTAATCTCCTAATCTCTTGCTCATTCTGATCCATCCTGCAGATGTTGCCAGATAAGAGGCACACATGCTCAAGTAGATATATGGCCCTGGAGTTGGAATCAAGAGGGCCTGAGTTCAAATCCTGACTTAAACATTCACCACCTGGGAGACCCTGAACAAATCACTTAACCTTTAAATACCTTCGTTTCTTTATCCATTAAATATGGTTTCCAATATTCTTTCCAGCTTGAAGTCCATGATTAGATGACTTCTGAAACTAATACCCTTCTCATTTCACTTCCTAATTCAAATGGGAAAGTGAAACACACATTAAGTTCAGATGTGTAAAGAAAGCATTAACCTATGTCTGTCATATTATATCTAAACTCTTCTCCCAGGTTTTTAAGGCTCCACAATAAAAATCCACCCTTATCTAACCAACTTAAATTTTACTACCACAATAACAGCTTGCATTTCTAGTATAACATTTTAAAGTTCACATAGCCCTTCTCCTACAGCAGTCCTGGGAAGGAGGTAATGCAAATATAATTATCCCCAAGTTACAGACCAGGAAGCCCAGTTTCCATGAGGTTAAGTGACTCATCTATAAGGACCCAGATAGAAAATGTCAGACCTGTGATTGAAACCCAAGATTTCTGATCCCAAGTCTGACAGGTCTTTCTACTGTGCCGTAATTCCTCTTAATATATACTTCCAGCTCTAGGCCAAGCAGGTGACCTCACACTTCCTTTCCCATTCCCAGTTCTATGCCTTTGTTGATGTCATTCTTTGCATCCAGAACAATCTTGCTTCCCACATTCACTGATCTAATTCTTATTCATCTTTCACCCATGAAGACACTTTGGAGGCTAATCTAGTCCTTAGTCTGACGCCATTGTGACTTTTCCCACACCTGTGAATGTGGTCATTTTTATGGGAGTCTCTTTTCTGCCCTTTCCTAAATTTATGACATATGGGACAGAGGGAAGGAAAAAGAGAGTCAAGGATTGAAGGAAGGGAAGGAGAAAGGGAGGAAGGAAGAAAGAGATATCAAGTCACTTTCTGATTCTCTTCTTCCATCCTTCTCTGTTCTTCTTGTTTTAATATGTGCATGTACACACATACATCCACACATGCAGACCTGCCTTACCTTGAATTGACCATCTTGACATTTTCTTAACTTCCTACAGAACTGAGGAAGACCAATGTTTAATAATCATTCTGGCAAAGAGAAAGGCCCAGATAAACAGGATGATGAACGGAGTTTGAGCCAATCTCAGGGCCTCTATGAGTTCTGCTACCCCTCCCCCATTGCTTGTATTTGCAAGGTACTTTCCCGTAGTACTATGACTCTCCAGGGAAAATGCATGGTTATAGACTTTGTGGACTGTATTGACCAAAGCAAGATATTTTTGGGTAGGAGGAGGATACACAAATATATGATGCCATTAATGGGAAGGATGATCAATATGTTTCATCAACATCTGATTTCCCGAAAAGGGATACTCTGCATGATTGTATCCAGGGGTAGTTTTATCTGTTTGTGGCTTAACCAAGGATCTTCATATAAATGTTGTAAAGAAAGGCAAAAAGCCTAGCCTAAGGAGGCATTACATGCATTATACAGGATGCTTTACAAATTGTCTAGATGAGGGGAAGATAGGGGAGACCTGGACCAACCCCTAAGGGACTTTCTGGAGCACTAATATTTATAGTATTCCTAAGAGACTAGAGATATCTACTTGACCACGTCATTTTTATAGGTGAGAAAATTGATATCAATAGAGATTAAGAAATTTCTCTGGGTCACATGGGTGGTGGTGTAGGAACTAGAGACCAGATATACTGACTTCTAGTTTATTATTTGTAGTTCACTCTTTATTTCAGTTGTGTCTAATTCTTCATGACCTCATTTGGAGTTTTCTTGGCAGAGATACTGGAGTAGTTTGTCATTTCCTTCTCCTGCTCATTTTACAGATGAGGAAACTGAGACAAACAGGGTTAAGGAACTTGCCCAGGGTCACACAGCTAGTTAGCATCTGAGGCTAGATTTGAACACAGGAAGATGGTTCTTCCTGACTCTCCCCAACTTCATCCACTGGGTCACCTAGCTGCCCAGTTATTAGTGAGCCAACAACTTACTTGTATTGCTGCTGTTCTCTGCAAAGTAATCCAGTGCCACCACTATTTTTTGTATGGTGCTACATTTGCACTGAGCCAGATATATTTCTTTTACCTGGTAACTCTTGTGACCAACAGTGCATGTTGTCAGCAGGTTGATCAAGTTTATCAGGATCATAGAATCAGATACTTGGAACTGAGGAAGATATTAGAAGTCATGGAGTCCAACCCTCACATTTTACAGGAAAATGAGGCCCAGAGAAGTTGGTCAATTCACAAATATTGATTAAGTACTTATTTTGTGTCAGGCACTATGCTGGGTGCTGGGGATTCAAGTATAAAGGGTGAAATAATCCCTAATAAAAAGGAGCTTACATTCAAATGGAAGAGTTGTCAGCAAGCACACACACATATACATATATAACATATATGTAAAACACAGATATACATGCATATATATAATACAACATAAACATGAGTTAATACAAATTTATACAAAGAAGATTCTCCCTGAGTATGTAACTCCAATGCCTGTGTGGGTTTCAGAGATCTAAAGGAAAAGCCCTAGATACTTCTAATTCACTAAATGCAAAGTAGTTTGGTAGGAAGGCCACTAGCAGTTGGGAACAGGGTTTGGGAGGGTCAGGAAAGGCTTCATACAGAATGTGTTTCTTGAGTTGCATCTTACAGGAAGAGTTGGACTCTATGAGGTAGAAAGAAAGGAGCAAATTCTAGGTAAAGAGACAGGATATGGAGAGTCCTGTATGAGGAATAGAGAGAAAGTCAGTTTGATTGGATCTCAGAGTATGTGGGGGGCAGGGAGGAGGGGTGATGTTCAGTGAAAATGGAAAGATAGGTTGGAGCCAGGTTGAAAAGGGGGCTGAAAGAGAATATTGTTACAAAAGTCCGTAGAAGAGAAACTATCAAGGAGAAGAGGGTAGGTGTCAGTGTCAAATACGGTATATTGAGTGGAAAGGATGAGAACTGAGGAAAAGTCATCAGATCTGATTAGTTGAGAAGGATGAGGACTGAGAACTGACCATCAGATTTGGCGATTAAGAGATTGTTGATAACTGGAGAGAGCAGCTTCATTTGAGTGCTGAGGTCATACAGTTCATGATTGAAATGAGTTTCAAATATTGCACTCAATTCACTCATCCTGACTCCAAATACTGCACTCAATTCACTAAACCATGAACATGGTTAAAAGTACTACCTGTGGCTAAGGTAGAAAGAAGAATAATGATTGGCCTACACTGTGATAGAATCTGTGACTTTGGTTTCATTGGCCTAGAGCTTTAACCAATGAAGCTCACCAGCCACATTCTGCTTGTTAGAGGCACCTATTGTTGTATGATGGATTAAATGTTGGTCAGCTTCTTGGTCAGCAGTCCTGCCATATCAGCTATGGATACTTGCTAGCCCACAGTGGTTCTTAATCTGAGATCTGATAATTTGTTTTAAAGATAGATCGATCAATCGATCAATAGATAGATAGATGATAGAGATAGATATATAGAGAGATAGAGATACAGATATAGTAAGATAGAGAGATAGACAGATATATATATGTATAATTGCATTTTAATATTTTATTTCATTTGTAATCCTATACATTTTATTTTATGCATTTAAACACATTTTGAGAAAGGGGTTCATCTGCTTCATTAAATTACAAAAGGGATATTGTAGTTGCTATTGTTTTAGTGACCCTGTGGACCATAGCACGACAATACTGTGCATGGAGTTTTCTTGGCAAGCCAAAGGGGCACATGATACACAAAGCAAATTAAGAATTCCTGAGCTAGAGCCTTCTGTCCAGAATATGTAGACCTCTTAGCTTCCTCCTGTTTTCATGTTTCAAGACCATGTGGGGAATCCATCTCTGTGGACTCCAAAATTTCTCTTCAGGTTATACATCCCTGGACTCTTGCTCAGTGTCCTGGGTTGGATTTCTTAGCCACCTGCCCCATATATTCTACCATATTTATCTGGTTTAGCCCAAAGACTTCACTGAATGCTGGGGGAATGGTGGCAGACAGATGTCTCTTCTGCTGCTATGGAGTCATTTATATTACTTAAATCCCAGATGTGTTGGAATCCTAAAATTGAGAAATGACAATGAGAGAAATGGTTATTAATAACCATTATTTTGGGGGAGATTCAGAACTCTTCCCTGATTCTAAAGTCCTCATTTAAATTGTTTGTTGAAGAACATTACTGATAATAAGATTGCATTAACTCTCCTTGATCTAGGTCAGACCCTACCCAACCTTAAAAGGAATTTAATCTGAGGTGGGGAAGACGATTGTAGTAGGATTCCTACTCAAGTTTGGATGCAGATAGATCCTTTTGTCTACATAACCTAAGACTGAGGGTGATTCTGAGTAGGGATAATTTTTCTGTTCAAGAATGATATGATTTCACTAGCAGCCCCTCACTGTTTCAAAGGGTATATAAACTGTGAGCCCACTGCTATGATAGTCTTTGGTCTAAGAGAGATAGCCAAATGACCATACTTTTATTAATAACTTGCTTACTTTATTAATAAAATGATTAAATTACCCAGAAACTATGTCTCTCAAACCTTTTTAATAGCCACAAAATTGGAATATAATAATAGGTAGCATTAGTTTGATACTTTTTAAGGTTTGTAAAATGCTTTACAAACATCTCATTTTATCTTTGCAACAACTCTGGGGGTGGGGGGAATAGGTGCTGCTTTATTCCCATTTTACATATGAGGAAACTAAGGTAGACAGAGGTTCAGTGACTTAGCCAGGGTTCCACAGCTAGCAAATGTGTGAGGCTATATTTGAAGTCAGATCTAACCTGACTCCAGGTCCAGCACTCTATTCACTGAATCTCCTAGCTGCCTCAGTATGCAGTATTATCAATAAGATTGTAAACATAAGTATAGTGAGAAGTCAGAAAATGAAACTGATGAAAAAAATCTATTTACTACATATTTGTATTCCTAGATATATATGCAGGGTCCTTGACACTCTCAAAGGGCTTTTAGCTAGGGAAAGTAAAAGTATATTCCATTGCCATGATTTTTTTATGAAGTATCCTTAGAAAGTTTCAAAATCCCCTCTCATGTCAGAGAAATGAAGTGAAGCTTTTAAGTGTTCAAAGATGTAGTTGAAGAAGGAGGCCTCAAACCTGGGAACTTTGATCCACAATCCAGTGACACTAGGAAGGCTCTTTGTGAGTACTGTAACTCTAACAGAACCCAGAAGGAAAAGTCCAAAAATTTCAGATACATTAAAAGTTAAATTTACCCAAAAGAAGAAAAACTTGCTCTTATTGAAGAAAGTGAATCACTGATGCTTTCCTCTGTTTCAGCTGTGACCATTTTTGATTTGTTCTTCAGAGCAAGAAGATTTAAGGCTTCCATTGATGTAGGAAAGGGAAAAAGAGGGAGCTGTCAAAGCTCCTGGGGTTCCATCATCACTGACTTACCTCCACATCTGCATGCATTTTAATGAACATAAGGTCTGTATCTGACCCCAAATTTCTAAGTTTTTTTTTTTTTTAATCTGGAGGACTTTGGGGAAACAGAGAGGGTGGTTGAGGATGATTCCAGATTAGGGCCCAACCTAAAAGCTATAGCAAATCTGGACAGCATACTAAAAAGCAGAGATATCACCTTGCTGACAAAGGTCTGTATGGCCAAAGATACGTATTTTTCAGTTAACAACATATGGCTGTGAGAGCTGGACAATAAGGAAGGCTGAGCACCACAGAATTAACACTTTTGATTTGTGGTGCTGCAGAAGAATTTTGAGAATTCCTAGGACAGCAAGGAGATCAAGTAAGGCAATACTTAAAGAAATTAATTCAAGCTATTTACTGGAAGGTCAAATACTGAAGCTGAAGCTTAAATACTTTGGCCACATAATGAGAATTAGAAAAGACCCTGATAGTGGGAAAGATTGGGAAAGGAGAAGGAAATGAGAGATGATAAGAAAGTGTAGTGGAAACAACAAACATGAACTTGGACAAACTTTAAGAGATAGCGGAGGATAGAGATAGAGAAGGGTTGATGTCCTTTAGTCTATAGGGTCATGAGGAGACAGACATGACTGAATGATTGAACAAACATCTCCATCTGTTTTGTTTAGTCCTTCAGCTGTGTCTGACTCTCTATGATCCAGTGGACCATTTTGCCCAGGGGGTTTTCTTGGCAAAGATGCTGGAATAATTTGCCATTTCCTTCTCTAGTGAATTAAGGCAAACAGGGTTAAGCATCTTGTCCAGGGTCACACAGGTAGTAGCTCTTTCTGAGACCAGGCCCAGTGTGCTATCCCCTGAGCCACCTAGCTTCTCCATCTATACTTGAATGTGATATAGATAGATATAGATAGATAGACAGACAGACAGATAAATATAGATATAGATAGATACAGATACAGAAATAGATATATAGATTGTAAAGGGTTTTTTTTTTTTTATTACCTGAGGCATTTGCCTGGAAGAAGGGCTCCTGCTGCTATTTGTCCTTCATTCTCAAAGAATGCCATGACATCAGGGAGGTAATAACATGACATGCAAATGAACTGGATTTAAGTGAGGGACGGCTGTGCAAAGTCACCAGCCCCACTTTCTCCTCCAGAGTCATCTGGGTCCAGAGGACAGATATGGATCAGGATATCCTGGACATCCTGGATATGGCCCAGGATGCATTGGGAGACCTTGGCCTTTTCAAGCTAAGGCCTTTAATAGGTCTCAGTTTGACTGAGGCAGCAACTATTCAGTGATTAAGATTTAATAAAAAATTGAGGCAAAGAATGGTCTCTTTAAAAAAAAATCTGGGGACGGAAGATTGTCAGGGTTTCTGACCAAAACAGAAACAATTCTTATTTATGTTCATTCTGAGCCAATTAGGGTCCAAGCAGTGACCAAGTAGGACTTGGGTTGGGACCAGTGATTTGGGGTTAAGGCTGGTCTTTAAGAGAAAAAACCTGACCTCACTTGCCTTAGACCAAACTTTTTGCCTGAGAGCCTGACCTCTGAAAACTAGGACCTGGATGATCTAACTGTAATTGTGTACAGTAAGAAAAAGGCAGCTTTTAGGCACTTTCAATGGAACAAGCAGTCAAGAAAGGTCACCACCTTTGACCTTTCTGACTCCTCAGACAAGGCTTTTCCCCAGTCTAGCTGGTCCTCCACTTACCTGCCAAACTGATTTTCCTAAAGCTCTGGTCTGATCATGTCACTCCCTCCTCAATCAGCTCCACAAGCTCCCTGTTGTTACCTGTAAAATTAAACATAAAACCATCTGTTTGGTCTTTTAAAACCTTCATAGTCTTCCTACCTCTTACTTTTCCAGTCTTTTTATACCTTACTCCCTTCCATGAGCTCTTCTCTCTTTCTACACTAACCTTCTTGCTCATCCTGGTATGACACCCCATCTTCCAACTAATACCTCTTCACTGGCTGCTCCCTGTACCTGGAATGGTCTTCATCTTCACTTCCACCTTAACCCTCTCCTGGGTCCACAACCCCACCATCCATTGCTAACGCTTTCCCTCCGAAATTACCTTAAATTTTTACTGTAATCATTTTGTTCTTTTTAGAGGGTTTTTTGGAGTTTGGAGGGGTTTGGAGGACAATTGGGATTAAATGATTTGCCCAAGGTCACATGGTTAGTAAGTGTTATGTGTCTGATGCTGGATTTGAACTCAGGTCCTCCTGACTCCAGGGCTGGTGCTCTATTCACTGAGTCACCTTGCTGCCCCATTATATATATTTTGTATATAATTATTTGCACATCATCTCCCACATTAGAATGCAAGCTCCTTAAAGACAAGGAACACATTTTTGCCTTTCTTTGTATTTCCAACTGTTCGTGCAGTTCTTGGCACAAAGTAAGAACTTTTTTTAAAAGACAATCAGGGTCAAGTGACTTCCCCAGGGTCACACAGATTGCAAGTGTCTGAGGCCAGATTTGAATTCAAGTCCTCTAGGGCCTGTGTTCTATCTACTGTGCCACCTACTTACCTAGCTGTCCCTAGCACTTTTAATAAATGCTTGTTGACTGCATCGTGAACCTATAATTGAGCAAGCACAAAGCTAGCTTGAGATGGTTGAGGGAGTAAATTGGGCATAAAATCAGGAGCATTGTCATGCTAGGTAAGTTCCATCTTCCATTCAACCCAGAATCTTGGCACTGAACTATGTTGTCATCAGGAAGACTTTGAATCTGGCCCCCTTCCACATCATGATAGGTCTTTTTGCAGACAATGGGGAAGGTGGTCAATGATACATAGATAACAAACCCCCTAAGTACTTCCATGAGGGGGTTGCATGGCACTTGGGGGAAGCCATACTTCTCATTCAGGGATATCCAGTTTGACAAACACTGAGCTGGAGGAGAAGGAGATGCACAAAAGTGGACTATGTGAAAAGAAGCAGCTGCAGTTATGCACCTAGATAGAGATTCATCAATTGAGGCTTCCCTTCCAACTGTCAGTAACTCTCTAAGCCACCATAGCAGGTAAGCCTTACTGCTATTCTTCCAGGCACCATTTATCTCTGCTTCAGCAGGGCAGGTGATTATTATATGTGTTACATTCCATACTTGAGAAACTCCTAGGACTAAGGGAACCAAGGAACATTATTCTTGTGTGAGCCAGTTTGTGTCTCTCTTATAACTTGACCACGTGGATCTGGCAGCTGGGTTATCCTTGTGTATTCCTGAAAGAATGGAAATTCCCCTGGAGAGGATCCATTTCCTCTTCCCTCCTTGCCCAGCTAGTGCCTTCCCTGTAAGATCACTTTCCATTTCTACTATACATATCTACTATGCATAAATTTTTTTCATGTTGTCTCCCCCATTAGAATGGGAGTTCCATTGAAGGTAGGGAAAATTTTTGCTCTTCTTTGTATCCTCAGTGCTTAGCACAGTCCCCAGCACAGAGTAAATACTTAATAAATATTTGTTGATACATTTATTGATTCTGTACTTCTCTATGAGCAATAAGAGAGACCCAGAAACATGGTCTGAACCAGCCAAAATGTAAGGGGCTATCAGCACTGCTGACTTCAAACTAAGCTAAGATGGTACTTGTCTTCTACAGTATCTGTCCAAGAAGAAAAACACCCTTCCCCACCCCCACATTGGTGACTAGGATAAGAAAAGACTCTTTGTTTCACCCATTTCTTTCTTCTTCGCCTTTGATCCTCTTCTCCCTTCTCCCTTAGCGTTCCTTTTGGGCATATCTGTCACTTCCTTTTCTAATCTCACAGTTGCCATCCTTCTTCCCGGCTCCCACTGCCTTCTTCACCTTTGAACCAGCTCGTTGCAACTCTCATTTTAAAAAAAAAGAAAACTATTTAAAAATTAAACTAAAAGCGATGTGTTTGTATTTTATATGGGGAAAGCGTACCTTTCTCAACGTGTGTTTGTTTGTGCTCTCTTTTCAAAGATGCTACACTATTAGAAGACAGGGGTGAACCCTTTGTTGTACTTTTTTTTTAGATTTCAGGGCAAAGAGAGTGAAGGCCCATTTGAGCTTGCTCCTGCCAGATCTCATCAGCACATCTGATATGTTAACCACATCAAAACCTGTAAGGTTATTCATTTGTCAAAATGGATGAAGCGTTGGTCAGATGTCTAAATATGGTCAGATGTACTGGAAAATAAAATATAGATCAGCTATACTTCCCAGAAACAGCATAAAAACCTCCTCTTATATTTGTAGGCACCAGAAAAACATTTTCCGAATTTCCCCCATTTGGAGGTTTCAGTTCAAGTAATCTGACAGAACTTCAAAGTGAACACAATGGAAAGTTAAGCACTGGCCAAGCTGGCCAAAATTAATTGGTTTGTGGCTTTCTGTGCCAAACTCCCATGATGGCTGATAATGGTAGTTTAAGAGGCCTAGTGATATTAAAAACACAATGCTAAAACCTTAATTATATTTACCATATTAAAAAATATACTAAAACAGAACATAAAATCCAAACATATACCAGATCTTTACATTATATGACATGGGAGAAGAGAAAGAACATTAGGTTCAAGGTCAGTAGACATAGAATCTAGGCTGGCCATGCCATTTACTAACTGAGTAACTAGGCAAATCACTCCCCTTCTCTAGGTCTCAGTTTACCTAAGTACAAAATGAGGGAGGGTTGGGTGATTGTAGCTAAGGTTTCTTTTTTTTTTTTTTTAATTTTTTTGAGATGGGATCTTAGTTTCAGGGCTTAGGAGAGGGACTATAAAGAAGGGAATCCCAAAGGACTGCCATGACAGGTAGAATGAAGAAATGGAAAAAAAAAGAATTAGACCTAGAGTAGGACATTCAGGTTCTTGGGCCCAAAAGATCTTGGTTCACAATCTCTCTCTGCTTTAGTTTCCTTGTCTATAAAAATGAGAAGCATTGGAGCAGCTAGGTGGCACAGTGAATAGAGCACTTGCCCTGGAGTCAGGAGGACCTGAGTTCAAATCCAGCCTCAGACACCTGACACAAAAAACTAGCCATGTCACTTTGGGTAAGTCACTTAACCCCAATTGCCCTCCAAAAAGCGCAAAAAAAAAAATAAATAAATAAAAATGAGGAGCATCAACACTGATCTCTCCTCAGATCTCACAACACTCATGGTCTGCCCCAGTCTGCCCCATGGGCTCTTTGACCATGCAATGCATCTTATATTTTATCTGTTGTTAATTAAACATTCTATTGTTCAACTTTTCTCGTCTCTCGTAGTCTCTCCAAGTAGAAGCAGCTAGAGGTGGTGAAATTGATCTAGAGTCAGAAAGACCTGATTTCATATCTGACCTCAGGTACTTATTAGCTGTGTGACTCAGGACAAGGCACTTAACCTCTCTCTGGCTCCACTTCCACAACTGTAAAACAGGGCTAGTGATAGCACCTATTTCACAGGGTTATTGTGAGGATCAAATGAGATGATTTTTGTAAACCACTTAGCACAGGGCCTAAGCACATAGTAAACACTTAATATGCTTATTTCCTGTATTTCCTGCCCTTCCCAACTAGATTATAAATGTCTTGAGGGCAGGGCTTTGTTCATACCCTATTTTTGCATAAAATAGGAATTATATTAGCACATATTTAATAAATATGCATTGTTGAATAAATTTGTATTCTATCGGCCTGCATATTTGTTTTATCATCCCTAACAGATTATAAGCCCCTTGAGAACAGGGATCTCATCTTTTTTGGGGGGGGAGGGAGGGTTAAGTGACTTGCTTAGGGTCACATAGCTCCATCTTATTATTTTTTTAATCTCTCCCAGTGTCTAGCAAAGTCTATCTAGCACATATCAAGTGTTTAATAATTTTTTCCTTAATTTGACTGGCAAAAATTTACTCCCCTTCCGCTATACTACCATCCCATTCCCTGTAATGGAAATGCAAATTTAAAGATCTTCCCTGCCCCTAGCTTAAGTGCACCTGGAGCCTGTGGTGGGAGGCTTGTTTTTCAGGAAAGCCCACACCTTGATACTTTGTGATTGGGCAGTGGGTCAAGGAGGTTGTTACATTCTCTGAGCCAGGAGAAGGCTATATAAGCCCTGAGGAGAGGGCTTTGCTTTGGGGCTCACTTTGAGAAGTGTTGTGTGATTTGACCAGATGAGACTCTGGGAAGCCGTTGTTGAGAGCCCCCCGGCTTTGAAAACCCAGATGTTGATGCTTCCCTCTCTGGTAACTGTGATTTGGTATTGATGTATGTAATGTTGGGACAGTTTGGAAGCCTGTCTGTTTGATCTGTAAGTTCTGTAACTCTGAAGTTCAGGGTGCTGACCTTTTTCCCCCTGAACTAGGTAATGTGTGTTTGTTTGATTAAAGTGAGCTTGTTAACCCATTTTGAGTTGCTTTCCTTTACAAAAGCAGATATAAGAACCTGTGTTGGCAACCACTCTGGGGATGCTGGGGTGCTTGCTGCTACATTCCCCTAGTTGGAAATAAGTTCAGTCAATCAATCCACAAGCCTACAATGTGCCAGGCGTCTATACTAGACCCTGGTGATACAGAGACAAAAACAATAAAGGCCCTGCCCTCAACCTCCATATCTATTGGAGGAGACAACATGTACAGATTAAAACATATGAAAAGTGAAAATTAAATAGGAAGTGGGGGGGAAGGGAAGATGCTAGCAGATGGTGGAATCAAGAAAGGCCTTATGTAGAAGGTGACCTTTAAGCTAAGCCTTAAAGAAAATTAGGTGGTTCAGGATAGAAATGAGGATGAAGTGAGTTCATTCCAGCTATTTGGGACCATCTGTGCAAAAGCATGGAGATGAGGAGTTGAATTAAAGTGTGAGAAGTAGAAGGCCAATTTGGATGCATCATAAAAGTAGATAAAGGGGAGTGAAGTTGAATAATATGACTGGAAAGTTAGGTTGGGCTTTAAATGCCAAATAGGTAATTCAATTAAGGTGATGGAATTAGAGCATTTTAGAGCTGGAAGGGATATTTGAGATCAGAGGTGGGGAACTTGCAGCCTGGAGGCCTTACTTGAGGACCTAGAGGGCTTCCAGAATCTTTGTTCCATACCCCTGTTCAAGATCATCACCCCAACCCTTCATTTTACAGAAGAAATGGTGCCCTAGAGGGAACAAGTGACCTGCTTAACTGACCTGGGACTAGAGAAATAAAATGCCCTAGTAGGAAAGACTAATGGATTTTGAGTAAAAGTTTTGGTTTTGAGTCCCTACTCTGCCACCAACCATAAATGACGTGACCTTGGGCAGCTTGCTTTCCTTATATGAGCCTGTTTCCTTTCCTGGAAGATGAAAGTTCAAATCCAACTTCAGACACTTACTAACCACATAGGCAAGTTACTTAAGCTTTGTCAGCTTAGTTTCCTCAAGTGTATAACAGAGATAAACAATAACACCTATCTTCCAAGGTTCTTGTGATGATCAAATGAGATAATTTTATAAAGTACTTAGCACAGTACCTGACACATAGTAGGCACTTAATAATTATTCCTTCCCTCCCTTCTTCCTTCTTTCATTCCTTCTCTCCTTTCTTCCTTCCCTCCTTCCCTCCCTCCTTCTTTTCCTTCTGGTAAAATGTGCATGATAATAATTTTCAGCCTTTTAGGGCTGTGGACCTGCTTTAAAAACCTCAGAACACTAAAGAAATGCACATTATCACTGTTGTTTTTAAAGTCTAACCCTAGGCTCAGGTTGATCTGGGAATGACCAGAAAATTGCCTTCTCCCTCTCATGCCTCCATGTCTGAATGTCCACTCCCTTTATAATGACTCCCTTTGACTGAATGCATAGCCCCGATAGCCTGACCCCACTATTCAGGAAGCCAGGTATACAACAGCAATGCTCCTGAATAGGGCTGGAAAGAGGGTTTAAAAAAGAAAAACAAGACTAAACCAACTGGAACATCATTTTCAGCAGCTGCTGCCCCACTGGAGAGATGGGGAACACAGTATGGTGATCAAGAAGCAGAAAATAATTCTCACGAATATTTTTTTCTCTTGACTGCAGGCAAAGGATGGTGACAAAAACAGTGTATGTATGGATGTCATGTGTGTGCTTTTAATGATGCATTTCAACATGACTGATATTGTTGCTTTCCTCTGGGTATTGGCTAAATATGTATTTTAAGTATTGCCAGTGAAATGATTTCAGTTCTTTGAAATGTTTGCCCACAAAAAGTATATACAGTGTACTCTGTACCAGTTTCTCTTGACTGGGGTCCCAATAATGACACATCCAGAACACAGCTTACTGTGCTGTTGGTAGGCTATTTCTGCTGGTGTCAATCATCCTTACCAAAAATACTCATTGCTTTTTTGTGATGGATAAATGAAGGAGGCAGCACGGTACAGTGGAAAGAATTCTGGTTCAGGAATCAGAGGCCCTGGGTTTCCATTCTGCCTCTGATGCCTGCTCTGGACCCATCATTTAGCCCCCTGAAGCTTCCTTTTCCTCATCTGTCCAATGAAGGTCGCTTCGAAGGTTGCTCCACCTCCACACTGTGGTGCTGCTATTGACTGTTGCAAAGTCTTAGGACTCAATTCTCAAATACATCTGGGATCCCATTGATTGAGGAGTTTCCCTCAATAATTCAGATCCTAATGCATGCGTATCTGCCCGATAGGAGATTGTCGCTCATGTCCCATCACAGATTTGCTACAGATGGTCCACTTGATTTTCTGCAGGCTCTTTTCGGTTTCTCACAACATGAAAAGGGTACCAATGGTACAGTACTCAAACTGTAAACTTGTCATCTTTCTTCCTTGCTACATAATAATAACAACAACAATAGTGATCACTATATCACATTTTCTTTTCTTTTCTTTTTTTTTTTTTTGAAGGGGAGAGGGCAGGGCAACTGGGTTTAAGTGATTTGCCCAAGATCACATGGCTAGTAAGTGTTAAGTGCCTGAGGCTGGATTTGAACTCAGGTCCTCCTGACTCCAGGTCCAGTGCCACCTAGCCGCCCCCTATCACAACATTTATATTGCATTTACTATGAGCCAGGCACTGTGCTGAGTCACCCCAGTAGGTATTATTATTATCCCCATTTTACAAATGAGGAAATTGAGGCAAATAGAGGTTAAGTGACTTGCCCAGGGTCACATACGGAGTAAGTATCTGAGACTGGATTTGAACTCAGGTCCTCCTGACTTTAGGGCTGGTGCTTTATCTACTGTGCCAACTAGCAATCAACCCATTTTCTCTTCCTGTCATATGGTTCCTTGACTAAAAATTAATATAATGGAGAGGACAAAGGGGCATGGCAAGGATGAGCTGAAGCATGTAACTAAGAATAAACTCTGAAGAGGAACAGGAGTAAGAGAGCTCCAGGGATGACTCACCACTACAGTAAAAAGCATCTCCTAGGAGAGAGGCAGCTCATCCCCTGCATGATGTGTTGGCCCATTTTTCTTGCATAGTATTTTAATTGCTGTAATCACTGACACTCCTTCTCTGAGGAGGCAGCGTGTGGGGGCACAAATGAGCCTGTGTTGGAGAAGTGACATTCTAAGCATAATCTCTGGGCCTTGCAGGTGTTAGGTGGGAATTGGTAGACTATTGATAGAGGAATTTTAGAGATGTATGGGATCTCAGAGATTCCAGCCCCTTCTTTTAGACATGAGGAAACCAAGGATTTGGCAAACATTGGTCGTCCAGGGGAAGATAAAAAGCTGATATTCCAGTGTTTACAACTTCTTTATTTCTTGCTTCCCTGGGGTTCACCACACACATGCAGTCACCTCCCCACAGATCCATGAACAGAGATCCATCCAGCTCCATTGCACATGGAGCCATGAGCCCTGGGAGAAATACTACACTCCTCCTTCATCATTTTCCCTCTTTTGCTTTCATTCTGCTGTAGTACAAAAAAAGGCAAAGCAAACAGATGATCCCTGTGAAAACCTCAAGAGGCCAAGGTGGAGGGACTGAGTGAGGAAGGAAAGTGGGAAGAAAATTAGGGACAATGTCTTAAGTGGCCTCTCGGGATTATCATCTACAAGTAAACTAGCTTGTTCCCTGGAAGCAAGAGGGGGGATCAAAAATCAACAAAGATATAAAAAATTCAGGACATGGTAAAGTAACCACAAAATGGAAATACACAGGATGTTGTAGTTACATGTGGGCAAGTGTAATTATACCATCAAGTAAGAAAACACAACACACTAGGAATGGTCTTAGAGATGCTCAATGAACCCATGGTGAGAGGAAAAAGGAAAGGTTGTAAAGAGTCTGATTCCCAATTAGGCACAAGTGGCTGCTCCACAGCTGAGCAGAGGAAGAGGTCAGAGGAAGTTCGATGTGAGGGCAGCTCAAAAAAACCTAGCAGTCCTATCTGTGTTCCAAGTTAAGACAGTTCCAAAGCTGTTGTGCAGAATTTGTAAAGCCTACAGGGCCTGATTGGGGCTTTTCTGAGTAAGTGAGATGTACATTAGATTGGGCCCAAAGGGCTGATGGGACCCCATACAGCAAGCTTGTTCTTTGGCACTTTAGCCAACTCTGGGAACTTCCAAGTTGAACCCAATTCAACAAATGTTAAAGCACCAACTATGTATGAGTTTTTGTATTGGGCACAGGAATAAAAATCAACAAAAATAACAACATAACAGTCTCTGTCCTCATGAACCTTACATCCTTTTAGACTGAAGGAGGAAACATGTTCAAAAATTTCTATAAATTCATAAGGAGGACTAGATGACTTCTGAGGTCCTTGCTGGTTCTAAATCTATAATCCTTTGATTAAATACTCCCTCCCCATTAATTTTTCCAAATTATGATTTTACCTGTGTAGAGAGTTCTCTGTGAAGAACTCCTACTAGTACAGATCAGAATCTTCCTCTGCAACTTGTAATATTCGAAGGTTAATTTAGAAGAGTTAAGCATTGAGGGGTTAAGTAATTTCCTCAGGTCACAAAGTCACAGTATTTGTCAAAGGGGCCCAGCACTCTATTCACTTGGTGACATTGCTTTCTGCCCTGATTAAGTGCTTAGAAGAGGACAGAATGGCATGAGAGACCCAAAGAAGTTCAAAGAGAGAGAGGTCACTACTAGCTGGGGGCAATGAGAGGTGATCACAAAGGAGATAGCAATTGAATGTGGGCTGGAAAAAAAAAGAGGATTTCAGCATTCCCAGAATGGGGACCATCATAATCAAAGGCACAGAAGAGGACAGGACTAATCTCATAGGAAATTATTCTGATTCTGCTGTTGTAATAGTCATACATTGTTCAATTTCTTCTCTCTTTCTCTCTTTGTCTCTCTGTCTCTCTCTGTCTCTGTCTCTTTGCCTCTGTCTCTCTCTGTCTCTCTCTCTATCTCTGTCTGTCTCTCTATCTCTCTGTCTGTCTCTCTCTCTCTCTCTCTCTCTCTGTCTCTCTCTCTCAGAAATCAGGGTTAAGTGACCTGCCCAGGGTCACACAGCCAGTAAGTGTCTAACACTGGATTCAAACTCAGCTCCTCCTGCCTCTAGGGCTGGTGCTCTATCCACTGTGCCACCTAGCTGTCCTTTCAATTTCTTTTCTATCCACTTAGTCTTAACAGTCTAAACAAGCATTTATTAAATGCTTGGGATACAGAGTCCAAACAAAAATTCATCAAGTATTTTGAGGTACAAAAGAAGGTAAGAACAGGTAAGACCCTGCCCTCAAGGAGCTCAGTCTAATGAGGGGGACAGGACACAAACAACTCTGTAGAAAGAAGACAGGTAGAGGATAAATTGGGGATAGGAAGTAGGATCAAGGGAGGCTGGGAAAGGCTCCTTGCAGAAGGTAGGATTTTAGCAGAGCCTAGAAGGAAGTCCGCAATTTTTTTCAATGGCCTTTAAAGATAGGCTTACATTTAGCTCAGGCTCTAAGCTTTATAAAGTGCATCAATCTAACAACCTTATGAAGAAGAACATAGTATTATTCCCATTTTACAAATGAGTAAACTGAGGCTCAGGCAGGCAAAGGAACTTCATAAGATCATAGATTGTGAACTACAAGAGACCTTTGGGGCCTCACTCCAAACCCCTTCATCTTACATATAAGAAAACCGATGCTTCCTCGGTCTTGGTGATCTTATCCAAGGTCACACAGGAAATAAATAATGTTAAATTATGCCACTTTTGAAATAAGGTCCTTTTAGGAACCTTAAATTGAATGTTGTTGAATGTTTTGTTTTTCCCCACTGTCCCACACTTCCCCTGGTGTCACCCCCAACTGTTGCAACCAGGTTTCAGAGCCAGCACCCTCCCCCCCCCCCCCTGCCCTGTTATTTCAGTTTTATCTTCTACAAAAGCTCTGGAGCTGCATTATGAGGTTCTCTATTCTGGTTAATTTTTCCCCAACCCAAAGACTTCCTCCCCTATTAGCATCAACACACACACACACACACACACACACACACACACACACAGTTGAAGCAGGAGTGTTTACTGTATCACAGAGGGGGATGACCCACTTGGGAGTAGCTGATAGAATCTGATAGGAGCTCAATTACTCAGATTCATGGTAGGGGCTTATAAAGCCCCTTTCTGCAAGATTTCCAATACATGCAAATCCACTTCTGACTTGGTTTAGGGATTATGGCAGAGACTCTTACTTTCATCCTTGTTCCCACAATTCTTCCTCTTGAGAATGGGAGGGAAGTAGGATATTGGGGTTTTGAAAAATGAGTCCCTTATTTGGCTCACATTGGAAGACTTTTAAATTGGAATCTAATGATAAGTCCCTTTCCACCTTGATCTCCTCCACCGAGAGAGGCTCAGCTAGCCAGCCCAGTAACTGCTTGATTTTAGTTAAATGGATTGGTAAACCCTTTGACAATTCCGTGATCAGAATCTCTTCTATCTACCTGAAGACTTCCTGCTGTGCAAGGTAGTTTAATTGCCTGAACTCAAGCATCTCTGCTCCTGAATCCTCCATTTGTTACTGACTCATTCACTCCATGACCTTGGGCCACTCATTTAGCTGCCTTGTGTTTGCTAGGCACCTGCTGGCTGAAGCCCTTCCAGGCCTCAAGGAGGGGGTGAGGGGAATGATAACACAGTGGCTGCAAAGGATTCTAAAGCCACAGTATGTCCCCCCAACTCCCCAGCATGATTATCATTCTGAAATAATTCCCATGTAATAACCCAGTGCTGCAATTTGTTCCATTTTCACCTTTACTGGATAGGTACAGCCTCGATTGCAAGGGGTTTTAAGGTGTCCTAACCTGGGTTTTTGTATTTGTTTTAAAATATAGATATGTGTATGTGTGTGTATATGTCATCTTTTATTTATATTTGTGTGTACATGTATATATATGTATGTATGTATACATATGTGTGTGTGCATAAACATGCATATTTTCCCATCTGTCTCCCTCCCTCTCCCTCCTTCTCCCCCTCTCCTTCCTTCCTTCTCTCTCTCTCTCTCTCTCTCTCTCTATATATATATATACACACACACACACACACACACACACATATTCCAATTGCAAGTTACAACAGTTTTTTTTTTTTAACATTTGAGTTTTTTTAAGTTTTGAGTTTATATATATATATATTTTTTTTGCTTTTTGAAGAGGGGAAGGCAGGGAAATCAGGGTTAAATGATTTGCCCAAGGTTGCATGGCTAGTAAGTGTGTAGTTTATATATTCTAAAACATTACTTTGGGAAGGGTTCCATCAAGTTCACCAGACTTCCAAAGGGGTCCATAACACCAGAAAGTCAAAGAACTTTCTCTGCTTTAGTGCAAGGCTATTTCCCATGGCATGTGTTTTAAGAAAGATTTAGCATAAGTCAAGGAGCAGTACCTTTGTAATACTGTTTCTAGTTGATGGATAGCTGTCCTGTTTATGATTCCCCAGTTCTAATGTGGAAAAGGTCAGAGGCGAACATTGCCAGAGCAAAGTTTAAGGCTGAATTGTGTCAGAAGATTGGAGAGAAAGAGGCAGAAAGACAGAGAGAGAGAGAGAGAGAGAGAGAGAGAGAGAGAGAGAGAGAGAGTGAGAGAGCATGCACCTGTATAGGTGATAAGAAGGTTCCAGAGCTATTACGTAATGTTTGCATTATACAGGGACTTAGGGGAGTATTATGGGTGTACTTAGAGAAGCACTATATTCTGCTATGGATAGAACACTGCATGTAAGGTCAGACTTTTTCTGTATTGGCTCATTTTGATTAATATTTTTCTGCTCTTTTAAAAAATGCTTTATTAAAATAGATGGCTTCTGGGAGATGGGGGAAGAGACTTATAGGGAAATGTAGTGATACACAAACAAAAAAATGTCAATAATTTTTTTTAAAGAGTGACTTCAAATTCAAAAGCACTACTAACATATGGGCTGACAGGTAGGGTCAAAGGCAAGGAAGGGAAAAGAGCATCTGCTACATCTGAAGGGGGATAAAAAAGATATGTTTGGATGAATATGTAAATGTCCAAATCTGTTGTTGTTGCTCAGTCATTTAAGTTGTGTCCAATTCTTTGTGACCCTATTTGGGGTTTTCTTGGCAAAAATCCTGGAGTAGTTTGCCATTTCCTTCTCCAGCTCATTTTACAGATGAAGAAGCTGAGAAAAACAGGGTTAAGTGACTTGCCCAGGGTCACACAGCTACTAAGTGTCTGAGGCCAGTTTTGAACTCAGGTCTTCCTCACTCTAGGATTGACACTCTCTACTGAGTCACCTAACTGCCCCAGTTCATAGCTGTATGTTTACATATATGGATATAACTCTCTAAGAGTATTAATATACTATGCATTATATTTATATGCATATGCATGTATACATACAGCACATCTCTATTATATCTTGTATATGTATTTCTATACATATATACATGTCTCTCCATATATATCAATACTTAGCTATCAACATGTAACCACATATACCTATATATTACATATGACATCAATCTGTCTACAGTATACATTATTATTAAATATAGTACATGTAAGGGTAGAGTTAAATTTATTAATTGGAGAAATAATTATTAATAACCAATGATTTAGGGAGATCCATCCGTAGTACCCAGCTCCACCCTGCCCTTCCCAAGGCTCTCCCTTGGATGTACAGGGAGCAGGTTTCTGCCTCATATCATCCAGCACTCCTATATCCAGCTCTCAGTATAGATCGATTTGTGGAAAAACCCACATGATTCAGGCCTCTAGCTCAGACTACTTCTGTGCCCCTCTAGGAGCCTGGTGGGCATGCCATGATGGCCTTACCCAGTTTGTCTCTGTTACAGTGTTCCTCAGACAACAACACACTGAGGACCCCCTGTGTATCCTAGTGGCCATAATTCCCTGAGTCACCTTTCTCCCAAGGCAACTGAGCCACCGACAAAGACAGGCAGTACCACTCCTCATTCCCATCTCAATGGGCTTGGGCCTTGTGGGTTCTGCAGTGACTGGGATGGCAGCCTTGATTAAGGGGGAGGCCAACTATCAGGCCTTAAGTACACAGGTAAATATTGACCTCTCCCACATAGAGCAGTCCATCTTAGCCATGGAAAGACAGGTGGACTCTCTGGCAGAGGTGGTTTTTCAGAAACGCAGAGGCCTTGAAACAGGGTGGCCTGTGTGCAGTCCTTGGTGAGGCTTGTTGCTTCTGTGCAGCAACTCTGGAGTGGTGAGGGAGAGTCTGAAGTTGGTAAGCCAGAATATTGCTAATGGACAGAGGGAGCTGAAAAATTCTGAGAATGGGTATCAGTCCCTGTTCCCCTGGAACATCCCCCTAACTCACTAAATTGATATCAGCCTTGGTATTAGTATTGGTATTAGCCTCTCCTCCTGATCATAGCCCTAATTGTAGGACCCTATCTCATTAATTGTTTTCTACAATTTGTTAAATCCAGTGTTAACTCCATTAATGTTAATTATCAGGGACCCCCCCATCCTTTAGGAACAGAATTGGGTAATCTAGATGGGATCCCTAGGTGTGAATCCAGCTATGTCAAAGGTTTGACATACCTATAAGAAAGAGGAGGGAATGTTGGACCCAGTTCCACTCTGCCCTTCCCTCTTTGATTTGTCACTTTGCCCTTCCCGAATGTCAGACACAAATCCACTCACCCTTTCCTTGATTTGTAAAACAGGCAGCCCAACCTCTCCTTCATTGATTTGTAAAACAGAACTCCACCTTGCTTTATCTGTAAACAGGCAGAACCCCCACCCCTTGCTTACCCTTGATTAATCTGTGGGTGGGAGTCCCAGCCTAGGGTTTGTGGCCAGCGGGGAAATTCAAATGTATACAGACCAATCACTAATTGCAGTTTCAAGTGTACACTGACCAATCATTGGAGTTTCAGCTTACATCACTGTAATTTCAGCTTATGTAACCTGGCTATGGAACCTCATAAAATCGGGCACACTGATTGTGCAAAGGTGCTATCTGATTTGGGTGACCGCATACCCCGAGAGTCCCACGGTGTTCTGCGGTAATAAAATCCACTTTTTAAATTTAATCTTGGGGATCTTCTGTCTCGCTTTTATTAAGGTATAACACATACAGTATTTTACACAACTGAAATTAAGGTAGCACTTCACAGGTTTACTATAGAACTTAACACACATTAGCGCATCTGATCCTTGAAACAGCTCTTTGAGGCTCCCAAGGGTACAATAGAAACAGCAGCTAATGGTGAGGGTTGGGGCAGAGGATCTGGGTTCTGATCCAAGCTTTATAGCTAAGTGGCTATAGCTTTATAGTGAAGTGGCAATCTACTTCACCTTCTAGACATATTTCCTCATCTATATAATGAGACAGCTAGACCAGACTTCCTTGATTTGAATCCTGTGATTTTCCCAAGTTGCACTGCTAGTAAGTTCTAGGGCAGGGATTCAAACCTAGATTTTCCAATTCCCAAACCATTATTCCTTCTCTTACACCATGCTGCCTCTATTTCCTCTGGCTCTGGCTTGAATCAGTATTAACTAGGACCTGAGGAATTAATGGCTTTTTTTTTCCCTAGGCAAAATTTGAGAAAACACTTTGCAGGATCTTGATTTCTCTTTATGAAGAACAATGTAATGATTGGTAATAAAACAGTTGGATTGTTCTACTTTGAATAAGACAACCAAGTATAAATGACAGCTATTAGCCTCCCAACAATACAGTCTTTCCCATGGTTGATCCATACATATCATTCTTACTAACATTAATAGGGGGTGTGTGTACAGCAAAGGCAGGGGGATGTCAATTATACATGACAGCAAGCTTATAATGATTCTCTGGGAATAATTTGAAACTGAGGGGCCAGAAGGGTTGGGTTGGGAGGATTCCAAGTGGATTAGTCATGAAAGTCTTAGAAACCATAATAATCAAAAGTGGAAAGTGCTGCTCCTTTGCTTGACAAATACTGTTAACAAAACCAAAGGAAAAGATGCAAATGATAACAAGGAAATAATTTCTGAGCTAAGACAAGTATTTGTTGTTGTTCAGTCATACAATCCTGACTCTATGTGACTCCATAGACTTTATCCATGGGGTTTTCTTGGCAAAGATACTGGAGTGGTTTGCCAATTCCCTCTCCAATATGTCCCCATTTTACTGATGAGTAGAGGCAAATAGGGGTCAAGTTATTGCCCAGGGTCACAGCCAGAAAAATGTCAGAGGTCACATTTGAACTCAGGGCTTCCTAATTCTAAGCCCAGGGCTCTATGCATTTCCCCACTTTCCTGTATCCAAGACAAAATTATTATTAAGTCATTTTCAGTCATGTCCAACTCTTCATAAACCCTTTTGGAGTTTTCTTGGAAAAGATACTGGAGTGATTTGTCATTTCCTTCTCCAGATCTTTTTTTTTTTTTTTTTTGCTTTTTTGGAGGGGGGAAGGCAGGGCAATTGGGGTTAAGTGACTTGCCCAGGGTTACACAGCTAGTAAATATTAAGTGTCTGAGGTTAGATTTGAACTCAGGTCCTCCTGACTCCAGACCTGGTACTCTGTGCCACCTAGCCACTCCTCCAGATCTTTTTACAGATGAGGAAAATAAGGCGAACAGGGTTGAATGATTTATCCAGGGTCACACAGCTAGTAAGTGTCTGAGGCTGGATTTGAATTCAGGAAGATAATACTTACTAATTCTAAGCCTAACACTCTATCCATTGCACCCCTAGCTGGCCAAGACAAAAATAGCAAACACAAATTATGTATTTTCAAATGGAAGCAAGTTTCAAGGGCACATAAAGAATGACTATGTGTGAAAGTATTTCTGCTTACTGGGAGGAGGAGAGGGGATAAATGAGAGGTGAACCTGGATCTCAAGGTAAGTAGCTTAATGGATGCTAGAGGCCTTGCCCATACCAAAATATCTCATTCCCTAATTTGCCAAAATGCCTAAAATCCCTACCAATGGAGTCACTCCTACAGTGAAGACACAAAAATACAAGGACATTATGGTATTTGCTAATTGTAATGGTAATGGGGATTTGAAGATCTTCTCTGCCCCTTGTAATGACGAGCAAACAAGTACTTAGCAGTTTCAGTTGAGACTTGCCATTGATTTTATCAAGTCTTTGTTAAGAAACAGAACTTGTGAATCCCACAGTGGGAGGAAATTGCTGATGAAACAGAAAGGGGCGGAACAGGGAGGAGCTAATGACCAGAATAAAAATTGAGCACAAGCTGAGAGAGCCAGAACAGTTGGGAGCAAACAGCATGGAGGCTGAGCAGCAAGTGTGGGTGAAAGAAGGGCACTCTTGCTTATGGGAGTCTGTTTTGAAGGCCTGACAGAGGGAAAGTTTGGGAAGGCTTGGAAATGTTATTATTCACTGCATTGGTTATGTGTACCAACTTCATAGTTACTGTAATGAATCTGGCTTTCTGGTTTAGGGATTTGGTTTTCTGGGATTTGAATAAATGTTTTGGTTCTGTCCTCTATGTGATGATCCTGCTTCCTTTTGCAATTCACAACTACACCAGCACATTCATAGCCACAGTGGGCACTATTAGCTTATTAACATACCTGAGTCATTTAGTCACTATTAAGTAACTCCCATGTGTCAGGCACTATGTTAAGTACTGGGGATACAGAGAGCTAAAAAAACAGCCTCAGCTCTCAAGGAGCTCACAGTTTAATGTGGAGACAACAAACAGCTATGTAAAAACAAAATATAAATAGCCAGCAAAGGTATACTTCTTATAGAAGGCAGGATTTTAGCTGGGACCTAACAAAGGGCAGGGAAGCTAGAAAGAAGAGATGAGGAGGAAGAATATTTCAGGCATGAGCAATGGCTAAATGAAAATGCTCAGATTTGGGAGATGAGAGGAACAGCAAGGAGCCCAGTGTTCCTGGATCAATAAGTATGTGCAAGGTGTAAAAAGATTGGAAATGTCACAGGGGAGGCCGGTTATGAAATCTGAACAGAGGATCTTATTGACCCTGAAGACAATAGAGAGCAACTGGAGTTTATTGAATAGATGTGGAGGGGAAATGGATAACATGGTCAGAGCTGTACTTTAGGAGGGTGACAGTGACAGACACAGAGGAGACGATCTGCACTCAGTCTTTCATATGCCAGTAGACAGTATGCTTTGGAGTGGAATAAGACTTGAGACAGAAGAACCAACCAGAAGAACCAATTTGAGACAGAAGAACCAACCAGACAGAAGAACCAACCAACCAACCAACCAACCATGCAATAGCCCATACATAAGGTGATATAGGATACTGGCAGTATCAAAGGAGAGAAAAGGAGTCTATAGGAGAGCTGTTGCAAAGGTAAAAGTGACCAAACGTGGCAAGTGATTAGATACAAGCAGTGAGGGTTGGGGCGGCTAGGTGGCAGAGTGAATAGAGCACAAGCCCTGGAGTCAGGAGAACCTGAGTTCAAATCTGGCCGCAGACATTTAAGACACACACCAAAAAACAAACAAACAAAAAAACTAGCCATGTGACCTTGGGCAAGTCACTTAACCCCAATGGCCCTGCCTTTCCCCCTTTTAAAAAGCTAAATGAATAATGAATGAATGAATGAATGAATGAATGAATGAAGTCTACTTTCTAAAAAAAGAAGCAGTGAGAGTTGAGGATGATACCTAGATTGTGAATCTGAGAGAATGGTGATAAATAGGAAAACAGGAGAATTTATGGGGAGTTGGGGAGGAGGAGATAGTGAGTTCAGTTTTAAACATATTGATCTTGAGATGTCTATGGGACATCCAATTCAAGATGTCCAATAGGCAGATAGAGAAACAATACTAGAGGTCAGGAGAGAGGGCAGGGCTAGACAAATAGACTTAAGAATCATCAGTATGTATAGGATAGTTAAATCCATGGGAGCCAATGAAATCACCAAGTGAAATAATAGAGAGAAGAGAAGAGGAACCAGGACAGAGCCCTAGGGGAGCACCATGGTTAGCAAGTGTGAGCTGAAGATTCAGTGAAGGAGACTGAGAAATAAAACAGGTAGGAGGAGAATGAGGACAGAAGAGTGTCACCAAATCCTAGAGAAGGGAGTATCCAAGAGAAGAGGGGGATGACAGTGTCAAAGACTGTGGAGAGTTCAAGAAAGAAGACGTTTGGGGCAGAGCCAAGATGGCGGAGTAGAAACAGCATGTCCAAGGTGCTCTGCCCCACACCACTTCCAAACCATGTAAAAGGGGACTCTGAACAACTTCTGGAACCCCAGCACCCACAGAATGACACAGAGAAACTAACCTTCCACTGAGGACAGCCCAGCAGCCCTGCAGGAAGGACCAGTGCAGCGGTCTGGGAGCCGGCAGTGCGCAGCACTCAGAGTGCAGGAAGCCAAGCCAAGCCGAGCACAGGTCCACGTGAGTTGAGGTTGTAATCCCAGGGCGGCAGGGCCAGCAGCCAGCTGGAGGAACCCTAGAACCCCAGAACACCAGCAGCTGTGGCGACTCCAGAATTATCAACATAGACATGCCTAGGACAAAGTAAGAGGTTAGTGTCCTATGGACTTTGGGACCAGTATCTGGGGAATGCGTCAGCTTCCTCCCCTGGGGGCTAGAAGCTGCTGAGGAGACAGGACATTTTGTAGTTTTCAGAGGCAGCTCCAGCTCCTGGCCTGGGAACTATAGGGAGATCCAGTGATCAGTCTTGGGGGGGTAATTGCTCTTGCTTTAACCTCCATGGATCTGGATTGTGATCTAGGGTGGAAGTCATGGGTGGGTTTACAGCTTGCCAGAAACAGAAGTTGCCCACCACCCGTTCGGGACAAAAATTCCTCTATCTGGCCTTAAAGCCATAGTGTGGCAACAAGCCCCAAAGTCAAGTAATTAAGTGGCAACATGCCAAGGCAAAGGAAACAGAAAAATGCAACCCTAGACTCCTATTTTGGGGGCATAGAGCGGGAAAAGGACTGTGAGGTCAGAAGTCCTGCTCCAAAAGCCCCAGGGGAAAACATGAGCGGGTTGCAGGCCATAGAGGACCTTAAGAAGGACTTTAAAAATCAAATAAGAGAAGTGGAGGAAAAATTGGAAAGAGAAATGAGAAGGATGCAGGAAAAGTATGAAATGAGGGTCAACAGCCTGACTGAGGAAAACAACACCTTAAAAAATAGACTAACTCAAATGGCAAAGGAGGCCCAAAAGGGCAATGAGGAGAAGAATGCCTTAAAAAGTCGAATTTGCCAGATGGAAAAAGAATCTCAAAAGTTCACTGAGGAGAGTCATTCCTTCAGAGTTAGACTGGAGCAAATGGAAGCTAATGACTTTATGAGAAATCAAGATGCTGTTAAGCAGATCCAAACAAATGAAAGATTAGAAGGCAATGTGAAATATCTCATGGGAAAAACCACTGACCTGAAAAATAGAGCCAGGAGAGACAATTTAAAAATTATTGGACTACCTGAAAGCCATGATCAAAGAAAGAACCTAGAATCCACCCTTCAAGAAATTCTCAAGGAAAATTGCCCTGATGTTTTAGATCCAGAGGGCAAAATAGAGGTTGAAAGAATCCACCGATCACCTCCTGAAAAAGATCCCAAAAGAAAACTCCCAGGAATATTATAGCCAGGTTCCAGAATCCCCAGATCAAGGAGAAAATACTTCAAGCAGCCAGGAAGAAACAATTTCAATATTGTGGAAACACAATCAGAATAGCCCAGGACCTGGCAGCTTCTACACTGAGGGATTGAAGGGCATGGAATATGATATTCCAGAGGGCAAAAGAACTGGGAATGAACCCTAGGGTCACCTACCCAGCAAATCTGACTATTTTTTTTTCAGGGGAAAATATGGTCATTCAGTGGAATAGAGGACTTTCAAGCATTCTTGAGGAAAAAACCAGAATTGAATAGAAAATTTGACATCCAGACACAAGAAGCAAGAGATGCCTGAGAAGGTAATCAGGGAAAAGAAATCAAAGGGAACTTATCAAAGTTGAACTATTTACATTCCTATATGGAAAAACAATAACTGTGAATGATGAAACCTTCCTCAGTATGAAGATAATGGAAGAAGGGTATATGGGCATATGAATACATATGTGAATGTGTGCATATATTTTTACAGTTATACATGGAGAGAGGACATAGGTTGAATTTGTTGGGAAGGAATGATACTTAAGGGATGAAATTATGAGGTGAGAGAGGAAAGTGGCAAGAGGAGATGGGGAGAGACAGGGTAGGGTAAACTATGTCATGTAGAAGAAGCAAGGGGAAGTGGCTGAAGGGGAGGGGAAGAATAGGAAGGCAAAAAGGCAAAACCATATTCTCATTGAATCTGGCTCAGGGAGAGAATGACACACATACTAAATGGGATATCTCATCCTGCAGGAGAGTAGGGGGAAGGGGGATGAGAGGGGGGATGATGGAGGGGAGGGTATTCTGGGGGGAGGGGAGGTTGGAAGTACACACTATCGAAGATGGACAGGATCAAAGTAGGGAATGGACCAGGTCGGGGATAGGATGGGTGAGAGGGAATTTCAAGCAGCCTTTTACAATATAATGTTTTGCATAGCTATTCATGTACAACCCATACTGAATTGCTTATCTTCCCAGAGGGAATGGGTGTCAAGGGGGGAAGGGAATGGATCTGAAATTCGAGGTTTTAAAATTAAATGTTTCAAATATATATAAATACTATTATTAATACTATTTTGCATGTGATTGGGAGATAAGATGCTCAGGCATTGGGGCACAGAGACTCACCTCGCCATAATGGTAAAATCAAAGGGTGTGTGGGAGAAGATATGGGAGAGAGCAGATTGGATGAGGGGATACCTTGTGGGACTGCTATTCTGGGGTGGTGGGTAGGAGAAAATGGGGAAAAAATTTTAACTCAAAATCTGGTGGAAATGAATGATGTAACCCAGAAATCAATAAAGCATTTGTTAAAAAATAAAAAGAAGAGGATTAAGGAAAAGCCATTAGATATGCTAATTAATAGATGACTGATAACTTTGGAAAAAGCAGTTTCCATTGAATATTGAGGTTAGAACCCAGAATAGAGATAGTTAAAAAGTTGAGAAGAAAGGAAGTAGAGGCATTCATTGTAAATGGCTTTTCCAAAAAGTTTAGCCCCCAAAGGGAGGAGAGATGTGAGATGATAGCTAGCAGGGATGGAAGTATCAAGTGAGGGATTTATATTTTTGAGGATAAGGGAGATATGGGCATATTGGTAGGCAGTAGGGAATATGCCAGTAGACAGGAAGAGATTTAAGATTAGTGAAAGAGTAGGGATAATATAGGGAGCAATCTGCTATAAAAAATAGGATAAGATTGGATCACTTGTGCATATAGAAAGGTTTGATTTGGAAAGGAGAGGGGTCACCTCCTGTGAAATGGTAAAATGATGAGGAGGAAGGCAAAGATAATGACAGAAGGCACCTAGGTAATAATGACAGAAGGTATGAGATGAGGGGGAGAAAATGGAGAGGGAACTCTCAATGAATGGTTTTCATTTTTTCAGTGAAACAGGAAGATAGGTTCTCAGCTGAGAGGGGAGGAGGACCTACAGGAAACATAAAAACAGATGAAAAGGTTTAGAAGAGTTGCTTCAATGAATGAGGATCGTGAGTTAATTAAGGAGGTGTCATAGGATTTCTTTGCTGCAGTGAGGATCCATTTGAGATTACATAAGCTGATTTGTTAGCTACCAAATTGACTGCATTTCCTGTGGTAATATATCAAGACAAGTTAGGATTTTTATGGAGAGAAAGGTAGGAGAAAAATTTGTGAGATGAGTTGAGGTGCCAGCACTACATCAGCTAAACATCCCAGAAACACTATGATGGTAGTGGAAACCTGGAGAAGCACCCAAACAATGTACAAATCGTGCTAGAATAGAAGTAGAAATAAAATTCCTGAATTTTAGTGTTAGAAGTGACTTTAGAAAGCATTTAGTCTAATCCCCTCACTTTATAGGCATGGGAACAGAGGCCCCAGGCACATGATATTTCTTGGCCAAAGACACATGGCTAGCCAGAGACAAAGCTGGACCAGGAGCACCCCACATTCATGACCTCAGGTAGAGGGAGGTTTCAAACCCATAAACCCATAATTATGACTCCAGGGCTTTCTTGTGAACCTCTAACAGCATCTCTACTTACTGCAAAATTTTGCACAGGGATGGCCCTTGCCTATGGGCTGGCTGCCTCAGGGTTGCCTAAACAACAGAGGGCTTTACTTCTACTCCCAGGAAATACTGTCTCCTTCTTTCCACAGACACTGAGGAGCCAATCTGCACTCAGTCTCTCCTTCCCCAACTTTGCCCAAATACCTCCCAGAGTCTTAAATTCTTTCAAGTTGTCTTTGCATTCCCAGGGCTAAGCACAGTTCCTGGCATATAGTAAGTGCTTAATAAATTTTGCATTGATTGATTTATAGGTAAGTTCATCTGCCCTGTTTTGAGGGATTATGTGATCATAGTATTTCTTAATAAAGTTAACAGCTGTCATTTATATAATGTAGCACTTCGAAGTTTGCCAAGTACTCTGTAGACATTATTAGCACATTTGGACCCCACAACCACACTGTGAAGTTGGGATTATAGTCCCCAGGAATTATCATTCCTATTATGTGGTGCAGTGGATAAAGTGTGACCTCCTAGGGTCACACAATGAGGAAGGGTCCAAAGTATGATTCAAACCTAGGTTTTGTATATTCAAAGTCTAACACTCTATCCACTGTACCACATACCAAAGGAGAGCAGATAGGAATATTTGAAATAATTCAGTCTAACCTCATTTTATAGAGAGATAACCAAGTCAAGTTTATTTGGGTAATAAGAACCTGATTCAGAATTTGAATCTAGGATTCCTGAGACTCTGAATCCATCCCACTTTTCACTGGATCCCATTCAGGGGAAGAATGAGGGATTTTCTAAGGCAGGCTGTACAATGAATAAGATACCAGCATGAGGGGCGGCTAGGTGGCGCAGTGAATAGAGCGCCGGCCCTGGAATCAGAAGGACCTGAGTTCGGAGCCGGCCTCCGACACTTAATCCGCACAAACAAAAACCTAGCCGTGTAACCTTGGGCAAGTCACTTAACCCCAATTGCTTTAAAAAAAAAAAAAGATACCAGCATGTTCTACAGCATTGTATATAAAAGGGCAGCCACGCTGACCTTTGATGTCCCCTTTCTCTAATTATACGTATATAAATTGTGCATATATATTATACATATTTCTGCTTCTAGAATTATTGAAACGCCACACAGATGCTGCTGCAGCAAAATCATAAATAACAAAAAAGAATTATCTCTCAAGTAGCTGACAGGGCTATCAACAATTAAAAGGTAGAAAACTTTGGGTCCAAAATGAATCAGCAAGGCCTTTTTTAGAGAAAACTGTTCTATAACACAGATGAAAGCTCAAAAGGACTGGAAAAAACATTTATTATTTGCATACAGATTTAGTCCCACTTGAAAGACCCATTTGAGGGTATGTGTCCATATTTAGCAACCTTCAATTCATCCATTTATTACAGATTATTATGGCATGAGGGAGGTCTGGGAACATCAGTGTAGGGCCAGGAAATTTTCATTTTGTGTTTTTAAAGTGAGGATTTCTTGGCTGATACAGACATCAAGTATTTTTTCTCCTACTGGACTCATAGTTATAAACTAGTTCCATGTGAATGGGACAGCTGCATAGAATAAGTAATTACCAGAGACTCAATGATATTAACTCCCAGAGTTCTGGTGAACTGAAAGCTCAAAATGAGTCAGTAGTATGACATATTAGCTTGGTAAAATGATATTACTGTAGGCTGCCCAGTGTCCAAGAGTAGGGAGGGAGGTGAGAATTTCCCAATATTCTGCTTTGGTCAAATCATATTTGGAACAGTGGTGTCCTACTCAAAAAGAAATGTTGCATATTGACTTAGAAAACAATAAATTAGCATTATCTATGTTGTACTGTATTTTTATTTATTTTGTTAAACACTTCTCTTTCCATTTTAATCTAGAATGGGCTTCACTGGGAGTCTTCCAGGCTACAAGTTTCTGCTTGAAAATTTGACACCTCTGATCTGGAGAATTATATGGACCTCTGGATATTGCACTTTAGACAGGTCATTGATAAGCAGAAGAGTATCCAGAAAAGAATGAGCAGAGTGATGAGTGGGCTGAAGACCAGGACATAAGCATATCAACTGAGAGAACTTAAGCTATTTAGCTTAGAGAAGAAAAGACTTATAGGGAATAATAGTCAGCAAGTGTTTGAAAGGCTATGATTTGGAAGAGAGAATAAGAGAAAAATTTTGCTTGTAATTGTTTTCTAAGTGTGTATTTGTCTATATATGATCTCCTGATAGAATCCTGACTGGGTCCTATACTTGGTTTCATCACTTCTCATACAAAGTCTGGGTTCTAAGTCACAAGTTGGGACCATGGGTTACAACAAATATAAGCTTCTGGAAGACAGGGACTTTTTCATTTCTATCTTTTTATTTCCAGCACTTAGCACAGTGTCTGGCACATAGTAGGTGCTTAATAAATGGTTGTTGATTGATTGATTAAAAATTGCAGAGAGATAATTCCAGTGCAGGAAGCCGAGCTGAGCCGGAGCTGAGGTCCCCATGAGCGGAGGTTTTAGCCCCAGGGCTCCAGGGCCAACAGCCAGCTGGAGGAACCCCAGAACACCAGGAGCTGTGGCGACTCCAGAATTATCAACATAGACATGCCTAGGACAAAGTAAGAGGTTAGTGTTCTGTGGACTTTGGGACCTGTATTTGGGGAATGCGTCAGCTTCCTCCCCTGGGGGCTAGAAGCTGCTGAGGAGACAGGACATTTTATAGTTTTCAGAGGCAGCTCCAGCTCCTGGCCTGCAGAACCATAGGGAGATCCAGTGATCAGTCTTGGGGGGTAATCACTCTTGCTTTAACCTCCCTTGATCTGGATTGTGATCTAGGGTGGAAGTCGTGGGTGGGTTTATAGATTGCCAGAAACGGAAGTTGCCCACCACCCGTTCGGGACAAAAATTCCTCTATCTGGCCTTAAAGTCATAGTGTGGCAACAAGCCCCAAAGTCAAGTAATTAAGTGGCAACATGCCAAGGCAAAGGAAACAGAAAAATGCAACCCTAGACTCCTATTTTGGGGGCATAAAGTGGGAAAAGGACTGTGAGGTCAGAAGTCCTGCTCCAAAAGCCCCAGGGGAAAACATGAGCGGGTTGCAGGCCATAGAGGACCTTAAGAAGGACTTTAAAAATCAAATAAGAGAAGTGGAGGAAAAATTGGAAAGAGAAATGAGAAGGATGCAGGAAAAGTATGAAATGAGGGTCAACAGCCTGATTGAGGAAAAGAACACCTTAAAAAATAGACTAACTCAAATGGCAAAGGAGGCCCAAAAGGGCAATGAGGAGAAGAATGCCTTAAAAAGTCAAATTTGCCAGATGGAAAAAGAATCTCAAAAGTTCACTGAGGAGAGTCATTCCTTCAGAGTTAGACTGGAGCAAATGGAAGCTAATGACTTTATGAGAAATCAAGATACTATTAAGCAGATCCAAACAAATGAAAGATTAGAAGGCAATGTGAAATATCTCATGGGAAAAACCACTGACCTGAAAAATAGATCCAGGAGAGACAATTTAAAAATTATTGGACTACCTGAAAGCCATGATCAAAGAAAGAACCTAGAATCCACCCTTCAAGAAATTCTCAAGGAAAATTGCCCTGATGTTTTAGATCCAGAGGGCAAAATAGAGGTTGAAAGAATCCACAGATCACCTCCTGAAAAAGATCCCCAAAAGAAACCTCCCAGGAATATTATATCCAGGTTCCAGAATCCCCAGATCAAGGAGAAAATACTCTAAGCAGCCAGGAAGAAACAATTTCAATATTGTGGAAACACAATCAGAATAGCCCAGGACCTGGCGGCTTCTACACTGAGGGACAGAAGGGCATGGAATATGATATTCCAGAGGGCAAAAGAACTGGGAATGAACCCAAGGGTCACCTACCCAGCAAAACTGAGTATTTTGTTTCAGGGGAAAATATGGTCATTCAGTGGAATAGAGGACTTTCAAGCATTCTTGAGGAAAAAACCAGAATTGAATAGAAAATTTGACATCCAGACACAAGAAGGAAGAGATGCCTGAGAAGGTAATCAGGGAAAAGAAATCAAAAGGAACTTATCAAAGTTGAACTATTTACATTCCTATATGGAAAAGCAATAACTGTGACTGATGATATCTTTCTCACTATGAAAATAATGGAAGAAGGGTGTGTGGGCATATGAGTACATATGTGAATGTGTGTGTATATGGTTACAGTTATATATGGATAGAGGGTATAGGTTGAATTTGTTGGGAAGGAAGAATACTCAAAGGATGAAATTATGAGGTGAGAGAGGAAAGTGGCAAGAGGAGATGGGGAGAGACAGGGTAGGGTAAACTATCTTATGTAGAAGAAGCAAGGGGAAGTGGTTGTAAGGGGGGGGAAGAATAGGAAGGCAAAAAGGGAAAACCACACTCTCATTGAATTTGGTTCAGGGAGAGAATGACATACATACTAAATGGGATATCTCAACCTGCAGCAGAATAGGGGGAAGGGGGATGAGAGGAGGGAAGATGGATGGGAGGGCATCCTTGGGGGGAGGGGTGGTTGGAAGTACCCACTATAGAAGAGGGACAGGATCATGTGGGGAATGGACCAGGTGGGGGGTGGGATGAGTGGGAGGGAATTGTAAGCAGCCTTGTACAATATATCTACTATGATAATGTTTTGCATAGCTAGACATGTCCAACATATACTGAATTACTTATCTCCCCAGAGGGAATGGGTGACAAGGGAAGAAGGAAATGGATCTGAAAGTCGAGGTCTTAACATTAAATGTTTCAAATATATATAAATACTATCATTAATACTCTTTTGCTTATAATTGGGAGATAAGATGTGCAGGCATTGGGACACAAAGATTCACCTTCCTCTAATGGAAAAGTCGAAGGGGGTATGGGAGAAGGTATGGGAGAGAGCAGATTGGAGGAAGTGATATCTTGTGGGACTGCTATTCTGGGAGGTTGGGTAGGGAAATAATGGGGGGAAAATGATTGTAACTCAAATCTGGCGGAAATGAATGATGTAAAACAAGTTAATAAAGCATTTGTTTAATAAAAAAAAACAATAAAATAAAACATAAAAAACAAAACAAAACAAAACAAAATTTCCCCCTCCCTCTTCTCCCCATTCCCCAAGATGACATGTAATGCTTATAAATTCATATTAAACATTTTCACATTAGTCATGTTTTAAGTAAGAATTAGAACCAATGGGAGAAACTATGAGAACCTAAATAAATTTCTTATAAAATCTTAAAATCATAAAACTTAAGAACTAGAAAAGATTTGGAAGCCACATAGTCCAGCTCATATCTAAATAGAACCCCCTCCATTACATCTCTGATAAATAGTTAGCTGCCCCTCAAAGACCTTAAGTGATGGGAACACACAATCTAATAGGATCTCTTTGCACTTTGGGAAAATGTTAGTTTGGGGATGTATAGCTATACATTTAGCCTGAGTCTATTTTTATGTACTCCATGTTAAGTGCTTCTAGTTCTACTCCTGGGACCAAGCAAGATATGTATCTTTGATACATGATAACCATTTATATACATAAAAGATAGCCATTATTGCCCCTTCTCAAATATTCTCTTCTCCAGGCTAAATAGCCCCCTTCCTTCAAGGAATACATGTCGAACATACATTCAAGTCATCTTGATTTCTCAGCCATCCTCCTTAGGACATAGAATCACTGCATCTCAGACTCAGAAAGGACCTCTGGGTTTATTAATTCTGACCCATCTTTTTCTGACCCAAAAAAGAATTCCTTCTACAACATGGCCAATAAGTCATCACCCAGACTTACCTTGAAAACTTTGAGGGAGGCTGAACCGACTACCTTCCAAAGCAGCCCATAGGAGAACTCAGCTAAGTTTTTCTTTATATCAAACCAAATCTTTGAGGTTTCTTCCAATTTCTCTTCCATCTGTCCACTAAGCCCAAGCAAAACAAATTTAATCTTTCACACAAACACAGAGCTGACCAGAGGTTTCTGGTTTGTTTATGTCTTTTTTTTCTTAATGGTACATAAGATCATAATGGCTTTTTTGGCTACCATTTAACATCGTTGACTTTGTAGTTCGCTAACACACTCTTAGTTTTTCACCCCAGGGGAATTACTCTCATGTTATGCCAACTCTATTTTGTACTGGTCAAGTTAATTCTTGAACCCAGTATAAGATTTTGTATCTATCTCTATTCAATTTCATCTAAGTATATTTGTCCCAATATTGTAGCCTGTAAAGATTTTTGGATCTATACGTTGTCATCCAAAGTCTTAGCTCTACCTTCTACTTTTGTGTCATTTCCAAATTTGGGAGAGCAAATACTCTATGCCTTTTTCTTAGCAACTGAAAAAATGTCAAACTGCACAAGACCAAGAACAGATTTTAGGGGACGTGACATTAAAGACCTTCCAAGTAGACACCAAAATATTAATATTCTTTAGGTCCAGCAATTTAACTAGTTCTCACTCTGCCTAACTGTACTATCATGTACCTTCATCTTTCTATCTTTTCCCATAAAAACAGCATGAGAGACTTTGTAAATGTTTTGCTAAAATTAGGCAAGATACATCTATGACATTCCCATGATCTATCAACCTAGTAGCTTTTTCAAAAATGAAAATGGGTTCTTTGTGGACCCATGCTGGCATGTAGTGAACAATGATTCCTTTTTATGAGACTGATAAACTATGGCCTATGCCCTTAAGATACATTCTGGAATTTTGCCAAGAATTAAAGTCAAGTTTGTTGACCCATCCTTGATTTCCTCTCCTCTCCTCCCCTCCCCTCCCCTCCTTTCCTCTCCTCTCCTCTCCTCTCCTCTTCTCCCCTCCCCTCCCTTCCCTCCCCTCCTCTCCCCTCCCCTCCTCTCCCCTCCCCTCCTCTCCTCTCCTCTCCTCTCCTCTCCTCTCCTCTCCTCTCCTCTCCTCTCCTCTCCTCTCCTCTTCTCTCCTCTCCTCTCCTCATCTTAACTCCTTAATCCAACTGGTTGTCAAGTACTTCAATTTTATCTATGAACTATCTCTCTCATATATTTCTTCCTTTCATTGATACAGAATAGAATCAACTTTAATTTTTTACCTCCTACAAGCCCATAAATTTCATGAAGAATCTTAAACTCTTTATTTCTTCTAGTACCTAGTAATGATCTTCACAAAGTAGATATTTCATACATGTAGGTTGTCTTGTGCAGAAAGTAACCCAATCGACCTTGTGCATTACAATCATAGATATCTATAGAGTTGGAAAGCTATTTTGAAGCCATCTAGCTTAATCCCTTCATTTTATAGATGAGGAAACTGATGCCTGGAGAAGTCTCATAGACAGTAAAATGGAAGGGATGGGATTTAAGCCCAACTCATCTCATTTCAAATATAGCACTTTTTCTACTGAAGATTTCTTTGTTGCAGAGTATCAGCTGGAGAGAGTTATAAGGCTTAGAATTGGAAGGGATTTTAGAGATCATCTCATCATTCATCCCTCTCAATTTTTAGTCCTAGAAAAATGAGATTATTTTCCTAAGGATACGCACATATTGGACCCCAGGTTCTCACTGTTTGAATCCACTACTCTTTCTACCCTGCTAGAAGGAAAGGGAGTGTGTGTGTGTGTGTGTGTGTGTGTGTGTGTGTGTGTGTGTGTACATACATACATACACGTGGTCTGGGAGACAAGTTAGGAGATCATTATAGTAGAATACATGTGAGGTAAGATGCAACTGACTTATTACAGTGGGAATGGGACTGGGATGTGTTAGTGAGTTTACAATAAATATAATTTGTTTAAAGAAAAAACAAAAATAAAACTGTAGAATTTATATGGAAACAAAAATTAGGCCTTTATCGCTCTTTCCCTAGAGAATGACAGATTTATTGCTTTAGTTCTGGTGAAGAAGGTAAATTCCCTGATTAGAAAAAGAAAATAATGGGGCTTACAATTTGCAGTTCTAATTTATCTAGTACTTAAGAACTGCCTATTAGGAGCTCTTTCCTTGATCACAAAAAGAAAAAAGCTTCTTTAAATCAGGGAGCACTTAAAAGTATGTAAATTTTAATTCAGAAAAATGTTTTGGTCTTAACACTCTATTTTCTTCTATAAATGATATGAGAATGATTGTTTAGGTAAACTAGAAGCAAAGTCATCAAAAGAAATTGGGAAAGACCAAGTTTTTGCAAGTTCTTAAGAACCCCAAAGGCAACAATAATGCAATTAACCAGTGTAAGAAAAATATTTGGACCAAATTACAAAGAAGAAATTCAGTGGGGTGACAATTAGTTCTATAGATTGGCATATGATTGGAAAATTCAAGGAATTGAGCAAATAGAAGGAAGTAAGGAAAGTATTGGATGAAAGCATGAAAGAAACAAGGCAGATACAGTTTTGAAAGAAAAGAAAGAGAACAGAAAAGAAAATTTAAGCAACTAGAGAGGAAAGGAGAATGGATGGAAAGTAAAAGAACTTGTAGTTTGTTTACCCTGACTGTGATGAAGGATTTGAAGGTAAAGGGTTTGAAGTTTTGGAAAGAGTGGTTTAGGGTAGGTTTTGATCTAATTGAAATAAGAAAAGTGTAGGAAATATTACTTGACTATTCTTTATGAATTGGAAACTATAGTCATAAAATTTCAGCATGAAATTTCTGGGCTCCAAAGGAGGGGAATGGGAACAAAAGACTGCCTTGTAAAATAAAACCTCTCCATATCTCTTACCCAGGATTAAAACTGAAAAGCCTTAGGGACAAGTGAGCTAATGGGGGCTAAATCATGAATGCAAAGGAAATTGATTTGGATTTTTTCAGTGGTGACTTAAAAGGAAAGAAAGAGAAAATTATGGGAAACTGGGAGTGTTGCCATGAATTTTTGAAATTGAATTAATTGATAACTTGGTTCTTCTTCATACACTCAAACAGAATTAATAGCATCTCTTCATTTTAGTACTATACTCTCCCAACTCAAGTATATGTGCAGGTTCTTCTTGACACCTGGTATAGACTCCCTCCCTATCTCTACCTGCTATTTTTTTTTTTTTAAGCAATTGGGGTTAAGTAACTTGCTCAAGGTTACACGGCTAGTCATTATTTATGCGTGGGTGCTCATTTTCTGAGGCCGGATCTGATCTCGGGTCATCCCAACTCTGAGGCCGGCGCTCTTACTCCCTGCGCCACCTAGCCGCCCCTCTACCTGCTATTTTTTAACATTTAATCATAGATATAGCACTGGAAAGGCATTTAGTAGTCATCTAGTCAAGCTCTGAGAGGTTAAGAGATATAGTCAAGGTCACAGAGATGACATAACTTGCCTGTGCTATCCATAGGGTTTTCTTGGCCAAGATACTGGAGTGGTTTCTCCAATAGTTCCTTATATATAGCTCATTCCCTTATTAGATTATAAACTCCTTGAAGAGAACAATCATATCATTTTTCCATCTAAAGATTCTCTTCACAGCATATTATGAGTGTTGTTCCGTTGTGTCTGACTCTTTGTGACCCCTTTTGGGGTTTTCTTGGCAAAGATACTGAAGTAGTTTGTAATTTCTTTTTACATCTCATCTGACAGATGAGGAAACTGAGGCAAAGATGGTTAAGTGACTTGCCCAGGATCACAGAGCTAGAAAGTGTCTGAGACTGGATTTGTACTCACAAAGATGAGTCTTCCTAATTCTAGACTTGGTGCTCTATCCACTGCACCACCTAGCTTTCCTGTATTATACACAGTAGATGTTTAATAAGTATTTGTTGGATTAAAGAAATGATCATTTATAACTTCAAGATGGGAGCAGTGAGAGTGAACTTCACAGAGGAGGCGACATTTGCATATGACCTTGACATCTCTGATCTTTGATTTCCCTAACTGAAAAATCAGGGTAATAATAATTGTCTATATTATCTCATGGGGTAATTTTTAGAATCAGCTGAGAAACTACATATGATTATGTAAAGCAGTATATTCAAATGAGAGGAAGATTTGAAGATTAACAATAATAACACTGGATTTTTATAGTTATCTGAGGTTTACATAATGATAAATTGAAATACATTGGGATAAATGGCTTTTTTTTACAGTACCAAAAAATATCATATGAGAAAATGAAAGATATTCTGGGGATCCAGATTTCCTATTTGCTTTTGATTTTTAGAAGTCCCTTGATGTCCTTAGCATCTCCAAATTTGAGGCCTCTTTATAAATGACAGCTAGATACAGAAATCCATTTACAAGCACTGAGAGGCTGAGATAAGCCTTTTAATGATTAGTTAGCATTTGGACTCCAGTGATTCAGATGCCCAGATCTGTCACAGCCCATAACTTTATATACCCCCCTCCCTTGGCCTTCCCCTCTCTTCCCACCTCCCTTTATAAGCTGCTTTGAATTTCAGTCTGCATATAAGAGCTGGCATTAGCTGGCTTTTAGACAGTGTTATATTTACAAAGGACCTTAAATACATTACCATGTTGTATCCTTACAACAACCCTGTGAGATAGGTAGTCTAAGCATTCCGAGTCTTTGACAGAACCAGCAAAAGAGATCTTTGTTTATCAAATTTTTCAAGTCTGAGCTAAAATCCCATCTTCTGCAAAGAGCCTTTCCCATTCTTTCTTAATCTTAGCACCTTTCCTCTCAGACTACCCCCATTTTATCCTGTATATAATAT
>WOXC01007344.1:0-57500 GCA_011680675.1 Gymnobelideus leadbeateri | reverse complement strand
ACTAGTTCAATGCTGAGCATTTTATATATAGGCATTTTATAAATACATAAATAGAAATATAGCTAAAAAACTGCAGTATTGTGGAATATCCCCTCAACACAAATGAAAATCACTTAGTCCTGATGCCAAGACTCCAGATACTCCATTTTCTTCAATGCTACTTCCCTCCCTCTATATCCCCTCCCCCTCCAAAAAAAGAGTTTGCCCTGACAAACTGGACTTCTTAAAATTGATCATTTGGTATTTTATCAGATTAGACCAATCCTCTGAAGAGTTACTGTCAGCTTCAGTCCCTATGGGTATGTTCACTGCTGTCATATATGTGAATGTCTATGTTTATTCTTTTCACTTATGTTTGTTGTGCCTCTTCTGTGGGCTTTTGGGTAGTTTTGGGGTGGGCAGAAATTGAAAGATAACTTTTACTTCCAGCAAGGTATACTAGAAAGATGACTAGATTTGGAATCAGAGGACCTTGGTTCATAAAGCAGCTCTTCCTTTTACTACCTATATGGTGGTGGGCAAGCCACTTAATGTATCTGGACTTCAACTACTCTTCCATAAAAAGGTGCATGGGGGGAGGGATTTAGACTAGATGACCTCTAAATCAGAGATTCTGGCTCTGAAATCTCTACTCCTATGATCCTTTGTGTCTTCTTATAATTCCTATTTCAGTGTTCTTCACAGGAAGGTCTTTTCAACTGTATTCAATTAAATATATATTCATATATTAATGAACATATATAATATTGAGTGAATACAATATATTATTATGAACAATAAAGAAATGAATGTGTTTGATATCATTATTATTTTCTTTAACATATGAATGTTAACATGTGTCAGCTGCCTATTATGACTCAGTGAGGAACATAGTGTAATTAATGGATAGAGATATAGAAAGACCCCAATTAAAGTTCCACTTCTGATAAATACCTAACTACCTGCAAACCCCAGCACCCATTCTCCTGTCTGGACTAGCCTGGGAGATCGTTTGGGAGTTTTAGTGTCTCCAAGACTCAATTTCTGGTCCCAGTGGGGTTATATCATTTTATCTGTGCAAAATAGATGGGAACTGAGACTAGCAAATTTTTGGTTTTCATTTTCTGGTTGATTTCAGTAGGAAAGTGTTTGCAGAGCTGCTGTGACTGAAGTCTTAACAGCAGTGAGGTTCAAAGCTATGGTTAGTACTTTGTAAAAAGAAAAGAAAAAGGTCAAAGTCAAAGATAGAAACTTAAGAGGCCCATGGAGGAAAAATGATTTGCCCAAGGTCACACACTGGCAGCAAACATCAGAGGAGCAACTAATCTGAACTTAGGTCTTCTGACTCAAACCAGCGTTCTTTCTTCTTTTCCTCGCTGCCTCACACAGAGGTCTCATAACAAAATATTTACTCTCTGTGGTAGAAAAATCCCTGAAAACAACCAAAAATAGCCCCTCCACAAACAAAATGGGATCCCATCATTAGGGAATAACTAAGCATAAGTGCCAAATGAACATAATGAACTACCATTGTGCAGTAAAAAAAAAATGATGACTATGAGGAATTCAAAGAAACATAGGGAGATTTATATGAACTGATGGGGAGGAAAATGAGCAAAACCAAGAAAAGGAGATTAGCAGCAAGTAAAACAATATAAATGGAAAGATCACTACAAGAGAGCTGAACTCAAAAAACCCATGAAGATCTTGGAAAAGAGATGATGATACAAATCCCCCTGAACAGGAGAGGTGGGGGTGGGGGAAGGGATACTAGATTGGGATAATTTATACATTGTCAAACAATATTTTAGATGCTTTTGCTTAATTGTTTTTCCTTGTCACAAGAGAGGATTCCATGGGGGTTGGGGGATGGAAGAGGTCAGTGGGAGAAGTCACTTTAAATCTCTCAGGATCAGTTTCCTCATCTGTAATATGGGGATAATAGAAGCATGTCTTCCACAGGATGGTTGTGAAACTATAATGAGTCGATCTTTATGAAGTGCTTTGCAAACCCTGTCATAGAAACCTCAGTTACTTTTCCTGGAAAATAAATCATCTTTATCTCCTGGACTGATTGCCCCAGGAGACTGTCCTAGCAGAAACTCCCTCTGACACTCACAAGGGAATCCTGCCCAGGTGTTTTCAGAATAGATTCAAAGGAATGAAAATTATGCAGGACAAGTGACCACTTGTATATTCAGGGAACTAACTCCTTCCATATCTGGGTCCTCTGTAGTCTTTTCCATTTATTTAAATGAGGTGATTCTGTTTTCCAAATAAAATGGCTCTTAAAAACCTTGTTACTGGGGCAGCTAGGTGGTGCAGTGCATAGAGCATTGGCCCTGGAGTCAGGAGGACCTGAGTTCAAATATGACCTCAGACACTTAACACTTAATAGCCATGTGACCTTGGGCAAGTCACTTTAACTCCAACTGCCCTCCAAAAAGCAAAAAGGAAAGAAAAGAAAGTTTTGTTACTGAGGAAGGCCCATTCAGTAGGAAAATGGGGAGTCAAGAGACCTGGGCTGTAATCTCTGTAGTCCCTATATGCATGCATATGCACACATATAGTGCATGTGTGTTATATATGTATATGCATATGCACATATACATATATTGTATTTATAGAAGCAGACATAAATATTACTATATGCATAATGTTGTATACATAAAATGACAATATATCTAGATGTGTCTATATCTAGTGACTTGGATTAAATGTCCAAAACATCTGGATTTTACACTTAGAACTTACTGCAGACACAGGAAAAGCCAAGGTTGTGATGAGAAGGTTAGAACTGGAGGCAGTTACCCACTTAATGTCTTTATTTATTTCTTCTCATTCCTTTCAACACGTCATCCTAGTAGGCGACCCCATAGAAAATGGCCTGTAAGAGCTAAATGCATTGCAACAAATGAGAACATTTTTATTTGCCTTTAATTAATATATTCCTCACTGATGTAAAATCCTATTCCTCTGGGAATGATGTAGGAATAGGAGGGAGTTGTTTTGTGTTTCTAGTAAAAAGCTAGTCCCAGGGAGGTAGCTTTCAGCTCAGTGGGCCCTGACCTTGCTTTACTAAAACCAATTGTGTAAAGTAGTTTAGGAGATAATATTTAGTTTAATAGACAAGCTAAATAGCACACAGTAGAAAGAGTCAGCTCACAGAGAGAGCTTAATGGGATAGATAATTTGGCCTCTGTGTGCATGTGTGCGTATGTGTATCAATATCATGTTCAAATTGCCACAGAAAGGGGAAGAATCAAGTTTGTGGTGTAGGGAGGATTTGGGAAGGCCAGAAAGAGCTGTGTTCTGTGTTCTTACTGTGAGTGTGTGCTCGGATCAATATACTGCACTGAGCTAAGAGCCACAGAAAACAAGCTTAATAAACGTCTTCTCCTTGGTGGCCCCTAACTGCCTGGTAGTTGGGGAGGCACTTGGGGAGGTGCATGTAACAGCAGCTTTGTGACCTGAAGGGACTGACTCAGTTCCCTGATTGCCTTACCAGGCAGTGATTTTGGCACTGGGGAAGGCATCTGACTCAGAGTGATTCAAGTCAGCTAGGGTGTATTAGGTGCCTGTTTGCACACCTATTATTTATCCAGCAACAAAAACAACAAAAACATGTATCTATGGATAGATAGATAGATGGAGATATATGCATAGTATATATGTGTTTATATATATATGTATATATACAATAATGTATATATGTATATATAACATATATCGAATTTATGCATATACGTGTGGACAGGACAATGTGAGTTCCAAGAGCCTCTTGTATCATGGGAAATCAGGAACTGCCTCAGGGCCTCTTGGTTCAGAGGCCGCTTAGTGCGCTGGGAGATGAGGAGGTGCTAAGAGCCACAGTTCAGTTGCTGGCTCACAAGGATGTCTCTCTCCAGACCGCTCATTAGATGAACAGCAGCTCACATGGCTGGTTTGGCCCCCCTCTGTTGGTTCACATTCCCCATGCATGAGGAATTCATGCCTGACTCGTGCTCTCTTTAAAAGTATATAAAGAGACAGTTTTCTTCCCTGGACGCTGCCTGTGCGATCCTCCATCTTAGAATAAACCGTAAGTCTTTTCCTCATCTCTGGTTTCATCAATCCCTCCTGAGAATACAACCTAAGGCTGGCCCTTAGGTTAGGAAAGGTAGTGGCTGCTTACAGTGTGTATGTATAATGCATGTATATATGCATGTGTGTACACATATGTACACATATATGCATGCATGCATATATACATATCTTATTATGTATCAGGCTTTCAATTAAGTGCTGGGGATACAAAGTAAAGTTTAAAAAAACAAAAACAGTTGCTGCTCTCAAGGAATGTACATTCTAATCAGGGAGACAGCATATAAGTATCTAGGGGACATACAGACTATGTTAGAAGTACGTGAAGGTAATCTGAAAAGGGAAGGCCTTAGCAGCTGAACAAGGAGGACAGGCCTCCTTACAGAAGGTGGGATCTGAACTGAATTTTCAAAGTAGCCAGGGGATCTAAGTGGCTGAGGTAAGAAGGGAAGGAGCATTACCAGAAATCCTAGACACATAGAAAATGCAAAGTGTAGGTCCCTAACCCCGATGAGTTTATCATCCAGCTGGGATGACAATACACACACGCGCACACACATACACACATACACAATTAGAAGACAAGTCAAGGTAGTAAATGAAAAATGGGAAAATATATAATATAAACAATAAATATCACAGGAAATCAGAGGAGGGGGAGCTAGGAATATTGGCTATGAATGGATAAAAGAGATGCCCCAATTTTTATTTTTAATTTTTAGATTTGTTGTGCATATATTCTCTCATCCTACACCTAATTGTTAGTTTTGTCCCTTTGAAGGGACTTCCATATATCACTTCCATATATCGATTTTCCCCATAGTTTCCACATATCACAGGTCAACATAGGAAATTAAATTGCAATTTTTAGGAAGTTTTGTGGAAGCTACAGATGACACATGAAGGTCAGATGACAACACAGCACCTATGACCAGATACTTAACCCAAATTTTACAAGAAGGTACCATATATAACCCATAAAAGAAAAAAGGAAAAAAGCAGATTTCTTTATTTGAAGGGATAGCCAAAACATTTTACATTGATTTTCCAGGTTTCAGGAGCACCACACCCCTAGCCCCCGTGATGCATAAGGGATAACTGTAAAATTTTTTATTTATTGGTGTTTTTTTTTTCTCTTTAAATAATTATTTTAGGATATTTGAGTGGCAAGAACAGGTTCATTCCCAGTGAATCAGGCATTGATTGACGTCTTGACACTATTTTGAGATTCTGGCCTAGGCACAGCATCATTTGTCCAATGCAAATGATGGTACGATGGAAAGAGTCCTAATTTTGGAGTCAGAGGACCTGAATCCAAATTCTGATTTTACTGGCATTGGGAAAAATCATTAAAAATCCTTTGCATCTCAGTTTTCCTCATCTAAAAATGAAAGGACTAATTACAGAGCAACTAGGTGGCTAAGGGAATAGAGGGCTGCGCCTAAAATCAGGACAACTTGATTTCAAATCTGCCTTAGACATTTACTAGCTTTATGACTGGAAAAGTCACTCAGCCTCTCTTGGCTTCAGTTTCCTTATCTGCAAAATGGGGAAAATAATAGCACCTAGGGTCATTGCGGAGATCAAATGAAATAATAATTGTAAAGTGATTATTCAATCATTCATTTGTATCCAACTCTTCCATGACCCCAAGGACCCTACTATATATGAGATTTTCTTGGTAAAGATATTGAAATGGTTTGTCATTTCCTTCTCCAGTGGATTAAGGCAAATAGATGTTAAATGACTTGTCCAGGGTCACACAGCTAAGAGGTCAGATTTGAAATCAGGTCTTCCTGACTCTAGGATCAGCACTCTATCCTCTGCACCACTTAGTATATATAATATACTAGAATTATTATAAGTAGGCTGAGCCATATTGGGGTAGTCACTAGAGCATTTTCCCTGCCTTTCAATTCAGTTTTTTTGTTTTTTTTTTTTTGCTTTTTTGGAGGGCAATTGGGGTTAAGTGACTTGCCCAAAGTTACACAGCTAGTAAGAGTGTCAAGTGTCTAAGGCCAGATTTGAACTCAGGTCCTCCTGATGCCAGGGCTGGTGCTCTATTCACGGCACCACCTAGCCACCCCTAATTCAGGTCTGAGAGGCACAGCTGTGGAGACAGAGTAAAAGCAGTAGAGTTTCATAACCTGGGAAGCAAGAAAACCTTAAACCTTAGTTTGCATTCTTTGCTCCCTCGTTTTCTTGTAATGAAGAGAGGACCACAAATTTCTGTGGTGCTTCGTAACCAAGCAGTAAGTACTGACACATATCTAAACTCAGCTTTACCAGGAACCTTAATTCGTATGAACAAATTTCATTTCTGTCAACCTGTGACCCAGACAGGCCTGTGGGATTAGAAGACTATGGCTAACAAGAATTAGGGCTTGCTTTTACTTTTTGAGGGAATGAAACAGGGATTGAATGAAGATCTCAGTCTTTGATACTGAAGCTATTACTTTGATATCATCAGGTCAGGATTTGTTACCATTTTGATTAAATGCCTTGCTAAAGTAATGACAGTGGGGGAAGTGACTCAATGGGAAAGAGTTTGAAGGAAGAATGGGAGCAGCTACTGTATGAGCAAACAAGCTGAGTGATTATTGCTTCACACACACACATACACACACACACACACACACACACACACACACACCCCTAAAATGATCTGGAATCTGGCACCATATACAATAGAACTAAATTAGGGAAGCTGGAAATAAGTTGACTTGAAAACCTGATAAAAGTAACAGGGTTTATGGAAAAAATAATGGTTCTGGAGTAAGAGAACCCAAGTTCAAATCTAACATCTAACTTGTATTATCTGTATAGCACTGGACAAGTCACTTAAACATTTGGAGCCTCAGTTTCCTGATGTGTAAAATGGTAGGGGAGTGATTTAACTAGCTGGTTTCCTCTGAGTTTTTTCTTTTTATTCTAAATTTATCATCCTGTGGTTTTAAGACCAGGTGGTTTGACTTATTCCCACAATGTCCAGTAGTGTTGACTGGTGTCTGTTATGTTACTATAACAAGACTATGGCAATAGAATCCTTTTTCTGAGAAAAATATTTCCAATATGATGGATACCTTATTTAAATTATAGCAAATGGGAAAAAAATCTAATAGAGAGGGGCCTTGGAGAAAATCTAGTCTAATCCCCTCATTTATAAATAGGCAGATTGAGGGTTAGAGCCTTAGAGTGATTTACCCAGTATCACACAGCTAGCAAGGGACAGAGCTGGGACCTGACACCAGGCATTTTGACCCCCAAACCTTTTCTGTGCCACCAATCTCCCTCCATTATTATGGAACAGGTCTCATTGTCATGAGGTCTAACCTTGCTGATTTTTTCAAGTTTGACAATCATCCCTCCAGCAATAATTGAACAAACATTTGTTCAACAAACATTATAGGGCATCTTCTATGTGCTAGGTATGGGGATATAAAAATGAACAACACCATGGTCGTGTCCTCAAGGAATCATGATTTTGTGTGTGTGTGTGTGTGTGTGTGTGTGTGTGTGTGTATGTGTGTGTGTGTGTGTGTGTGTGAATTTGTTCTGGGGGTGGAGGGGTTGCAATACACACACATACACATGCACACAAAAGCTAACACAACTACAACAAATGATGATTAAGTACTTAAGAGGTCAAGCAAAGTGGCCTGACAGATATGAGGACAGAGGAATCCCTGCTAGATGCAGAGATCAATGAAAAAGGTAGTAACTGAGTAGTTCTTTAAAAGAGAACATGTACAGGGGAATCTGTGCCAGTCATGGGGATCAGTTTGCAAAAACTGTGCCAAGGAGGGAGATGACAGGATGAGAGCAAGGAAAGGGACAAGTCTGGTTCACCTGGAGCTTAATGTTCACAAAGAAGATTAACAAGAAATAAAACTGGAAAAGCAAGTAGGAGCCAGAGAATGGAGGGTATTTAATTGCAGGAAAAGAAGCCTGTCTTTTTGGGGGGGGGGGGGCATGGATATCCACTGAAGGTTTTGGACGAGGGAGTGTGATCACAACAGTGAAAAGAGCATATTGAAGCAGGAAGAGAATGAAGGCATGGGATCCAGGTAGGCTATTATTATAGTCCAGGCACGAGTAATGAGTGTTCTGTACTGGTGGCAGTTGGAGGAGAAGGAGGGGAGAGAAGAGAGAAATATACTGGGGATGAGGCCAACAAGACTTGTCAACTGTTTGAATGCAAAGACTTCAGGGGAGGGAGGAGTTAAGAATACTAAGGTATTATATCAGAAAGAACAGGTAATTTAGAGTCAGAAGACCCAAATTTGAGTCCGGTTCAGATATTTATTACCTGTGAGACTTAGTTTAACTGTCGTAGTGACTAGAATGCTGAGTGTGGAATCAAGAATTCCTGGCCCTTAAAACACATAAAGCCTTGGACACTAAAAAGCTGTGTGACATTCACCAATTCTCTTAACCTTCCTGGGACTCATCTGTTAAACAAGGGGACAAGACTGAGTGATCTTTGAGGTTCCTTTAAGCTCCAAATCCTATCATCCTTGTCTTGAGTGACTGGGAAAAGTATGAGGCAATTATATAGAAGTTAGGAGGAAAAGCATGGTGAGGGGCGTTTAGGTGAGGGTCAGTGGAGACAGAAAAAAAAGAGTAATATTGTTACTGGAGTGTGCCACAGACTACCAGAACAGAAAGAGGAAAGAGATGAGTTTAATGAATAGATCACAAACCCTGGCTTGTTAGAGTGATTGGGCACTGCATTTATCCAGACACCTGCTGGAATTCTCCCTGTCTCTCTCTCTCCAACAAAAATAAAGCAGTTAATAATTTCTTGATATGATTACTAATCATCTCAAAGGCCAAGAAACCAAAAAAGAATTACTCTTTTGGAACCAGGTTCTCATCAACAAAAGAAGAAGTGGTTGTTTCGGGTGTAGAAAGATGGGAACCATAGGAGGAAGTGAATACTAGATCTTAAAATTTGTCACAGAAAGAAAGGAAAACCAGTCACAGTCTGACTGTAGGTTTTTGGAAAGCAGATCTCAAAGGGTTGAGTAGGGTTAAGTAAAATTCTGTGAGCTAAAATTTTATCAGGGACATAAACCCAGGAGGGATGAGGAAACTCTTAAGAATGGAATTCTGAAGAAACAAAAAGATAGCATTTAAAATATGAAGAAGGTGGGGAGGGGAGGAGGGAAGGTATTGGTTAAAGAGAATAGTGCAGGTGCCAAGAGATACATCAACCACTTTAGATTTAAGAAATACTTAGATGGAAGCAAGAGCAGTTAATAGAGGGCAAAACCCAAAGAATGGTAAAATTTTGAAGTTACAGTTGTAAGTTACATTCTCAGAATAAACTGAAGCTAAGAAAGATAAAATGGGCTTCTTTTTATCTGAATTGGGGGAAATAGAAGGATGGAGGAAGGGAAAGGACTTGCTATTTGGGATAGATATGACCATTGTAATATATAATTCAGAGAAAGCAGAAATGCTCAATTATTATCTTGCTTCTGTCTTCTGCATAGGAAAATTCTTTTTGGACTGGAAAATACGGAACAAAAATGGCTAATGGGAAGTTGGTATCCAAGATAAACAGGGAAATAGGATTAGAGATCTTAGCTTCCCATAGGTGTTCAAATCACCAAGACCAGATTAAGGAAGTACTAACTAAAGCACCGAATGGTCTTTAAAAGATCTTGGAGAACTGAAAATGTACCACAGGATTAAATAAGAATAAATGGTTTTCTTGATTAAAAAAACAAAGGATAATTCAGGTTTCAAGTAACAAGCTAATGAACTTGACTTTAATTCCTGGTAAAATTCTAGAATCAATTAATAAAAGGATGGTTAGTGAATTTCTAGAAAAAGGAAGCAGTGACCACAGAGAGTCAGCTTGAGATTTTCAGGAACAAGTTATGCCAAACTAACCTAATTTCCTTTTTTGGATAGGGTTAAAAAATTAAGTAAGGGGTATTCTGTTTACCTAGATTCAGGATGACAATTCAGAAATTTTTTCATTTTATCTTTATAGATTAAAAATATACATACATAGTCTAGACCATAAAATAGAAGAAATTGGGCCACCTACCACCAGAAGTTTTAAGTCTTATTTGTGGACAGGACATACAGGAAGAGAAGCTCATCATAGAAAACAGACTGGAATTCAGGAGAGGCCTCCAAGATGTTGATATAAATTTGGTAATCCTTTGCATAAAGGTTCAAGTTAAAACCCTGGGACTGAATAAGTAAAGCCAAGGGAGAGAGTATGGAGTATAAAGAGGAAGAGGAAGAGAAAAGAGAGAGAGGGAGGGAGAGGAGAGGAATCTGAAGAGGAGAAAGGAGGACAGAGGTCTAGGGGATGGTGTTTCATTCATTCATTCATTCAATAAACATTTATTTAGCACTTAATATGTTCAAATGCCCATACTTAGTGCTAAGAGAGACAAAAATAAAACTGATTTACCTACACATCATTGCTCAGATAGAGCAAAACCCCTCTGCAATGCTGGTTCTATAAAAAAGATTAACAACATAATAACAAATCATAATTATAGAGGATGTTATAAAAGTCTTAGTGAAGCTTTGATAAATTAAAGCTTCACGAAGACTTTTGGGACACCCCCAGAGAGCATTTTGGTTTTATAACACAAAAAGGCTAAATTTTTATTTGAGGTTTTCCCTGTATTTAGCTGTTAAGTTTCAGGACACATGATTTGACCTGCAGTATATCAGATATGTGTAAGTTATAAGCTGAATTTTTGGAAGTGTTGTGATGCCCTTTAGCCAAAAGCATTAAAGATTGGCTTGACTATTAACTGTATCATAACAAGCTTCTTATATAGTATTAAGAAACATCTGGTCTACTGACTTAATTTTTCCATTTTATCTGGCCTTCTAAAGGCACAGCTTAATTCTACCAATCCTCCCTCTGACTAATTTTCTAAAATAATCATTATTAGGTTGTATAGGCTATAACATAGTTTAGTATCAGTAAAAGAAATTTTAAGGATAAAGAGACATACCCTAGACACTTGCCCCTCCTCTCCTTGCGCTCTCTCTCTCTCTCTCTCACACACACACACACACACACACACACTCGAACACGGGTGCGAGCACACATACATACTATGTATTTATGTTTTCTTCATAAATAAAAAAAGAAAAATGTCTTCAGTTTCACACATGTCAGTAAGAGTCCACTTTTCCTCAGGCTTACTTACAGAAATAGAGAATGCTATTTTGTCAGCTGCCTTGAAAGTTTGTAATGTGTTGTCCTAGAGACACTCACTGAGCTCAAGGCAACCCACTGAGCAGCCACTGAGTCATGGAATCTGAAGGTGGCACTTTTAGGACCTAGAGTTATCATCTCCAGTTGATAGCTCCTCCCCTTCAAACATTATCTTGCATATGTGTATATATGTACTTATTCTGTGCATGTATCTTATATATACATGTTTCTATATAAATCCATACATGAATATATCTTGTGTGTACATTATATGTTATCTCCCCCATTAGAAAGTGAATTTCCTGAGAGCAGGGCCTGTTTCTACCTTTCTTTATATCCTCAGCATTTAGCATAATGCCTGATATGTACTAAGATTTAATTAATGCTTGCTGATTGAGTGATTTAATTTTTGCTTAAGCCAACAAACAATTCAATTCAACTAACATTTATGAAGTGCCAAGGAAGGACAAAGTCAAATGGATTTCATCCAGAAGCACAGTTTACATGAGTGTCTCAGTAGTCGGACTAGGAAAACTTATTTTATGAGTTGGATTACAAGTATTGTGTTCCCAATTTGATGGAACATTTCTTGAGTGTTCCAAAGCAACAAACATATACTAGGCAGCAGGGGAAAGAGCAGTTACTAGATCATATTTACATAGAGCTTGCAAGTTTACAGAAGGCTTTCCTCATAATAGCCTTGGAAGTTAAGTGGTGCAAGTATTATTACCTTGGATTAACAGATGAGTAAACTGAGGCTCTGAGAGGATGACTTGCCTATGGTCTCATAGATAATAAGTACATGAAGCAGAATTCAAGCCTATATCTTCTCACTCTAAGTCAAGAAGAATGTATGTTATACTTGTCTCCAGAAGAGGAATGACATCATCCCCGTTCCCAAGGAACTTAGAAATAAAACATAAACCCAGTGACAACATAATGTTGAAAGTTTAAAAGGTAGTCCATGGACCCCCAAAATCTCTGGGATCACATTGACTAGGTTTGATCCTGGAGGCTCACCTCCAGAAAGTCACATTCTCTTTGGCTTGTGGAGTTCACCTGGAGTTGCTCAAGAAAAATCTCATATACTCAGAATATAACTTGTGTATAGGTTTTCCCTCATATTAGTAAAGGTATCTTTAGGTTCCATATGAGCACTGAAGTAGCAAATATATCTATATCTAATCTAATCTATATCTAAAATTCTATATTTATATCTATACCTATATTTATATATCAAGTTCAGGACAGCATTTATTTCACCTTCGCAGAAAATGCAAAATAGGGCACCTAAACTGTTCAGTGAATATATAAATCTGGGCTCAGAAACTTACTGTTTCAACATGGGCAAGTCACTTAACCTTTTTTGCCTCAGTTTCCTCATCTATAAAGTGACCTGGAGAAAGAAACAGAAAACCACTCCAGTATCTCTGTCAAGAAAACCCAAAAGGGGTCATGAAGAATCAGACATAATTAAAATTACACAACAACAACAACACAGAAAATGCAAAAACAGGTAAGAATTAATAAAAGTCTGTAGAGAAATTAAAAAAATGCATAAAATACTCAAGTGGTCAATCATCTCTTAGGAGGGAATTAAACTTGGAGTGCTTACTTGGGCATCCTTTTGACATGCTAATGATCTCTTTCCCAAAGAATCCTACACTATCTGTCCAATACTCATAATGCCACCTTATAGTTTAGACTTTCTTCAGAAGATAAACATATTTTTGAGGGTTGCTGGACAATAGCTTTCCTATTAAATCATTTCAATAAGAATTTGCTCTTCAAGTATTACCTTATTGTAGCATGTAGAGCTACAACTTTATAATCTCATAAGTTTGTTTGGAGAACTCATCAAACTCTTCTTAGAAATAATTAAGTATCATGAGTGGGAGAGAGGGGTTATAAAGCCAAGCACAAGCAGCTTTCCAGAATTGCTGCTGTGAACAGTTTTACTATACATAGTATAGTAAACTCTCTATTTATTCAGCAGTAAATTAAAGCAAAACATTCACAGAAACCAAAGTACAGCATTTGGGGTTTTCTTGGCAAAGATACTAGAGTGGTCGATTGTTTCCTTCTCTAGCCTATTTTACAGATGAGGAAAATGAGGCAAAGAGGGCTAAGTGACTTGCCTAGGGTCACACAGATAGTGAATGTTTGAGACCAGATTTGAACAAAAGGAAAGGAGTCTTCCTGATTCCAGACCTGACACTTTATCCACTGTGCTGGGCAATTTCTTAACCTTTCTAGGCCTCAATCTTCTCAAAAATGTAGGCATTGGACTTGACCTCTAATGTCTCTTCTATCTCTAATTCTATTATTTGTGTCAGAATTTATGATTACTGGGCAGCTAGGTGGTACAGTACAGAGAACACTTAAAGTCAAGAAGTCATGAGTTCAAATCCTTCCTCAGAAGGGTACTTAGCTATATGACCTGGTCAAATCACAACCTCTCTGTGTCTCATAGTCCTCATTGGTAAAAAGGGGATAACAGTAGCACATATCTCACAGGGTTGTTATGAGGAACAAAAGAGTTACCATTTGTAAAGTGCTTTGCAAGCATGAAAGTACTATTTAAGTACTAACTATTATTGTTGTTGTTGTTGTTGTTATTACCCAGTAAAGCTATGCTATTGTGGAAAATGCCTTGGATTTGGGATCAAGTGACCTGAGTAAGAATGTCATTTCTCTTCATTACTACCTCTCTGGTTTTTATTTTATTTTATTTTTATTTATTTATTTATTTTTTTGAAGGGCAGTTGGGGTTAAGTAACTTGCCCAAGGTCACACGGCTAGGTTTTTGTTTGTGTGTTCGTTAAGTGTCTGAGGCCGGATGCGAACTCAGGTCCTTCTGAGTCCAGGGCCGGCACTCTACTCACTGAGCCACCTAGCCACCCCATACCAATCTGGTTTTTAGCAATCACTTCATTTCCCTGGGTCTCGATTTACTATGAAATGAGGGGACTGGACTAAATGGCCTCTAAGGATCCTTCTAACTCAAGATTTTGACTAGAACCTTCCAAATGTAGCTGAAGGAGTCTGGGCCTGAATTTACAAAACTTCAGAGCAGCCCCATGAGCTTGTGCCCCCAGACTGGAGATCTGAAGAGTTAATTAAAAGGAATTAAAAATTCAGAGGGAAAATCTGTTCTTTGGGATATCTCTGACCCCTTCTCCTCCAAACTTCCAATAATATTGTAACAACTACTAGCAGGGACTAGGTCTTGGTCACAAAATCCCTGGGACTTGGTAGTTCTTCCCCATTTGGGAAGTAACTAATAGAAGGTCACTGTCGGATAGGTAGAGAAGGAGTTTAGGAGACTCTTGAAAAAAAGAAGAAAAAGGAGTTGCCAATGGTACTATGGCAACTGCCCAGTTGCCCATCTGCAGTTACTTTCTTTAAGACTAAGAGAACTGATTTCTAATGGACAAGTGGAGAAGTGTGTAACTGTATATTATCATAATGTATACTCGCTCCAGTATCAGAGACTCTACACAAACCCAACCCTACCTTACTTCTGTTTCATTATGTTTTTATTTTCTTAATTTGTTAAAGATTACAGTTGCTAGATTTAATATTACTTCTCCTAAAAACACATGGTTCACCCTGTCCTTATGTTGCCTTTTGCCCCTTTTTTTGAAGCACGAAGGCACAATGGGAAACAAACAGGAGAGTGACCTTTCCTTAGATTAGGTCTGGGAACTCTACCTCCAGCCCATTGTCACTGAGTTGCTTTCTGTCAGTTGGTAAAAGCACAAGTTGCTTCATAATTACATGCCTAAGTGCAGAATTACCAAAAAAAATGAGGACCCTATTTTATAAATCTGCCCTATAGATGGTAATGTTCTGGCAACCAGCACTACTCTACTACCACTCCCAAATATGCTCAGGATGCTTTTGGATTATACCATATTGTCTCACTGAGAATAAAGTAAATTCAGTTTTGCCTTTCATGTACCCTTACCTTCTTAATACTTAAAGCTATATAAGTCATTGTCAGGGAGAATACAGGGCTGATTTATTCTCAGGCCCAAACCTCACAAATTTCAAGAGAAAAAGCCTCAGTAAAAGTTCAGAATACAAATAAGTCAGTGGAGAATTTTCTAATAATCAGAAGGAAAAAACAAGCAAAACCATAAAGCAATCCCAAATTATTACTGGAAAATATTATAGCATGAAAGAAAGTGAGCCAATAGTGCCAGACATAAGAAATTCTGACAGACCACCTAGATATCATGAGAGAGAAACATCAGAATGACTTAAGAGAGAGAAAGAGGCAGAAGAAAAGAAATTAAATGAGTTTCGATTAGAAATTAGAGCCTATAATTGTGGATTTAAAAAATACAAATAGCAGACCAGGAAAAAATGAGGAAGCAAAAGAGAGGTGACCAGATTTGGAACACAATCCTCTTCTGGCACCCAGGTTTAAAATGAGAATAAGAAAATAAGAATTTAAAATAAGAAAAACAATGGAATAGGGCTTGAGGGTGTTTGAGGAGGCTGAAACTACTCTAACACATGGTGGCTAGTTAAACACTTGGCTAGTGCTTCCTTGATTTTCCCTCTTTGGGAAGAAACCTTCCACCCAACCTCTGAAAGCCACATGTTCATTTGTAGTACAAGCGTTACCATAGTGATATGAGTAAGCACACCCTGGGCTGCTTCCCTCTTTCCCAACCACAGCACACCACTTTGGATGGGAAGGAAACATGTTCCTCAGATTTTCCTATTTTCTTCTTCATCAATAATTTCATCCTCCCCCAAACTTGCCAATCATCACACATGCACGTTGCTCCACTTGCATCTGTCAGGATGCCAGCATGCCAACCTCGTGTACAGGGTGATGGTGTTCTGTTTTCTACTGATCTTTATCAGTGTTTCCATGTCATAGCCATCATCAGTGATAAATATTTATGTGGCACCCCCAGGGGAGCTCCAAGCTGGTGAGAAGAGGGGAGTACCTTGCCAATGCAAACACACAGAGGTATAATACCTGAAGTAAAACACAAGTGAGTGCCCTACTTCTCGGCTAATTAAAAGTAGTGTAGTGAGATTTAAGATTCTGCTGTGAGTCAGGACCAGGTTCCTGAAGGAAGAAGATTTTAAGCTTTTATTGACAACTTGTGCTGGGGCAAGAACATGTCTATAGGACACAATAGAGTGATTCATGAATTGCTTCTATGTAGAACAACTTGAAGGTGAAAAAACTGGGAAAAATAAAATGACATAAATCCTTCTAGTTTGGGCTATCTTTAGAACAAATGTTGCCATCATTTTTATTTCCCGTGCCAATCTTTACCTGCCCAAGGAAGGTGGAGCAACTTGCTCCTTCTCATTCAAAACTTCTCTCCTTGGAATTTCTTACCATTGTTTTTGTGTCTTCTCTAGTCCTACCTATGGTCAAGCACTCCTTTTTGCCTTTGCTTCTGTCCCTGTCTCATGCTGATCTGAGCAGATGCTCCTAAAAGTTGTTAGCTATCCTTCAATGATATTGCTAATTAATGAACTTACCTGGGACACAGCTCAATCAATTTTTTTTTTTTTGGTAACCCAGCAATTAAAAAGAAATCCACAGCTAAGGGATATTTAATATATAGACATATACCTTCCACAATATCTTGAAACTATATATATCTTAATCCTGGAAGAGAATTTATGAGGTGATTGAATTCCTCTGTTCCCCCAAGTAATACCCTAACTAAACCACTGTAAGAAGAGGAGCACATTCTCTTAACTACTTACATAAAACCCTAGGAGGAAATCAAAACTCTGGACTTACATGAATGAGATTCCATCTTGGAGACTTTTTATAAGTCATCATAGTTGGCTTATATCTCCCCAACCAAGGGTTTTATTTAGCTTATGTCTAGGTTCCACAGAAAAAAAAAAAGTCACTCATTGTAATGCCATGCACTTTCCAGAAGAATGCTGTGAACAGATTTTAAAGTTCTGATTACACAGTATAGTGAACACTCTATTCCATAACAAAGCAAAGCAAAACATTCACAGAAAATCAAGGTACAGCATTCACAATATTATAACTTATCAGCTTATCATTACAGCTTATCATTAAAATGGCCACAGATTTTTCAACAAAGTGGTCACAATATTTAGAACAAAGAACAATTATCTCAAGGTACAATAGTCAGTCTTCCACTCATGAGGCAAAGTCTTAAGTTAATTCAGTCAGTCACTTATTCAACAACCAATTAATAAGTATCATTAATCACTAAGTACAATAGAAGATATAGACCCTCCACCCCTAGGTCACTAGTAAACTACAATTTCTTTATTACTTAGTATTCAGGGAGAAGTCTTTTCATCTTGACTTGGGGCTGGTTCTCAGATTCCCTGGATCCCTTTCCATGGTTCCAGATTCTATCTGGATTCACCAGACTGTCATGTGGGTTCAATGGCAGACAGCTCCCAGTTCCTTCTCCAGCTCTCTGGGTAGGTCCTGCTCCACACTGAAGTTCACAGGGTCTGGTCTGTGTCAGATCCTTCACAATTTGTGCTCGAGGGAATTCAAGGCTCAACCAAGCCACAAACAGACAAAGTCTCAGCATCCCAGTCATGCTTCTCCTGGGCTCCTCTATCACTTGGGTTCCTGGGCCCCTGGCCTGGGTTCCTGGGCTCCTCTGTCACCTGGGCTCCTGTCTCTGGGGCTCCTATTCAGAAAAAAACTCCACCACAACAAGTTCTCAGGAAATTCTGTCTCAGTTCTCCATTCTCTCTTCTGTAGCTGCTCTGCCACCAGATGCTGGTCCCAAGAAATTCTGACTGTGCCTCTCTGAGGCTGTTCCTTATATACATACAGCATTAGCTTCCTGTTTCAGCCAACCCTTTCCTGTTATGTCAGCAACAGGAGACAGGAGTTTATACCTTCTGTTTCTCCAACAGAGGCTTGATCAATTACTAAGTGCTAAGTACCTGCTACCTTTGCCAACACAAAGGGATCTTCAAATTCAAATTACATTATAGTTACACTCATCTCCCATGGAAGCATTCAAGCTATCAATATATTGGACATAGTACAAGCTTTACTTAACCAGACAAAAATGAAAATCAGAAAGGACTCTCATCCAAGTCTAAAAATAGTCAAAGTAACTCTCCACTCTCAGTTGAGCTTCTAACCTTCCCAGAGACCTGATAGTTTTCTAGGTACATAGCACTATCATAAGATCATTATTTCTTTACAAGGGATAAGGCATCATGGTTGCTAGGGAGTCAAACAATCCATCCTTCAAGTGAACCCCATCCACTACAAATGAATATTCTGGTCCTCCAGATTTATGGTACTATACAGATATACATTGCTTTATTGTACTTCCCTTTGTTGAGCTTTGTAGATACTGAGTTTTTTACAAGTTGAATGTTGGTGGCAACCCTAAGTCAAGCAAGTCTATCAGTGCCATTTTTCCAATAGCATGCACTCACATTTTGGTAATTCTCACAAAATTTCAAGCTTTTTCATTATTATGATTATATCTATTATGGTGATCTGTGATCAGTGCTCTTTGATATTACTATTATAATTGTTTTGGGGTATCACAAACCACCCCCATATAAGATGGCAAACTTAATCAACAAAGGTTGTATGTGTTCTGATTGCTCCATTGACCCTCCTTATTGTTCCCCATCTCTCTTCTCTCTTCAGGTTTTCCTATTCCCTGAGATATAACAATATTGAAATTATATTAACTAATAACCCAATTATGGCCTCTGAATTTTCAAGTGAAAGAAAGAGTCAACAGATGAGACAAACTTTCATTGCTGCCTTATTTTAGGTAAATGCCACAGCCAACCCAATCAATATGTTGGAGGAGAAAGAGATGTTCTCCCATTTCCTCCAACAGTAATAATTCCAGCACTGGGGTTAGCCTTGGTAAGGAATAAATCTACTTCTTCACATGAGTCAGAGGTGGAAAGGAGTTAGTGATAAAAGTCATCTAAATGATAAGAAATGAGGAAAAGGGTTGAAGGGCCATGATAAATGACCTTAATTTTTTTTCTGTAAAATATGAGACAAAGTTCTCAGTTGAGAGAAAGGGGCAGGGTGGGGGGAAGCCACGGTATGTTTGAGGAGGGATGAAAAAGTTTGAAAGAGTTGCTGTAAAGAGTGGGATAGTGAGTTGAGAAGGGATGTATGTCATAATTGCCTAGCGATAGTGAATGCTCAGTTGAAGTTGTGTAATATAAATGTATAGTGAACCCAGGCAGAATAGTTGCACGCATTTCTTGATTTTCAATCAGCAGCATATGTGTAGGAGTGAAAGTGAAAAATTGTGGAATGATTCAAGGCTGAGAATTGGCTAGGCATAATTGGTGATATGATAAGGGACTAGGTATTCAAGAGAGGAGGATAGTGCATAGTTGACTTGGTTCACCAAGGTGTCAAGGTGGGGAGAAGAGAGGAGAGTGGTTAGTATAGGAGATATGGCTCGGGAGATTGAGGGGTCAAGGGACTGGAGATCATAGTGCAGATCCAGAGTAGAGTTTCATAAGGGGAAGAAAAGGGGGAAGTGAAAAGCCAATAAAGATTATGGCTAGATAAAAGCACTTTAGAATTCTTGAACACAGAAGTGGTACATTTTTACAGGTAATGGCAAGGTCAAGCATATGCCCATCTTTGTGTGTAGCTGAGGTAGACTGGAGAATTAATTCATGGGAAGCAAATAGGTTGAAGAACCGAGTGGTTAGTGTTTGAGGAAGAGTTAATATGTATGCTGAAGTCCTCTAATAAGATCAGGAGTTGGGGAGAAGAGGAAATTGTGAACCAGGTACTGAAGGGGAGTGACTTAGGAGGTCTATAGGCAACAGCTACCAGGATTTTAATTGGGTGGTAGCTATGAAAACCAGGAATCTCAGGAGAGGCTACTAAGTGACAAAAGTAAACGGAGGACCTAGAAGTGACAATAGGGAGCAAGGAGCACTTTAGCTCCTCCACCTCAACTAGTGAAGGGAAGAGAATGAGTTAAGGTGCAGATAGTACTGGAGAGGATGACTAGGGAGGCTGTGGTTGAGGGGGAGTCAGGTTTCAATAATAACTGGTAGATGAAAGGAGTGAAGAGGAAAAGATTTCAGATGAAGGGAAATTTTGTTGTCTATGGAACAGGCATTCTAGAGGGCAAAGTGAAAGCACAAGGTGGTGTTTGACTAAAACTTTGGGGCTAGAAGAGTGAGAGGATGGGAATGAGGAATCTGGTGAGAGGGTGTGAGAAATTGGATTTGGATGATGATATATGGGAGTTCAGAGTCACCGGAATGTGCAGGGTATGACCAGGTGTGAAAATCTTCACCATTGAGTGGAGGGTGCCATTCCTGAAGTTGGAGATCAGGCAGGGGGCAAGTGCAATATGAAATGGGAACAACAAGATGAGATGGTCACATGGGAGGCCCTTCTTCACAACTCCTCTTCTCTCCAATAGTTGAAGATTAGAAAAGGGAGCAGGTGGAGATGGAAGTCAAACCTGCACAGCAGGAGAAAGAAGTCTCATTCTGCACCAGTTTTCCTCTTCCCCTTCCCTTAAAGGACAGAGAAAGCAGGGGATGGAAAGTTTGAAGTCAGAGGGTAGGTTGCTTATTTTTGCCCTAGGGTTCACTATATCCCAACTGGGAGATTAGACTGGCAGAAGAAGTTGGAAGTTGTCTTCTGCTGTCACATATGAAGTCATTGCTTTGGGGTAGATGGGAGAAATCAGTGTTCAGAGGAATGCTGGGCTCCTCTTCTCATGTAAGGAGACCAGTTATGAGGTGGCATCAGGAAGTGGTAGACTCACAGGACGTGGAGAAATCCTTTGGGGCATATAGAAGACACCTTTTCTCACCCCTTCTTTTCTTTCCTTAACAGCTAGGCCAATAGGAAAAGGAAGGATTATATGGAATCTAATGAGCAATGCAGTGGATAGAGTACTGGGCCTGGAGTCAGAAAGATCTGAGTTCAAGTCCAGCTAGGGTTGTAGGAAGAAAACACAAAGACTTTGGCATCCTTAAATCAGAGAAAAATAAAGTATCTTCTGACAGTTTTCAATGGTGTCAAACTTAAACTCTGCATAAAGGCAGAAGATGAAGGCTGTAAAAAAAAAAGGAGTAGAATTATTGATTAGGGTGTGTATTAACAATGCAATATTCACTATGCCTATGGCAATTATAAATAGGCTTATGTGGTTATTAATCACAAAATATATCAGTCTCTCTATATGGGGGATAAAGCCAGAGAATTTATTAAAATACCAAATAACCGAGTCCCAAAACCAGAAAGTCAAAGCCATCAGGGTAGTTATGAAATTGGCACAAGTAGTTAACATAGTAAACAACCACATTCTTAAGCCTTCAAAACAGAACAGGCCACTTCAGGCAAAGGTCCTTCTCTCCCGACTCTCAGCAACTGCTCAGCGTCCAGGAAGCGTGCTCACAACAGCTCCGGCCCCCCGCAGTTCCAGTTCCCAGCAGCCCCCAACAAGAGTCCTTAACAGAAATTCTGGCTGGCTTATAAAGAGGTTTGGGCCTCGACCTCTACTTTGGCAGTTACTGCTGTTGCTGTTGCTGTTGCTGTGGCCACCAACAGTCCCCAACGGAACTCTAGCTTTTTCTTCCACTTCCTCTTGCCCCTCCCCTTCCTGCTATGTCAGCAAGTCCAATGGGGCATGGAAGATCTTTAAATCCCATAACCCTTACAGGGTGTCATTTGTATTTGGAGCATTTTATTAGGTGTTGGTATTTTATCTTAACAGCCTTTGAAAGAGTAATTTCAAGGGAGGGCAAATTGAGGAAGGAGGTAGTCAGAACCAAAACACTTTAGAGGAGGAACAGGGTGAAAGGAGAGAGAGAATAGAATAAAGGAGAGTGGGAGGATAGAATGGAGGGAAATACAGTTAGCGTCAGTAACTGTTAAAAAAATTTGAAACAACTTTCTCTGATAAAGGTCTCCTTTCTCAAACATATAAAGAGCAGAGTCAAATTTATAAAAATGAGAGCAATTCCCCAACTGATAAATGATCAAAAGATATGAACAGTTTTTAGATGAAGTAATCAAATTATTTATAGCCATATGAAAAAATACTCTGACTCACTCTTGATAGGAGAAGTGCCAATTAAAACAATTCTGAGGTACTACTACCTCATATCTAATAGGATGGAAAAGGTAAATTACAAATGTTGGAGGGAAGATGGGGAAAATTAGACTAATGCACTTTTGGTGGAGTTGTGAACTGATTCAACCGTTCTGCAGAGCAATTTAGAACTATGCCCAAAGGGATATAAAACCACATATACCTAATAACCCAGCAGTATCACTAATAGGTCCATATTCCAAAAGAGATTTTTAAAAAATCCAAAATGGAAAAGGACCTATATGTACACAAATATTTATAAGAATTCATTTCTGGGGACAAAGAATTAGAAATTGAGGGGATTCCCATCAACTGGGGAATGTGTAAACAAATTGTAGTATGTGATTATAATGGATTACTATCGTATTATAAGAAACGATGAGCAAGATGCTGTTAGAAAAACCTGGAAAGACTTGCATGGGCTGATTCAAAGTGAAATGTACTGTGTACAAAGTAACAGTAATATTGTAGGATGCTCAGCTTTGAATAACTTAGCTATTCTCAGGAATACAAGGATTCAAGACAACTCTGAAAGACTTATGATGAAAAATGCTATTCATCACCAGAGAAAGAACTGATGATGTTCAGGTACAGATTGGAGCACACTTTCTTTTATTAACTTTCTTTATTTTTCTTGAGAGTGTTTTGTCTGTTTTCTTTCACAATATAACTATTATGGATATATTTTGCGTGACTACATAAGTATAACTTATATTGAATTGCTTGCCTTCTCAATGAGGGGGTTTGGAGAGAGAAATGAAGAGAATTTGGAACTCAAGGTTCTAAAGCAAATGTTAAAAATTGTTTTTACATGTTACTGGGGGGAAATAAAAATAAAAATTTTTTTAAAAAAGAGTAATTTCAGTAGACTTGTGAATTAATAATATTATTTATTTATAGACTTGTGAATGTATACTATCTATTAATTATAGATTGCATGAGGTAGTAGAGATGTAGAGGCATTAGAAAGAGAGATTTTTTTTTTGCTTTTTTGGAGGGGGGAGGGCAGGGGTTAAGTGACTTGCCCAAGGTCACATGGCTAGTAAGTGTTCAGTGTCTGAGGTCAAATTTGAACTCGGGTCCTCTTGACTCCAGGGCCAGTGCTCTATTCACTGTGTCACCTAGTCACCCCTAGACAGAATTTTTAAGAGGAGTTTAGTAGTGGAGAAGAGAAGACAGATAGAATGATATGAGAATTAAGAGTTCAGACTTAAACATATTGAAAGACTCATGGATGACTGCTGAGGCAAAGCCTTAGAGTAGAGGGAGAGAATGATTTTGAGAGATGGAAATGGAAATGGGGAACTGAAGAACCTCATTAGCTGACCTCAATCTGCTCCGTTCCTTGAGGATGAGGACCTAGCCTTTACATTTTTCTCAGCATCTAGCCTTGAACATATATGATGTTTAATTCTGCATGTGTTTAATACCTATTTGTTAAGTTGTTGGGGATAAACAAAAAACAACCAGAGAATGGCAAATTGTTTTCAAGTGCTAGATTGTGTAGTACACAATAACAAGAACTATAGAAATCCCAAGATGTCATGTGTTTCCAACCATGAGATGACAGCCCTGAGAAGAGAAGAATTTTCTTATTATAATTTTCCCATTGAACAGGTAGGGTGAGGCCATATGAAGAGCTGCATAACATGAGTTTGGATTTGATCCAGTAGACAGGAGGGAGCCCCTGTAGGTCCTAGAGCAAGGAAATGGCAAGAGTAAAGCAGTTTAAGCATCATTATAGATGAGGTTAGCCTCAATATGTGGGATAGGTTAGAACAGAGAGAGAGAGAGAGAGAGAGAGAGAGAGAGAGAGAGAGAGAGAGAGAGAGGAGACAAAGAGACTGGTATAGAGCCTAATGCAATAGGTGTGACATAATGAGGGGTGGGACCTCAGAAGTGGAGCCAGCCAAATGGGCTTGGGTGGTGTTACTGAGAAGAGAGAAAAAGGAATAAAGCCAAGGGATGTTTGCAGGAAACAATAGGATTTCCTGACTGAATGGATAAGAGAAGAGGAAAGAGGTACTAGAGATATTGTGACTCAACTAATAGAAAGGGTAAGTGACCTAGTTTGGGGCTACAGTGAGAAGGCTGCTTTTGAATATGTTGCCTTTGACTCAACAGAGATACATCTGAACTAGAATTCAATCTGAACTCCTGTCCTGGCCCCCAGACATAGCCCTTCCTCCATCTCTCCTCCCCATTCTCAAAAATACAACATGACAGATGCATGTTGCTTAGTTTTCTACTGTGTGTTGCTGTAGCTCTATAAAAACAATGTGGTTTTTTTGAGCAAATTCTGTGATTAAATCAAGCAGCAGCTCTGATATTTACAAACACATTGCAGCTGCATTCAAAATGCAATCTGCCAAGCCCCTCGGAATCTAAAGGACTCTCCTCATCCAAGACAAACTCCACCAGTTGGGCCAGGGAGAATGGGACCTCCCCTCTAGGGCCTTTGGATCAGAAGTTCTCCTACCTCCTTTCGCTTGCAAATTTTGTGCTTCAGTTTCTCTGGCAAAACCCAGCTTTCTGAAACCCTTCCCTTTCTAAATTGGTAGCCGGATTAACTAGGCTCTAAACTTTCCTCCCATGCCCCAGACTAAGATAGATGTGAACCTAGTTATAAGTCTTTTGTGAGGTGTTCCAGAATTCTTTGCCAAACTATAATGAAGGGAATAAGCATTTGTTAAGCCAGACACTGTGCTAAACTCTTTATAAATATGATAACTCGACTAGGGTTACACCGTTAATACATGTCTGAGGCTGGATTTGAACTTACATCTTCCTGACTCTAGGCCTAGCTCTGTATCCACTATGCCGCCTAGATACTTAAATTTTAACTTAAGTTTGCCAAGGATTCCCCACCATGATCTTTTGGCTTTTCTTGTTTTAAAATTTACACTTATAAAGCATATTAGTCATTTTTTCATGGCTCACTCTTCAGGATACTGTACAGTCAGAAGAGTTTAGAACACAAAAGGAGCATTGTAATGGGAATGCTTTTCAAATACATACTTTTAAAAAGTTTTGTTGTTGTTGTGGCTCAGGAGGTCTACCCTTTCTGTTGGAGACCGGGCCTATAAAAATGGAAGCCAGAGCTGAATTTGGCAGTGTGTTTGTCGTTTCCAAGGTAAATCTGCTATTCTCTGCATGCTGAAAAATGGCATGCTTCCTCCATTCAAAATTACACTTCCTACACAACATACGTTGCCCTTGTCACCAACTTCCTCGGTACCCTGGAAAAGCTAAGAAGCCTGCTGCACAGAATGAAACTCCTTTCTGCACTGAGGGTGAGATCAGTGAGGTCATCACTGACGTTTTAACTGCCTCCCTGGGATTATCAGAGAAGAATTCTGGGTCAGTCTCTTCAGAAGACCTCTTGACATTTAGTTTACCAAGACACCCCACAGACATTGCCCCAAATGAGTTACTTGTAGCACATTGTTTAGGAAAGCAGAATGCCCAAAATCTCAAGCAATGAAAAGAAGGAAGATTCAAATAATGTAGCTTTTTTTTTCTTCTAAAAACAAAAGTTTTATGTCTGGAGGCACAGATGGTAGAAAAGCAAATAGACAGATTGGTCCCTGGTGCAGCACAGACTTAGACTTACCAGATTCAGCACTGTCAAGTATTTCCACTGGCCTCCATACGGGAACATTTGTGATAATTGCTGCTCTGCTCCTTGGAAGGAGAAATAACAGTTGATGAAAATATACCAGCCCCAAACAAGGAAGTGGTATACGCACACAGACACTCCTGCCATGACTTAGCTCAGACCAAGGGACTCAAAGCAGTTTTTCTGTTCAGTTTAGAATCCAGAGTATATGAAACCCTTGACTCTGCTTTGTGCTCTGTAAGATTACCATCTCCAACCACTCCTGGGGAGGGTGATTTCAACACACTGAACTTTGCTGCTTCTTCTAGAGTTCTTTCCTAATAAACTTGGGAAACAGGATTATTGATGGGCTTTAGAGCCAGTATCTAAGTCCATTCAAGATTATGCCAGATCAGGTTTAGGCTTACATAAATTTGAAATTTCTCTCTCTCTCTTTCTTTCTTTCTCACTTCCTCCCTCCCTTCCTTCCTCCCTCCCTCCCTCCCTTCTTCCCTCCCTTCCTTCCTTCCTTCCTTCCTTCCTTTCTTCTTTCTTCTTTTCTCTCTTCCTTCCTTCCTTTCTTTTTCTTCTAGGAGAGGAATTATTGAAAATCTCCAGTGTAACTGAACTTTGCACTATCTAGCTGATTGGGAGGAGACACAGAAGCAGCCCTTTCACTTGCTGCTTTACCAAAATCTGATGTTGTCATCAACCATACTGTAGTGACATACTTCATTAGGTTTTATTTTCCATCTTCGCTGTCCAGTGATAAACAAATTGTCCCAAGAAAATGAAAAAGAATATTCATCAGCCCTATGAAACCAAACAGGAAAGTAAGAGAGTGAGGGTGAGTCTCTGGCAGATAAAAGAGCCTTATCCAAAAGTACCTTTGACCTTCCCATGCAAGATATGTACATATATCATTATATACAAGATAAACACAAGACAAAAAAAAATGTGGAGGGGGGCAGCACTAGCTATTTATAGAGATATACCATTAATTTCCTGGACCTCAGTTTCTTCATCTGCAAAGTGACAGGGAGGGATGGGCTAGGTCACCAAAGGTGCAGAACCTCTCTGTCTCTGTTTCCTCATGTATAAATTGTTGTTCAGTTGTTTCAGTCACATCTGACTCTTCATGACCCAATTTGGGGTTTTCTTGGCAAAGATACTGGGGTGATTTTGCTATTTCCTTCTCCAACTCATTTCACAGATATAGAAACTGAGACAAATAAAGTTAAGTGACTTGCCCAGGGTCATGCAGCAAGTCTGAGGCCAGATTTGAACTCATGAAGATGAGCCTTCCTGCCTCCAGTCTGGCATGCTATCCAGTGTGCCACCTAGCTGCCCCTGCTCTCTTTAGTTCTTTTCAGATAGAAATCTAACATAACAACCCTATCACTGCTGGTCCCAAATGAGGCTACTCACTGTCTCCTTCTGCCCCCAAATAGAAGCAATATCCTGTCTTAATCCCCTCTGCCATACAATCTAGGCTAGGGTGTTTTTGTTTTTGTTTTTGTTTTTTTTCCCTTGAGCTATTGCAACCACCATTGAGAAATGATTGGCTCAAGAGAATGCTTTCCTTGGGCAGGGAGCTTTTTTTTTGCTGAAGTAAACCAAGGTGTTCTCAGCGCATATCTTTGTTGAATAGCCTTCCCTTGCAATCCTTGAGTAAATCAGCTATTGTTCACTGTTGGATGACCTATGTGAATCTCATTTTATTTCAATATCAAATCTTTTTTTCTTCTTTTTTTGGAGGGCAGTTGGGGTTAAGTGACTTGCCCAAGGTTACATGGCTAGTTTCTGTGTTAAGTGTTTGAGGCCGAATTTGAACTCAGGTTCTCCTGGCTCCAGGGCCAATGCTCTATTCACTGTGCCACTTAGCCTCCTTTCAATATCAAATTTAAACTATCTGGGGACTGACCTGAGTCAGCCCAGTCTAGAACAAGATATTACTCAAGTCTAGACAAATTTGCACAGATTGGATTTAGTTCTGGGGGAGCCTGACCTCTGAAGAGGTTTAGACATTTTTTTCCCCTCTCTTACTCTATAGGTCTTTATATCCCCTCCCCAGAGGGAAAATCATTTAATATTTAGATTTAGCTCAGGAAGACTCATCTTTCTGAGTTGAAATCTGACCTCAGACATGTAATAACTTTGTAATCCTAGGCAAGTCACACCCATTAATTAGCTCTGTTTGCCTCAGTTTCCTCATCTATAAAATGAACAGGAGAAGGAAATGGCGGGGGCGGAGCCAAGATGGCGGAGTAGAAACAGCTCCTCCAAGCCACTCTGCCCCCAGATTCCCCCCAAACGATGTAAAACGGGACTCTGAACAACTTTTGGAGCCCTAGCACCCACAGAACGACACAGAGAAGCTAACCTCCCGCTGAGGACAGCCCAGCAGCCCTGCAGGAAGGACCAGCGCAGTGGTCTGGGACCTGGCAGCGCGCAGAGTGCGGGGAGCCGAGCAGAGCCGAGCCCAGGTCCTCCTGAGCCGAGGTTTTAGCCCCAGGGCGGGAGGGCCAGCAGCCAGCTGGAGGAACCCCAGAACACCAGGAGCTGTGGCGACTCCAGAATTATCAACATAGACTTACCTAGGACAAAGTAAGAGGTTAGTGTCCTATGGACTTTGGGACTGGTATTAGGGAATGCGTCGGCTCCCTCCCCTGGGGGCTAGAAGCCACTGAGGACAAACGCCATTTGGTAGTTTTCAGAGGCACCTCCCGCTCCCAGCCTGCAAATTTGTAGGGAGATCCAGCGATCAGTCTTGGGGGGTAATCGCTCTTGCTTTAACCTCCCTGGATCTGGATTGTGATCTAGGGTGGAAGTCGTGGGTGGGTTTATAGCTTGCCAGAAACGGAAGTTGCCCCCCACACGTTCGGGACGAAAATTCCTCTATCTGGCCTTAAAGCCATAGTGTGGCAACAAGCCCATAAGTCAAGTAATTAAGTAGCAACATGCCAAGGCAAAGGAAACAGAAAAATGCAACCCTAGACTCCTATTTTGGGGGCATAGAGCAGGAAAAGGACTGTGAGGTCAGAAGTCCTGCTCCAAAAGCCCCAGGGGAAAACATGAGTGGGTTGCAGGCCATAGAGGACCTTAAGAAGGACTTTAAAAATCAAATAAGAGAAGTGGAGGAAAAATTGGAAAGAGAAATGAGAAGGATGCAGGAAAAGTATGAAATGAGGGTCAACAGCCTGACTGAGGAAAACAACACCTTAAAAAATAGACTAACTCAAATGGCAAAGGAGGCCCAAAAGGGCAATGAGGAGAAGAATGCCTTAAAAAGTCGAATTTGCCAGATGGAAAAAGAATCTCAAAAGTTCACTGAGGAGATTCATTCCTTCAGAGTTAGACTGGAGCAAATGGAAGCTAATGACTTTATGAGAAATCAAGATGCTGTTAAGCAGATCCAAACAAACGAAAGATTAGAAGGCAATGTGAAATATCTCATGAGAAAAACCACTGACCTGGAAAATAGATCCAGGAGAGACAATTTAAAAATTATTGGACTACCTGAAAGCCATGATCAAGGAAAGAACCTAGAAATCACCCTTCAAGAAATTCTCAAGGAAAACTGCCCTGATGTTTTAGATCCAGAGGGCAAAATAGAGGTTGAAAGAATCCACAGATCACCTCCTGAAAAAGATCCCCAAAAGAAACCTCCCAGGAATATTATATCCAGGTTCCAGAATCCCCAGATCAAGGAGAAAATACTCTAAGCAGCCAGGAAGAAACAATTTCAATATTGTGGAAACACAATCAGAATAACCCAGGACCTGGCGGCTTCTACACTGAGGGACAGAAGGGCATGGAATATGATATTCCAGAGGGCAAAAGAACTGGGAATGAACCCAAGGGTCACCTACCCAGCAAAACTGAGTATTTTGTTTCAGGGGAAAATATGGTCATTCAGTGGAATAGAGGACTTTCAAGCATTCTTGAGGAAAAAACCAGAATTGAATAGAAAATTTGACATCCAGACACAAGAAGCAAGAGATGCCTGAGAAGGTAATCAGTGAAAAGAAATCAAAAGGAACTTATCAAAGTTGAACTATTTACATTCCTATATGGAAAAGCAATATCTGTGACTGATGATATCTTTCTCACTATGAAAATAATGGAAGAAGGGTGTGTGGTCATATGAATACATATGTGAAAGTGTGTGTATATGGTTACAGTTATATATGGATAGAGGGCATAGGTTGAATTTTTTGGGAAGGGAGAATACTCAAGGGATGAAATTATGAGGTGAGAGAGGAAAGTGGCAAGAGGAGATGGGGAGAGACAGGGTAGGGTAAACTATCCCATGTAGAAGAAGCAAGGGGAAGTGGTTGCAAAGGAGGGGGAGAATAAGGAAGGCTAAAAAGGCAAAACCACATTCACATTGAATTTGGTTCAGGGAGAAAATGACATACATACTAAATGGGATATCTCAACCTGCAGCAGGATAGGGGAAGGGGGATGGGAGGAGGGATGATGGATGGGAGGGCATCCTTGGGGTGAGGGGAGGTTGGAAGTATCCACTATAAAAGAGGGACAGGATCATGTAGGGAATGGACCAGGTGGGGGGGGGTGGGATGAGTGGGAGGGAATTATAAGCAGCCTTGTACAATATATCTACTATGATAATGTTTTGCATAGCTAGACATGTACAACATATACTGAATTACTTATTTCCCAAGAAGGAATGGGTGACAAGGGAGGAAGGAAATGGATCTGAAATTTGAGGTCGTAACATTAAACGTTTCAAATATATATAAATACTATTATTAATACTCTTTTGCTTGTAATAGGGAGATAAGATGTGCAGGCATTGGGATGCAAAGACTCACCTTCCTCTAATGTAAAAGTCGATGGGAGTATGGGAGAAGGTATGGGAGAGAGCAGATTGGAGGAATCGATATCTTGTGGGATTACTATTCTGGGATGTTGAGTAGGGGAATAATGGGGGGAAAATGATTGTAACTCAAAATCTGGTGGAAATGAATGATGTAAAACAGAAGTTAATAAAGCATTTGTTTAAAAAAAAAGAAAGAAAAAAGAAGGAAATGGCAAACCTATTCAAAATGTCTGCCAAGAAAATCCCAAATGGGGTTGTGGGGAGTTGGACAATATTGAAAAGACTGAACAACAAAATCTCCCCAAACTGGAGGTGGAATAGAAAGGTACTCAATGTATAATGTCAATCATGTATAGTATAGCTCTTTATTTCCTCCATGTAATACTAATACTAAGGAGCTGACATTTATATTACACTTAAGATTTATCAGACACTGTGCTAAGTGTTATATCATTTGATCCTTACAACAATCCTGGGAAATAAGCACTATTATTAATCCCGATTTCACAGAGGAGGAAACTAAAGCAAACAGAGGTTAAGTGAATTCCTTAGGGTAACATAGCTAGTGATTCTCTAAGGCTGGATTTGAACTTGGTTCTTCCTACTCAGTGCCTTTTTTAATGTTCATGTAAGCATATTTATAAAGATTTTAGAATATAGCAATAACTTTTAACTACTCTTATACCCTCCTATGATCATTAAAATAGCAAAACATGATGCATTTTGTGATACTGTTGAGTGGGCATTTCACATTTACCTAAGATCTGCACTGTCACCCTCTAGGTCTTTATTGTTTGGCAATCTGGCCAGGGGTGAACTCCTCCTACCATTGGTAACTGTCTCCTCAAAAAAACATTGTAGTAACTGTAGAGGGCAATTCTTGTAGTACAGCTCATCCCACCTAAGGGGCCCCTTGAACTTCCCAACTCACAAAGTTGCCTCTAAGACTGGAAATTTCCATCATGGGGTCACTGTTGTGTCACTTATGTTCAATCAAAAAGCACAAAGCATAAGAAGGAGGTACGGTTTTGAAAATATACCTTATTCTCACTTATATTGTGCATATGTTGGCTGCCATGTATACTTCTGCTGATCATTTCTGCACAGGAAGCCAAGAAAGAGGCTCAAAAGTCTTGATATGCCCAGCATAAGGAAAGAGAAAGGTATAGAAGATGGAATTATTTCCTTTAAGGTCTACTGAGTGGATTACTCTTCCTGGCCCTATGGCCAATATTCTCTGATGCAATTTTGATTGTAGCCCCTGCTTTTCCCCCTGCCCTGCACTATATCATCCCAGAATGCCAAGCACTTCAGTGCAGAGCCAAAATCCATTTGGCCCACTATGAAAGAAGTAGGGCAATATATCACCAGAAACCACCCACCTCTAAGCATAACACATGGCTACTAAAAGAGGTTCAACTCCAGGCATGTTCCATCTAGTGAACATTGACAGAGGTGATTCAAGACTGATCAGGAGGGGTTCCCCTAATTTCCCACTACGCTCAGAGCCTAGGACTCTAATATAGTGGTTGAGCAATCACATCAGCCAGTTCATTCCTGTTCAACCCTGGGCAGTAGACTTAGATTTAGATCTTGTTAATAGAACTTATCAAGGACAGTGATTTTATGATGTTCTCATTTGCTTTTTACATTAATACTATATTAGTCATTGTTGTTCTATTCTTTCAGTCTAAAGATTCCTTGACAAAGAAATGAAAAGCAAATCAAGAGTGTGCCTTTTCACCGTGGTCTGCTAAAATCCACCTATCTATTTTGTGTAGTGTTCCTATTTCTTCTCTGAACCTTTCATTTTCCCCTATCTTTTTTCCTTAGACGAGATCTGTGATGTTGTCAATATAACAACTTCCCAGTCAAGAACCTCCCCCTACCCATGTAGATTGGCATTTTCTGAGAAGGCTATAGTTTTAAAGACTTACATAGACTTACATGGCTTATCACAAGGATGCAACCAACATTTCGAAAGGCTGGACCTGAAGCCAGGTATTCTTGACTCTGAGGCCTATGACAAGCTGCCTCTCCTTCCTCTAATGGAATTATTAAGAACAAAAGAAAACTTTTTGTACTAGCTTTCATTACTGTTTTTAGCTCACTCTGAACCACAATGCTCCTGACATTATTCTCATAGGACTGTGCCATAGGTTTTCATCTATTCTCAATATTCTTCCCTTCTTTTCCTTTCCTGTATATGTATTTTAAAAAAAAGTGTCAGAATTTCCTGTGTATCCACATCCTTTTACTTAGAAATTCCTCCTTTTCCTCTTTATTAAAATTGTTTCTCTTTGTATCATCAGAATTTTGTTATTGAGAATTTCCCATACAACCTGAATTGGCTTTCCCAGTAAAAATTTAGCTCTTTGAAGCCTTTGAAATATGATTTTAAAATCCAGAGTCATGACTCTACTTTCCCCTCCTCTATCTCAGATTCTGACATAGTGTGCTCATTCCTCTCCCCTTCAGATTCTCTCCTAGAGGTTTGCATTTACTTCAGCAATTAGTTGTATTTGTTGGAGAGATAAAATTATAGAATAACAGTTCTCCTAGTTGGTTCCTTCACCTTTTGAAGGATGAAATGATCACTAAGGCAAGTTAAGGAATTATTGGCTTTTCTTGCTTTTGGCTGAGATAGGATTCCAGCAAATGTTTGTATAATAAAGTGTCCCATGACAACTAGTTCATGCCATGTTGCCACATTTGTTATATGTTTCCCAGACTCTTCATCTGTCTGTACAGGTAGTCTTTCATATAGTATGATTCCAGTATTAGTTTGTCGCTAGCTCTTTCAATGATCATCTAACTCCTTTCCTTCTTACTTCCCACCCCAAATTGTGATTCCTAAATTTCCTCACAAGAGAATCTCCTTTCTTCCCTTTCCCCTAGACATCTTCCCTATTTCTTTTGAATAGAGGATATCTTTTCAGAATCATACTTCAGTCATGAGTCCATCTCTCCATGTTTTTATGACACCTATATCGGGATTTCTAGTCCACCTTGCTTATTACCGCTGCTTTATGTAGCTGTCATCTGAGGTAGTAGCTTTGGCTGACTTTTGACTTTTTTTTTATTTAGCCTCCTGGAGATTTCTGACCAGCTCACCTGCTAGTCTTCTTCCTTATTATACTAAAGCTATTCTCTGTGGTATGTAGATTTATTTACATATAGCCTTTTTCTTCTTCTCTCCTTTTCATTTTAACTTCTTTTTTATTAGATTCTCAGAATTCTAGGCAAATAGATTTTCTAACATACTTTGTTAGTAGAACTCTATCCCTGGCAAGGAGCCTATTGTTCCTAGATTTTAAGTTGCTTCAGAAATACAATTCCCATTCTTAGGTGCCATATTCTTAACCAACTCTTCCCTTCCCAAATATGCCTTTTTTAATTTAGCTTTTTAATTTGAAGCCCTTCCCTTTGATCAACAGGAATGATGAAAATATACTATATCCCTGAGTTCTTCAATTTTCTGCCTATGATTTCACAATCTTCAGGCATGCTTTCTAGAATCTTTCTGAGAGTATCATTTATGCCCACATGAATCACCAGAATTAAATAGTAGTCATCAGGTGTAATTGAAGGACCTCCATGAGTACATGCCTTGGGAAGACAGCAGAATTCTCTGTGTTATTATCAATTGGATAGTTGTCTCAGTACTACCCAGCAGCCAGTCAACAAATATTTATTAAATACTTATGCAGTATCAGACACAAAGTTCAGAATAAAATAAATAATTTTTTAAAAAAGGAAACCTTCATTGGGGGGAGGCTTCCTTACATTTGAGGGTGTGCCATTCCACTTTGTATCCTCAGATACTAACCCAGTACCTGGACAAATGATGAGAAATTAACAAATATTTGTTGATGGGATGATTGATAGGAGCTTAAAGAGTTATTCTTTCTAGAATTTTCATGGAGATCAGGGTTCTCTGTTCTCATTAAGCTAACTGGTGAGGCCATTTCATGCCTGGCAGCTCAAAAAACTACTTGGAAGTTAGCGCCTGAGAGAAGCTTGGTGTCCTAGGCTAATGAACTCAGCAAGTCTTGCTTGTGGATACTGTTCCTTGCATCTTCTTGTCGGTTGGTTTGGCTGGATATTTCCCAAGGAGCAGAGCCCCTACTGGCCAAACAGACAAGCCCCTATCATTACTTCTAAGGGTGTTTATTAGTCCCTTGGAATTCTGACCTGCAGCTATTGATTAATCAACCCTAAGCCTCCATCCCACTGGCTCTGTTGGTGAACTGCTCCCCATCATTCCAACATGAAGGACAGGATTCCTGCCCAGAAGACTTCATCCTAGCAGGACAAAAGCTTCTAACTAAAATGATCAGTGTAAATTAAAGGATCAGCAAATGAATAGGGGGAGACTCAGCTGCAGGGAGTGTAATTCCCAACTACTCTCTGAAATATCTCCCCACTTCACAGCCCACCTACACATAAGACTTAAAGCAATCTATTCCTGTCCAATTCTTTCTATTCAGCTCTTTCCCCCTACGTTACATGCTGAATGAAGTGTTAGATTAATGTCCAGTGCTACTTCCCACAGCTGCTCTAAGGCCTTACATCCATTTTGTTAAAAAAAATATATATTTTTCTCAAATCTCTTAACTATAATATCAATCCTAGTTTCCACTGGACTTTAAGTTTATTTAGGTCACTGTCAACTTCCTGAATAGCTCACTTCATAAGTGCCATTAGCAAGTAATATTCTTGAGGACAGAGACTTTCATTTTTGTCCTTATATTTCTAGCACATGCCACAGAATTCAGTACAAAGTAGGTGCCTGATAATAATAGCTATCTTTATGTGTATTATCTGATTTGATATGATAACCAGGTAGGTGCTACTATTATCCCCATTTTAAAGATGAGGGAACTGAGTCTCAAGGCACTTAATGTGACTTGCCTAGAGTCTTCCAGCTGGCATGTGAGGCAAAATTTGAGCTCAGGTGGTTCCCTGCTGTCTACCTTGACAGGTGATTACTTTTTGATTGAAAGACAAAAAATTGTTCTACACTCTGCAGATCCCAAGTAGAAAAGTCAAGTTATCTAATAGCTACTGGGCCACTGATAAGCAAATCTGATAAGGGTCATCCTGGCACCTGAGATGTGATGGTTTATCTGAGAGCATTGGTGAATTTAAATCCCCAAACCCAAACCTGCAGTTCATTTAGATGTGTGTACGTGTGTGTGGGTGAGTGTGTGCGTGTGTATGTGTGAGTGTGTATGTATATGTGTATGTGTGTATGTCTGTGTCTGAGTGTCGGTGTGTTTTCTCCAGAATAATGGGATAACATTCCCTACCCAGTACTTGGAGCCCTGCTCACTGAAGCCAGGAGCTTAATTAAAATCTAGCTCACACCGTCCTGTGCTTTGATCTCTGGCTTGGCTTTCACTGTGGAAGGCAAAGCTCGGTCGTGATAGTGCCAGACTCAGCAATGGAGTATGAATCAGAGATAAAAACAACCTTTTCTTGCAGTTTTCAAGTGCCTCATCAGACTGGAGGTACAACTAACTGGTTCCACATGGGAAGCAATTATTTCATTTTATCGATCACATCTCCTGCAGCAATTCACTTCAGCCGGAAATCATCCAAAATTGGAACAGATGATCAAGTTGTTGGGGAGGGAGAAATACTGGCTGCCCCCAGAAGCTGACTTGAGACCTGGTGCTTTATTTCCAAAACCACTCTTGTCCTAACGATTCAGGAGCTCAGGATGAGATAGGTCACCTTTTCCAGCATCTTACAAGCAGTCTTAGGCTTCTCATATAGATTTTTATAGCCTGAATTAATCATCAAAGTTCAGAAACAGGTTCAGTGCTGTCTAATCAATACACAGCAGTTCTAGGCCTTTTGAATGCTCTTCTGAATTCCTGCTCTTTTTTGGAGAACCAACACATATAGTAGCTCTACTTAAGCATCTGGTTATCTGCCTCTCCACCTGCACAGGTACCTAATCGAGGAATACAGATATGTGGCTGAGGGCAGCATCCTGCTTGGAACAAGCAGATGAGGACTTACCACTTTCAGGAATATGTTTTTTTTTTTTTTGCTTTACTTATTTATTTTTGCTTTATTTATTTTTTCCTTATGAAGGTTAAAAGACTTTTATTCAATCCCTCTTACAATCTCTTTTTCCATTCCCAGAATAAAATTATCAGGCACTTTTTTTTTCAATCCTTCTTAAACTAATGCTTGTTCAATGTCTGGACTTCAGGGTCTATCAAGGGGCCTCATCAAACAGAAAACTTGCCATAGACTATCACTGGACCCAGGCAGGTAGAGAGCCATTTTGGGGGTAACTGATCCCCAATTCTTGATGGCCACTCCTCTGAGCTTGGCAGGACACACGGCCCACAGGGAATAATGGAGGGTCTGAAGAATGCTACCCTCCACTGTAGATTAGATTCTCCCTACCAAACTGAGCAACTAATTCAGGTGACCCTTCCTTAGACCAGGAGCCCCATGAGCCCCCTTCTCTTGTCCACACATAGCAGGCATGCTTTCCATGCCCCATTTCCTCCTTCCTACTGTGTGACTCCTCTAAGTCCTAAAGGAGATGGCACTACCTACTTCAGGCTGTCCTGAGCTTAAACTGCGTAAAGGTACATGAAACTTCCACATAAGGTCCACATAAGGGTGGAGTAGTTTTGTTTTTTGTTTTAAATTAGAAGATGTGTGGGCTAGGTTTGGAGTCAGAGAAGCTGAACTCACATCCCAGCCTTTCTGCTCCTTACTATTTATGTGACCTTGGGCAAACCACCTCCTCTTTCTGATTCTCAGTTTATTTCAATGCAAAGTGAAGAAGAGCCTGAACCAAACAATCTGTGATCTGTATTCATGTTCTTAAGGATCAGTCTTTTCACTTGTCCCCTCTTCACCCTCCTGCTCTCAATGAGTCACTCTTAGACAATCCACTAGCATTTATTCTATTACTGGTGGGCTATAAATGGTACCTAAAGGCCAAACTCTCTTTAAGAGAGGGTGTTTCCCTTAGCCTGGGGGAAAAAAAAAGAAAAAAAAACACTATGTCAAGGGTGTGCCAATCATGCCACATAAGAAAACTGCAATTTACTACATATGGGACCTTGAATAAGTAGTTTATCTCCTTTGGACCTTAGTTTCCTTAGCTGTAAAATGGGTTGGACAAAATGTTCTCTCAGGTTCCTTTCAACTTTTTTTTTAAATCAAATGCTTTATTAACATCTAATTTACATCTTTCATTTCTGTAAGATTTTGAGTTCCAAATTTTCTTCCCATTTTTCCCCTACCCACTACCCCAAAATATCCCCTCCTCCAATCTGCTCTTTCCCATATCAACTTCCATGCCCCCTCTGACTTTTCAGTAGGGCATGGTAGATCTCTGTGCCCCAGTGCCTATATGTCTTATTTCCCAGTTACATGTAAAATAATATTAAATATATATATATGTATATATATATATATATATTAAACATTTGATTTTAAAACTTTGAATTCCAAATTCATCCTCTTCCTCCCTTGTCACCCACCCTTATTGGAAAGATAAACAATTCAGAATAGGTTGTACATGTGTAGCTATGCAAAACATTACCATAGTAGATATATTGTAGAAGACTGATTATATTTCCCTCCCTTTTATCCCAACTCCCACTTGTTCTATTCTCTACTTTGGTCCTGCCCCTTTTCAAAAGTGTGTGCTTCCTACTTCCCTCTCACCCAGTCTTCCATCATCCCCCCTCTCATCCCCTAACCCCCACTCTCCTGTAGGGTGATTCCTTTCAACTCTTGACCTATGATTCTATGAAATAGCCATATGCTAGAACTTCAGTCACCAAGAATGGCAGGCATGGAGGGGAAGAGTGGGATAGATTCTTCTCAAACTCCTGCATAAACTCATTGAGGTCAGTCCAGTCGTAGCATACATTCACATCAAACAACAAAAGCCTCCCCCACTTTCATCTATTTGTCCTTTTCTCTGTCTGTCTGCTCATATTTACATTGGGAGAAGATGTGAATAAAGACCAGAAAAGGAATTGGCTTCTCAGTAAACCATCAGAGAGTTTAATCTAACCCTTGGCAAACAAAACTTATTGTCTTTATTAAAGAATTATAGATATTGAGTTTCAAGGCAGTTTTGCTTAGGACTAAGTAGATATGATTTTTCTGCTTGGGAAGCATTTTGCCAGAGATTGTTATCAGATACTTATCCTTACGTGTGTTGCTCTTTTTTTTTCTTTCTTGTTCCTACTTTGCTGAAATAACATCATGTGACCTTTTGAAAATTGTTGCCCTTCTGCAGAAAAATATCAGGCAAATTGTTCACGAGAGGAAGAGAAAGGTCTCCACATTTTGAAATCCCCCTTCTTTTTTCCAAAAGCAAGGATCACTGTCAGCTATTCAGTGTGGACTTGGACATTTTCTTGGGGACAAAAATTAGATGTGTTTATTCTTCTGAATGCAGAGTTATAATACCAAATTTAAAGTAGAAAAAATATTAAATTAGTCCCACTTTCTTTCCCACTCTTACATGCACACAAACTTGTTTGCAAATGATTCCTAAGCCTGAAAATCAAGCCTTTTGTCTTACTAGACATTTACTATTTCCTAAACAAGTCTGGCTTAATTCATCATTGATGACTTACTTGAATTGTTTATACAAAGTAGTTGGTTGAGAAGAGGGACAGCCTTGATCACTGTACATTTTTTAAACAAGTTCCCACTCCAAGCCATGACATTTTACTTTTTGGCAGTGGGGCAGGAGGTAATACTTATCCAAAGGGATCACTACTTGTGTTCAGCTAATGGAAACACTCATTTGAGCGAAAATGAATTCCTTTCTCGCCCTCACTAAAAGAGAGGCTACTGAAGCTTGCTTTACAGATTGTGATCTCCCAGAGAAAATGTTACATCTGTTTTTCATCAGGACTTCTCATTTCCCAAACCTGGAACTCTCTACCCACTGACTCTCTTTCCCCTAAAACAGGTTTACTTCAGAAGTGGTGAGACATTTTTTTTTGTCTTTCTTTCCCTTATTTTCCTTTCCTTTGGAATAGGCTTATGAATGCTTACTTCTTATCTCCTTGCCAGTATTCTGAGGGTTGCTGTTATATAGAAGTATTGATGAGACCAGACTCTGTGGTCAAAGAGGTGGAAAATTTCTGGTACAGAGTTCCAGACCAGACGTGGTCCTCTCTATTCTAATTATTTTGAACATCACAAAAATGAGTTTGATCCTAGACTTTGGAAGAAAGTAGACTTGGCCTAAAAATATTCGGTCCACATGGAGATAAACTTAAGGCTTCTGAATTTGTCCACCTAAATTACTGCCTCCAAGCATTCTCTGGTTAGGAGAGAAGCTGGTGTCCCCTTTAGGGTTTGTCAGCAGCTGCTGTGAACTTGCTGCTCTCACAGTTAAACTCATCTGCCTTATGGAAACACCACCCTCCAAAGGATCTTGGGACATTTCAAAGGATCATTTAAGTGAAGAAAATGGGGGCAGAATAGAGGCAGGGAACCATAGCTATCAAGTAAAGACAGCCTTCCCCAGTGATCAGGAGGAAGAACCCATTCCCAGGGACAGGCTGACATATCCTAAAGGAAAGGAAGACATTTTGGGGGTACTGAGATCAAATTGTTGGAAGGGATAGAATGTGAGAAACCCCAAAAGCAGAGAGGAAAAGAATGACCTGGCTTCCACTGTGAGCTGGAGCTAATATTTTAAGGTGAAGAACAGTCAAAGGTCATAGAGAAGATGAAGGCTGTACAGTGAAAAGTGTGCTGGATTTGGGTTTAAATTCTCATTCTCCTACTATCCGTAAGACTGTGAAAAATGTCTGGGCCTAACTTTCCTCACTGGTAATATGAGAAGCTCAGACAACATGATCTCTGAGGTCTCTTCAATCTTTAATCGTCATTGATTTTAAATGGAAAAAAATAGCCCACAACAAATTACTACATTATTTTTTTCAGGGTGCTGATACTATCTTCCATCAACTATAATTTCAGTAGGACACTAGGAGCTTGGGAAGGGTTGAGGAAAACTTTGCTAACTACTCCACATTTTTGTGGGCTTTTAGTCTTTTTCCAGCTTTCTGAAAAGGCTGCCTAAAAGCTTTTAAACATTGGCTCTAGGGCAAATCTAGGACTGAAAGAGAAGAGGCAAAATAGGGCCTCCTGGGAGATTCTCTGAAGGTTCATGGTCATTCAAGGTCCTCTCACACTCATTCCTGATTTCAGAATCCCCCTTGTCCTCAGAGTATTTACCTTAGAAGGAAGTCTTTGGTTAAGAGTGTAAAGGTAGCACTGGGTCTTTTCCATGATTTCTAGATTCAATGTCTCATTCCACTGAAAGCATTCCTAATGCTTTCCAGAGACCATTTGGTAATCAGCTGTTCCAAAACAACATTCAGAGTTGTCTTGAGGCCAACATTAACCTTGAACTGAAAGAAAACCTCTAAAAAGTTTTATACATAGCTGGACAAATGTGTACATTAAGGTATGTACTATAGGGAACCCCAAACTTCCCCTCCTTTTCTCTACTAAGGTTCTTAAAAATATTTTAAAAGGATAACTAGAATTTAAATAACATTTTTGTAATCCACAATCACCTTCTTGGGGAGGTGGGGGGGTGTTCTTGGTGATGAGTTAATGTTTTTATTCTGCCTTAGGGGAAGGGGTGGTGGCTACTATAATTGCCTCATGGGGTGGGGAAATGCAATCTAGCCCCTTGCTTGTTGAGAATTTCTATCTTGAAAATTTGTTTTGCACACGTTGAGAACCAATAATTTGTTTTGCACATGTTGAGAACCAATAATAATTTTACTCTATTAGAAACTTCATTAGTACAGGAGGAAATAAGACTTTCTTTTCTTTAATTTTTTGGGGGTGGTGATGGTGATGGTTATCTTTGCAGGGAATTCCCTTACCACTCACCACCCTAAAGAACACAAAGGGAGAGGCTGTAGTAATCATTGCTTCTCAGTCTGCAGGTGGCTTCTGGGGAGGGCAGGGCCTCCAGCATCCCTATCTAGTTCTGCATTCAGGCAAAGGGAAAGCTTTGGATGTATTCCTCCATTATCCTGAAATAAAAACAGAGACTGATGCCTTTCTCCCATGACAAGCACCATTGCAAATTGGAGGTAGGAGATCTGATTCTATGCCGCCCCCCCACCCCTTGCCCCCATATACTCACTCCCAGTTCCATGAGGATGGGGAATGGGGGGGAGGGACATGCAGAGCCCTGAGAGACAGAGTACAATTGTTAAACTTTTCTAATCTCATTTTATTTTATTTTATTTTTTTATTTATTTTTAAATCAATTGGGGTTAAGTAACTTGCTCAAGGTTACACGGCTAGTCATTATTTATGTGTGGGTGCTCATTTTCTGAGGCGGGTTTCAATCCTGGGTCATCCCAACTCCGAGGTCAGCGCTCTTACTCACTGCTCCACCTTGCTGCCCCAATCTCATTTTATTTTAATGGGCTGGTTGGTTTATCTTCATTGTGCTCATATGCTTTACCCCATCTTCTCCAACCCAATTGGAAGATCTTAGCTGGGCTCTGCTTGGGAAAGAAGATAGATTGTCTTAGTGATCTGACTGTAATAGAAAAGGACTGAAGGCTGCTTCTTAAATGACCTTAGATCACATTCCTGGTCCTTCAAACTCCTGGGACCCATAAGTCTGAGATGCTATCTAGAGAGATCAGAGAGGCAGGACTCAGGGCAGGGAAAGTATTTGATCACTTTTAGCAGTTCTCCTAATGAAGTTCTTCATTATAGACCATTGCTTAGAAATCATTTTAATATGCACTTTTTTGGTGCATATGAACATATTACTGAAGACTTGTGCATCCCATGACCATCGCATCACCAACACTATCTTCCATTTGCCAAAATGCAATAAAACTTCATGGATGCACCCTCACAACAAACATTGACATTTAATAGACTATGTGATTGTAAGGAGAAGAGATAGGGTATGAGAGTGAAGAAGGCAATGTGTAACACAGAGTGCTGGACTGATCACAGACTTGTCCTCTACAAGTTAAATATTTGCACTTAAAAAAAATTCAGCCCCATGGCAAAATGACTACCAGAAGAATTAATATAAACAGATTAGAGCTCTTCTCTGAGAGGAGACAGTTTGTTGCTAACTTAGAGGGAAAGTTGAGCCAACATACAGCTGGCAAAAATGGAGCAGAAAAGGAGTGGGCAGTTTTCAGAGATTTGGTATATAGCTCTGCATTTGTATAAAGTGATCCATGCCCTTCCTGCCCCGATTACTCCTCCTCCTCCTTCTCCTATTACTACTACTACCATCTAATATTTATATAGCATGATGTGCCAAACACTGTGCTAAGTTCTTTACAATTATTGTTTCATTTGATTCTTATAACAACCCTGAGAGGCAGGTGATAGTATTTTTTACAGATGAGGAAACTGGGGTACATAAAGTTTAAGTGAATTACCCAGGGTCACACAGCTAGTAAATGTCTAAGGCTGAATTTGAGTTCAGGTTTTCTTGACTTCAGACCCAGTGTGCTCTCTACCATCTAACTGCCCCAATTACTTTTTTCTTTCTATTAAAAGAAGAATTAATGAGGAAAAAATCATTTTATACAAATAGCGTTTTGTTTTTTAACTCCCTTTTGCACTTAAAATGCAAATGTTGGACCATACCTGTGGTTCCCTTAGTGCAGAACAACTTCCAATGAGGAACTTCTTTTTTCAGTGCAGATTGGCCCCTCCTTTGAAAATTATCATTTTAGAAAGTAGCCTCAGATTGTAGGATTTAAACTAAGGTCATTTTAACTCCAAAGTCAATTCCCTATCGCCTCCATTCTGCTGACACTCCTTACTGTGTAACATTGTATACTAAGAGTTCTCTGTGAGTACTACTAGACAGTAAATTCTACAAGGGCAGGGAACATGTTGCATCCAAGCCTTAGCTTCTGCTACTTCAAGCTATTCCAGCCTTAGCTCTGCATGTAGTAGGCATTTAATGTCTGTTGCATTGCTCTGGGCTTGTACTTTCAGAAAATAAAGTAGCAATCCTGATGAATGTCATCCTGCTAGACCTTGCAGGGCTATAATGCCTCTCATTCTCCTACTCACCTCTCCCCAAGCTGTAGCTCAAAGTGCTAGGATGATAAACTGAATGGAACTTTCCCGGCACTGTCCATGTCTCATGATACTGGAGAAAATGAAGAGCTTTCACAATAGAGATTTTCCCTTCCTGTGCAAAGGGGAATTTCCAGGCCAATCATACCATTCTGCCTTGACATGATACATCTAGAAATGCAGAAATGTCATGTGGGGAAAGGGTAGTTAGTTAAGGACATTAACTAGGGATATGTGTTATTTTTACTATTCCTTTTTTAAAAATTAAAGTCTGCCTTCATCCAAATTAATGATCAGGTAAGCAAGAGACTTGGGGACAAGACCTGGGTTCAGATCCTCAATCTGTCACCTACAAACTGTGTGATTTTGGACAAGTCACTTAACCTGATCTCTGAAATGAAAAGTTTGTGCTTGATAATCTCTAAGATGCCTCCTACTTCCTATTATCTTCTAAATCACATTTTCAGCTATGGCCTAGACTTTAGGGTTTTCCTCATAGTACCCTTCTGAATGTTTTCACCATGACCAATGTTTTGTTTTGTTTTATTTTTTTAATTTAGCAAACTTTTGTTAAGTAACTATTATGTTCAAGATATTATGCTGAACTCTGGGATATAGAGGTGATTAAACCATGATCCCCATTCTCAAGTTTATAATTGGAAAGAGGACATAAGCTATGTGCACAAATACATAACTTACAAAATAAGACTTGGTGAATGGCAGAGAAAAGCAGCAAACAAAATAAACTCAAAATAGGGAGAAGAAAACATCTGATTGTGTGTATCAGGGCAGGCTTCATGGAGGAGGAGACAGAGTTGGACTTAAAAGTAGGAATGGCAGGAGTTGGGAATTCAAGGTGCAGGGCATGGCATGACTAAAGTCCTAAGGGTGGGGAAGGATTTGGTGAATGGTGAGATGGTAAATAAACCAATTTGATTGAAAAAAAGAGCTCCCATAAGTATGCATATTTGCTTAGGGTCTAGATGAACAAAGTCCTTGCTTTAGGAAGCCATCCTCACTGGATTTGTTACAGACGAGATCTCCAATGGCCAAGAAATAAAGCAGCCTGGTTGATGGATGATGATATTCTGTAACTGCTGGAGAGTGTGGGTGTGGTGGCTGGCAGTACTCTGCATTTACCTTGTGAGTAGGAGTTTGGAAACCTCACCCTCTTGAGATGGCACCTCCAAGTTACTGGAATCGGAATAGAAGATACAGAAGGATTCTGGACCTATTTTCTCTTAACCAAACTCAGGTTTTTCCTGAAGGAGGAATAGGGCTTGTCTGCTCTAGGGATGCTGATGAAATTTGGAGAACTCATTCAAAGCATGGGAACATTTATGGCAATGTATCTATATTTCCTAGCTCTGAAAGAAGGACATTTAGGACTTGGAAATAACATATATTACACTGACTGGTACCAACTATACTGAAGATATCAATAGATTTTGGAAAAAAAATCACTTTTTTTAATAAAAATGATCTTGCAAAAGTCTATCTGTCCCAAATGCAGCTGACAGATTTTTTGAGGCAATAATGGCTGTGGTGCGGATGGAGGTAGATGGAGGCGGTTGTAGAGTCAAGGGTCTTGGCTCAGGTTTTCCACTAAAAATTATTAACCCAATTTCAGACTCCCAACCTCTTTATAGCAAAGATCACCTCTTCCTAAACTACCAATGAAAATTGGTCAAGAAATATGAATACTACATTCCCTCCCATTAGGGACCCATATCCTATAATAGAATCTACTGTTAATCCAACCAAAGGCCTCCTGGCCAACTATCAAGCATAGTATCCAGTTGGCATCAGTGTATGTGCCCTTAACCCCAGCACAGAGGCATATCAAGCCCACAATTCAGATTCCACATGCAACATTCTCTATGGAACCAAGAAACCTTCTTTCCCTTCCATCCCGGTAGAGAATGACATGTTGAGAGCAGTAGTCTTAGAGGTTATACCTGAAAATTACACATGAAGCCCAGCCCCAAGGGCACCTTTTGGAATCCTGTGAGCTGTATGTTGACTCAAATGTAATCCCTTTGGCCATCTCAGTTGTTGCTATCCATTTTAATTGACTGAGTGTTCATTTTGCATTTTCTGTGACAATTTTCATCTAAGGATCTCAAAGCACCTTAGCTATATTGGTTCTGACTGCTCTTTGAGGCATTATCATGTGCCCCACATTCCAAAGGAAGATGCCGAACATTTAAGAAATATAGAGTTCCTTTAACTGAGCAAACAGCAGGCTTGGAGTAGAGGGTGAAAGGAAGAAACATTTCTCAAACGAGGTAGCTGTCCAATACCCACAAATACCTCTCTTCTTGGGGCCCTAAGCTAATGAAATTGTTCAAGAGCCTGGCTTTGGTTCAGCACACTATCCCCACCCTCTGAATCTCCCACTTACTCAGAGGTAAAAATATGTGAAGAGTGGGTGGCTGGAAGGGTAGGAAGGGCTGGGAGGAGGGGAGGTGGGTTCTTGCACAGCTGGATTCTGAACCTAAGCCTGTTGCTACTTCTGATGACCATGGCATCCCTCTGGCTCTGCCCTAGCCCTGGGGAAGAACTCAGCTCTGGAATAACCAGTCTCCTCTTTCCTTCAGCCTAGAGTCAAGTGTGTTGACATAATGCACAGTTCTTGTTAACCACTCCAAGAAAAGAAAGACCCACTCATTCTGTATAGCTGTCTGAACTAATTTAAGGCACATATAAGGTGAAAGAGAGGGGGGTTGAATGGGGAGGGGGGGGAAGAAATCCAGAGTCTGTGCTTATGGCCAGTACATAATCAGTTTTTTTCCCCTCCATCTGTTTCATACAAAAGCTACCTCCGATCGCTGTGGTGAGCCATTAGGTTCTTCTCTTCAAGTGTTAATTAAATGTGATATTTAAAAATATAGACTCCTCTCCAGGTGGAATACACTGAGCTCTTTGTAAATTGCTCTCTACCAGTTGGTCGGCCCAAGAAGCTATAGCTCATTTCCTTTTTTCTTGAATTCCCCAGTTGGGCCACAGCTCCAGCAGCAATAAGTATAGAGTAATTATTTCTGCCAGTTCTTCTCCATGAAAAAGGCTGACTCTTTTTTTTTTTTTTTGGTGGGTATGTGTGTGTTTTAAAGAAAGTCTTGTTATAATATTAGCCCTTTTTGTTTTTCCTTTTTTAATACCCACTGGTTCTTCTAAGATGTCACTGGCAAACACAAAACCATTTGATTTTGCTTCTTCTACAAATATTTTCCACTTGAGGCCTATCGCTTACTTTTGAGTTGTGAATGCTGCAGAAAGCTCCTGTTCCAAAGAAATCAAGAGACTAAATGCAACTGATTCAGTTTGATTTTGATTTAGGAGAAATTTAATGAGGCTTTGATCTAAGCCCACTTTGGGAAATGGAGCAACTATAACTTTTCTGTAGCCACTGGAACCAACCAAAGGGTGTAGGCCCAGCTCTGGGGAAATGCATGGCATCATATGACCATAAATTTAGAGGGATGTCAGAGATTTTCTATTCTACTCAGTTTGAAGTTAAGGAAACTGGGTCCTGATAAATTAATTAACTTGTCTAAGGTCACATAGACTATAAGTAGCACAGCCAGAATCTGAACCACTATTAAGTGCTGGAGATACAAAGGCAAACAATAACAACAAAAACCACAATAATGATAATCTCTGTTTTCCAGGAACTTATATTCTAAATGGAGTCAGAGCTTCTGAATCCAGATCTAGTTGTCTTCCCACTGAATCACAACAAACACTCTATTTGGTGTCTACCTGGCACTCAACTCTTACTCAGTGTCTCCAAGAAGCTGTAACATGCAAACAGCCATCCCCAAGTATAATCATTTTGCCAAATGGGCTAAACCAGGTTAAGGATAACTAAAGGGCTTCAAACCCCTTAGTGATTTAGAGGGGTGATTACTCCAAGCATGTGAAAACTTCCCCATGAAGGATGAGTGGATGAGAACAATTTGTTCCAACAGCCTTAAAGGCAGCTGAAACAAGAGCTCAGTCAGACATCAAAGATGCCAAGGTCATCCACTGCATTCTGGGTCATCTCCAGTCCTCTTGATTTTTGTTCTTGCCACTTGACTTCAATGATTCTGGTAGAGAGAATGAGGCTGATTACTGCACAACTCTGCCTTGCTTAAATCTAATTCACATGTGAGTTAAGAAATCACCCTGTTATGTCATTGGCCTTCTTCTAAAATGATGGATAAGCAACAACAATAAATACTCTAGTTTCAAGATGCCATGTTATGGCGAGATTACTCTTACATCAGCTGCTAGACTGGAAGATCAATGTGCTTAGTGCTTCTAGGCATATCCTATCTGACTCAGTATCTTTCTTAATTCTCAAAGATGCCCTCCTTTTCTCAGTATGCTACAATTTAATTGTCCATAGGACACTTCCAATCATTACAATTTGAGAAAATGAGAGATCATTAAGTACTTGGCATTCATAGACAAACTATCTGGGACCCTGCATGCCATGTGATTAGAGGAGATATTACCTCCTTATTCCATTTAGAGCTTTGTCCCAAATGCATTCCCCAAGCATGACCACTGCTCTTCTCTAACTGGATTTGTGCATACATCCTCCAGACTGGTAGGGTAAGTTCAGTTTGAGAAAAGGATCTTTCCCCACCCCCTCTAAGGCCCATGTTGACCTTAATATCTTTATTCTATTTTTAAACCCATGTATCCCAAAGAGATTAAAGAGAGAAAGGACTTATATACACAAAAAAGATTCATGGCAGAACATTTTTAAAATGACAATTAGAAACTAAGTTGGTACTCATCAATTTGAAAATAGCTGAGCAAATTAAGATGTATGACCTAAGAAGTCTTGTATGAATTGAAGAAGAGTGAAGGAAGAAGAACCAGGAAAATAATTCATGCAATATGTAGGGTGTAAAGAAAAACCATTCAAAAAGAGTTAAGGACTCTACTCAATATAATGAAAAAATAGGACTGCAGAAAACCAATGATGACTCATATTTTTCCTTACTTAATAGAGAAGTAATGAACTAGAAATGTAGAATGAGACACAAATTGTCTAATATAGCCAAGGCATAGATCTGTTTTGCTTAACTAAAGTTAGGAGATCAATCTTATTTCATCTTTTTGGTTTTGCTTAGTTTGGTTCAGGGTGGTAGGGCAGAAGAATTATGGGTGTGGGGTATAGTAATGGTGATGTCCAAAAAAAAGAAGAGAAAAAAGGAAAAAATGCTAATGAAATGTAAAATGCTCAGAAGAGAACAGCAGGAATTTTGGAGACAAAAATATGTAAACATTCAAATAACCATTTTAATTGTATTATATATTTTCAAAATGTTATTCAGAATTAAATTTTGTATGTAATTCTGCTTTTTCAGATCTTTTCATATGGAAATGATTATGTTTGTTGATGAAAAAAAGTTATGATGAATATACAATAAAACATATGAAAAGAAAAGAGAAGACAGTGTTAGAACTGGGTCTTGAAGAAAATGAGGACTTCTATGGAGTAGAGGTAAGAAGACAATGAGTTCCAGACCTGGAGAATGAACTAGAACAAAAATAGATAGGACATCTCTATCCTGGAAATAGGAGATTGAATGGTATGTGTAGTTAGAGAGAAAAGGCCAGTTTGGCTGAACCATTGAGTACTGAATCATGGACCTGAAAAGACAGGTTGATTGAGTTTGGGAAGGATTCTAAAGGGCAAGAAGCAAAGCTTATATTTTATCCTAGAAGCAATAAGAAACCAGTGGAGTTTTTTGAGTAGAAGAGTGAAATGACTAGGTCTTCACTTAAGGAAAATCACTTTATCAGCTATGTGAAGGATGTATTAAAGTAGAGAGAGAGGCTTGAGGCAAAAAAATCAATTAGAAGGTCATTACAATAGTCTAGGCAAGTAGCCTTGTGAGTAGAGAGAAAGTATGGGATGCAAGAGGTATTGTGGCAATAGAAACAAGATTTGGCAAATAGTTGACTATGAGAGAGTAAGGGAGTCAAGAATAACACAAAGGTTACCAAACTGGAAGACTGAAAACATTGTGATGTCTTATAAATGGAGAGGTTGAAGTAGAGGGGGAGACTTTGGCAGAAAAGAAAGTGACTTCTATTTTGGACATATTGAATTTAAGATGTCTTTAAGATGGGGGTGGAGTCAAGATGGTGGAGTAGAAACAGTACTTCCTCAGAGCTCCAACCCACACCACTTCAAAATTATGTAAAAGGGGGACTCTGAACGACCTCTGGAGCTCCAGAACCCACAAAATGACATAGAGAAGCTAACCTCCCACTGGGGACAGCCCGGCATCCCGGTAGCCCAGAAGGGAGCAGCTAGCACAACACTCTGGGAGCTGCCAGCACAGCACTCTGGGAGCTGCCAGTGAAGAGTTCTGGCCAGGCCTGCATGAGTTGAGGTTTTAGCCCGAGGGTGGCCAGACCAGCAGCTGGCTGGAGGGACCCCAGATACCAGGAGCTGTGGCATTTCCAGAATTATCAACACATAGATGCCTAGGACAAAGTGAGAGGTTAGTGCCCTATGGACTTTGGGACTGGTTGGGAGAATGAATCAGCTTCTTCCCCTGGGGACCAGAAGCTGCTGAGAAGCCAGCACAGCTTGAGACAAGTTGTCGCATTGCAGCTTCAGCTCTCGGCCTGAGAACTGTAGGGGGATCCGGCGACCAGTCTGCAGGGGAAGTGCTCTTGCTTTATCCTTCTTGGATCTGGATTGTGGTCTGGGGTGGAGGTGTGTGTGACCAGCTTGCCAGAGTGTGTGGAGGCTTCACAGAGGCCACCCAACTATTACCTCTGGAAGTTGAGAAAACCCCAATGTTTGGGACAGAAGTTCCCCTGGCTGGTGGCAAAGTCCTACTGTGTCAACAAGCCCAAAAGTCAAGTAATTGAGTGGCAACATGCCTAGGCAAAGGAAACAAAATAAACAGAAAAATGCTACATTAGACTCCTATTTTGGGGGCAAAGAGGATCAAAGCATGGAACAGGAGGAGGACTGTGAGGTCAGAACTCCTGCACTAAAAGCCCCAAATGAAAATATGAGCTGGCTACAGGCCATAGAGGACCTTAAGAAGCAGATAAGAGAATTGGGGGAAAATTGGGAAGAGAAATGAGAAAGATGCAAGAAAAGTATGAAATGAGAGTCAGCAACCTGCCTGAGGAAAATAACAAAATAGACTAACTCAAATGGCAAAAGAGGCTCAGAAAGGCAATGAGGAGAAGAATGCCTTAAAAAGCCAAATTTGCCAGATGGAAAGCATCTCAAAAGTTCACTGAGGAGATTCATTCCTTCAGAGTTAGACTGGAGCAAATGGAAGCTAATGACTTTATGAGAAATCAAGATGCTGTTAAGCAGATCCAAACAAATGGAAGAATAGAAGGCAATGTGAAATATCTCATGGGAAAAAACCACTGACCTGGAACATAGATCCAGGAGAGACAATCTAAAAATTATTGGACTACCTGAAAGCCATGATCAAAGAAAGAACCTAGAAATGATCCTTCAAGAAATTCTCAAGGAAAATTGCCCTGATGTTTTAGAACCGGAGGGCAAAATAGAGATTGAAAGAATCCACAGATCACCTCCTGAAAAAGATCCCAAAAAGAAAACTCCTAGGAATATTATGACCAGGTTTCAGAATTCCTAGATCAAGGAGAGAATATTACAAGCAGCCAAGAAGAAACAATTTGAATATTGTGGAAACACAATCAGGTTAACACAGGATCTGGCAGCTTCTACACTGAAGGAGTGAAAGGCATGGAATATGATATTCTAGAGGGCAAAAGAGCTGGGATTAAAACCAAGAATCATCTACCCAGCAAACCTGAGTATCATGTTTCAGGGGAAAATTTAGTCATTCAGCGGAATAGAGGACTTTCAAGCATTCTAGAGGAAAAAAACAGAGTTGAATAGAAAATTTGACATTCAGATACAAGAAGCAAGAGATGCTTGAGAAGTTAAACAGGGAAAAGAAATCAAAAGGAACTTATCAAAGTTGAACTATTTACAGTCCTACAGGGAAAAACAATAACTGTAACTGATGAAACTTTTCTCAGTATGAAAATAGTTGAAGAAAGGTATATGGGCATATGAATACACATGTGAATGTGTGTATATATGTTTTCAGGTATACATAGAGGGCACAGTTCGGATTTAATAGGAAGGGATGATACTCAAAAGGTGAGGTAAAGAGGTGAGAGAGTAATGTGATGAGGAGGAATGGGGAGAGACAATGGGGTGAACTGTCTGGTGTAGAGGAGGCAGGGGAAGGTGGTTTCAGGGGAGGGGAAGAACAGGAAGGCAAAAAGGCAAATCCTTATTCTCATTGAATTTGGACCAGGGAGAGAATGACATGCATACTAAATAGGGTGTCTCACCCTACAGGAGTGTGGGGCGAGGAGGATGGGGGAAGGTGGTGGAGGGGAGGGCGGGTTGGGGGGTAGGGATGTTGGAAGCACTCACTTTTGAAAAGGGACAGGATCAAAATGGGGAGTGGACAAGGTGGAAGGTGGGATGGGAGGGAGGGAAGGAAATATTGTCAGTCTTTTACAATGTATCTTCTAAGGTAATGTTTTGCATAGCTACACACGTACAGCATATACTGAGTTCCTTATCTTCCTTTTAAATTATTTATCTTCCTTTAAAATCAATTTAAATATATATATAAATACTATGATTAATACTATTTTGTATATAATTGGGAGATAAAATGTGCAGGTAAAGGGGTGTGGGGATTCACCTTGCCGTATTAGAAAAGTCGAAGTGGGTATGGGAGAAGAGATGGGAGAGAGCAGATTGGATGAGGGGATATCCTGTATAATTGTTTTCTGGGGTGGTAGGTAGGGGAAAAATGTGGAAAAATTGTAACTCAAAATCTGACGGAAATGAATGATGTAAACCAGAAGTTAATAAAGCATTTGGAAAAAATATATATATGTCTTTAAGATAGCCAGTTTGCAATGTTCAGTAGATGGTGAATAATGTTCACGTGGATCTCAAGAGAGACCCAGGGGCTGGATATAGAGGTCTGTGATTCATGAGTATAGAGATGATAATTAAACATATGGGAGTTAATGAGATCAGCAAGAGAGAACACAGAGAAAGAAAAGCTCCCAGGAAAGAGATTTGGTCCATGCCTACACTTAAGGGATGTGATAGGGATGATAACTAACAAAGGAGACTGAGTGAGATTATACAGGGAGGAGAACTAGGATAGAGTTGTGTCAAAATCAACAACAACAATAATAACAAACAAACCCAGAGTGAAGAGATGATTCAGGAAGAGAGTTCAACAGTATCAAGCAACAGAGTTCAGGAAGGATGAGGACATAGAAAAGGTCATCAGATTTGACAATTAAGAGGCTTATTGGTAAATTCAGAGGGAACAATTTCAGCCGAGTTCAGAAACCATCCTGTAAAAGGTTGAGGCATGGGTAAGAGGAGACGAAGAAGGGGAATAAATGAATAGAGATAGGTTTTTCTAGGACTTTGAGAGAGTGAAAGGGGGTGATACAAGATGCCAACTTTAGGGGATGAACAGAATCTAGATAAGGCCTTTTTTCTTTAAAGGATGGGAGAGGCTTGGGAATGTTCGGAGGCAAAATAGGCAAGAAACTAGGGATTGAAGATTAGAGAGAGGGAAGAGATAAGATTGAGGGGACAATCTACTGAAAAAGTTAGTTGTGCCCATAATATTTGCTTTACTCTTGATAAGTATAACAAAGAAGATTTGTCTTTTCAAGGATAAAGACCTGGAGGAAGGAAGAAAGAGAGTGGAGAGGAATGACGTCAAGGGGTTTTGAAATAAGAAAGAAAAGGAGATGAATATATTCTCTCTCTCTATGTATGGATGTGCGTATAGGTGTATATATGTGTATATATGCATATATGGATATGTATGGATACAGAATATGTTGTTTCCATAATGCTCTCTAAATGTAACCTTATTGAAACAAATAAACTATAAGATCTAGGAGGGAAGATCAAGAGATGTAGCATTGTCTAAGTATTTGGAGTCAGAATTTGAGGTCCTGTATATGATGTCTCTCTGAGCCTCAGTTTCCTCATCTGTAAATTGTGGTACTAATGCTTCTCATGGATTTTTGTGAAGCTAAAAGTATATAATATGTCGAAAATATATATATATTTATATATATTATAATATGTCAAAAATATATATAGTCGAATATATATATATATTTATATATTATACAAATATATATAAATATCAGCTATTATTATGTTAATATCTTTGGTGAAGGGAAGAGAATAAGTATTTATAGATCACCTACTATCTACTGGGCACTGTACTAAGTGTTTTACAAATATTATTTCATTTGATCCTCAAAACATTTCTGTGAGGTAGGTACTATATTATTAACCCATTTTACAGTTGAGGAAACAGAGGCAGAGGTCAAGTGATTTTCCCCTAGTCACACAGTAGGTATCGGAGGCGAGATTTGTACTCAATTCTTCCTGACTCCAAGTGCGGTTCCCCTTAGAGTTGCCCTTTAGTACCCAGTAAAGTACTGAACATTTGGGAGACACTCCATAATTATCTTTCTGGAATGACTCCTGGTTTTGGAGCACCAGTTGGATCATGCTTTCATGGCACCAACACGAGACTTCCCAGCATTTGAGTATGAGGTGTGCCAGTTATAGTAACAATGAAATAAAAGGATAGCAGAGCCTTAAAAATACTTCAGGTATCTGAATACCAGCATTTTTCCCTAAGTGCTTAGAGCCTTAGACCCTAAATTGTTTCACACTTAAGAGGTTCAAGTACCTTGCCACGAATTGTAGGAAAATCCTTTATTTGACTTGTCTCAAGGTCATGGATACATTTCTCTTTATCTCCCCACTCTTAGAAGGAAGTTAGATGGTACCTGACCTGACTTTAGGAAGACCTGAATTTAATTCTGGCCTCACATATTTACTAGCTGTGTGATCCTGGGCAAATCACTTAATTTGTCTTAGTTCCTTCATATGGAAAATGGAGATAATGATAGCACCTACCTCCCAGGGTTGTTATAAGGATCAAATGAGATAATATTTGTATTGTGCTTTGCAAATCTTAAAGTACTATATAAACACTAGCTTTTATTGTTGTTCTTGTTAATGATTATTATTCTCTTTCCTAACACAGTCACCACAGTTCAAGCCCTCATCACCTCTTGCCTCAGTTAGTGTAATAGTTTCCCAAAAGGCTCACCTGCCTCTAGTCTCACCCATTTCCAATTATTTTTCTGAAATCAGCCTGCTCACCATTTCTTACAGCCCAGTAACACCCCATTACAATAATATACTACAACTTGTTCAGTCATTCCCCGATTGATTGGCATCCCCCCCAATTTCCAATCCTTTGCCACTACAAAAAGAGCTACTATAAATATTTTTTATAGATAGGGCCTCTCTACCTTCCTTCCCTCACTTCCTTCCTTCCTTCCTTCCTTCCTTCCTTCCTTCCTTCCTTCCTTCCTTCCTCCCGCCCTCCCTTCCTTCCTTCCCCCTTCTTTCTTCCCTTCATTTCTCCCTTCCTTCCTCCCTTTCCTCCCTCCCTCCCTCCTTCCTTCATTCGTTCCTTCCTCTCTCTCTCTCTCTCTCTCTCTCTCTCTCTCTCTCTCTCTCTCTCTTTCTCTCTGTCTCTCTGTATCTTTTTGGGATACAGACCTAATAGTCATCCTCAATATTTTCTGCCAAAATGATCTTCCAAAACAGTAATGCACAGGTGTGAGCATGTCATTTCCAGGCTCATAAACTTTTCATGGTTCCTTATTGTTTTATACAAAGCTTCTTAAACTGTGGGTCATGACCCTATATGGGGTTGTGAGAAACTTAGCAACAGTATAAGTTTTCTGAACGTAAAACAACCAAAAACTTAATTCAAAATCAAACACATAATGAATCCAAGATGTTTCTGACAACTCTTGGTCATGTTGTATGGTGTAACTTCACTGCAACCTTGGTCCTAGAAACAAAAGCATGGGTACTTTGCACTGCGCATGCCCTCAGGTCACACAACAGCCAAAAAACACTGATGAAATGGGGCAGTGAGTCGAAAAAGTTTAAGAAAGCCCTGTAGGATAAAATATGCTGTCCTCGATTGGCTGGTAAGGTCTTCTAACTCAGAAGTGTTAAACCCAAGTAGAAACAGGGGCTATTAAAACATACAGAAAGATCCCTATGGTTCACATATTGAATTAAAAAAAAACATATGGTTACATATTTAGTTTTTTAAACTAATTCATTTATTTTGTTATATATTTCCTAATAACATTTTAATCTTGTTCAAACCACACTTGGGAGTGTTTGGGGAGCCATATAGACAGATGTCTGTATGTATGACACCTTTGATCTAACCTACTTTTTCAGGTTTACTTCACATCATTCCTCATTCTGTTCTGGTCTCCCCTAGACCTAGATTAGCAGCAGTTTCCCTAATTTAGCATACCATCCCCACCTCTGTGAGTTCACATGGGTTCTCCTCTATTCCTTGAATACCCTTCTTCCTCATCTTTTCCTAGCATAATCCTTTTCTTCCTTCAGGCTGAACTCAGGTGTGACTTCTTTGTGGAAGCCTTCTCTAATTCCACAGCTAAAAAGTTTTCTTTCATTGCAGATTTTCCTAGAGCACTTACTCTATCTCTCCTTTTCAGCCTTAACACTCTTCTTTGCATAATGCATCATATTTGACTGTATATTTCTGGCTAGACTCTAAGTCCTTTGAAGGTAGGGACTGTCATTTTCATTTGAAAGACAGCATGAAGTCAATGGACCTGTAGAATCCAAAAGACCTGAGTTCAAATTCCCTCCTTATACACTTACTAGCTGTGTGACCTTGGACAAGCGACTTAATCCCTCAGACTCAGTTTCCTCATCTGCATAATGGGGGATAATAATACACTCCCTTGCAGGGCTGTTGTTGCTATATAACTCTTAGGTATCGTTATTATCTTTCCATCTCCAGCACCTAAGCACAGTGTATTGAATTTTAATATGAATATGATAAATGTGTGTTGAATTGAAAAATGTCCATAGCCCTGTGGATTTCAGCATTTATCTAGCATTTTACATCTACTTTGTCCTTGATAAACAACACTACATACTGGAAATCACACTCTATTTAAAATGAGAAGACTTGGGTCTGAATGTCAACCCTGACAAGAGGCAGCAGGATATTGTAGAGTGTCGAGGAAGAGATTAGAATCTCATCTCTATTACTTATTAACTTAGGCAAGCCTCTTGCCCTCTGATTTCCCTGTATCTTCATTTATAAAATCAAGGAGATAGATTACCTGATTTATAAGATCTGTTCAAAATTTAAAGCTCTGTGAGATTGTGACTTAAAACATGCATGACCCTGGAAAAGTAATTTACATTCTTATATCTTTAGTTTCTTCATTTAGGGGCAATAATATTTCCACTATCTACCCTATAGAATTGTGAGGATCCAGTCAGATCATTTGGGTAAAGTGCTTTGTAAACCACAAAGTGTTATATAAATGCAGGCTCTTAATTCTCTATAATTATGCTTTTGAAGGCTGGTATCTTCTGAGGAAAGTGATTCTCAT
>WOXC01007343.1:0-131285 GCA_011680675.1 Gymnobelideus leadbeateri | reverse complement strand
TCTCTCTCTCTCTCTCTCTCTCTCTCTCTCTCTCTCTCTCTCTCTCTCTCCTTCCACAATGCTGCTTACAAAAATTCTTCTGCCTCTCTTCCTCTGCTTGTGCCTCTCCAAATATAGGACACCAGCTCCTCCCAGTTCAGCCCTCTATTTTCACGTCAACAAGTCCATCCCACAAGTGGGATTCACAAGCTCTGGCTTTTAAACTCAACCCGAAAACCAAACCAATACAGAGGGATCTTCGAATTCAATTACTATTACAATATTATTTAATAATTTTTCATTCATTAATTATTTGATGTATTTATGTTTCTTTGTTGGCAAAGTATTATATGTAATTTTGTGTGTGTATACATACATACATATATACATATGCACACATATACATATGTATGTGTGTATATATAATTATATATCTATAGTTATACATATATAATTACATATATGATTTATATATATATATATATATATATATATAATCTCTCAAGCCTCACAAACCCTGTGATGTAGGGGCTCTAGTCCTATGAATTTGGAATGAGAAAAATGGACCAACATCTAGCTTAACTGTCATTTGACATGTAAAGAAGAACCAAAAAATTCAATGTATTTCCCAAAAGTACACAGGGAATAATAGAACAAACATTTGAACACATGTCTCATGATTCTAAATGTGGGGTTCTTTTAACTATATGATAGCCTATCTATACTTATTCCTCCTTGCTAAGCACATCAATTAACACATGATTCTCTCCACATGATGTATGGTGTTTGATAAATAGTTCTTTAAATGACTGACTAAACTACCCCACAAGGTTAGTAAGACAAAATTAATCAGTAATTACACATAAATTGGCAAATGATGGATTGTGTGCAACCCATTCCCTCTTATGGAAAGGAAATGTGGGGGCAAACAGTGCAAATTCTATCAACTAACTCTAGGACACTAAGTACTATAGTGCCTCTTTAGCCAAAATTAATTAATCCACTTTAATGCCAGATTTCTTTGTATGTGATAGCTAAGGTATTGAGAAGAATTTTATAGGAGACAACAAGCAATGAAGTGTTATTTTTGCCCTGATTCCAAAGAGAATTTCAGAGATATATCTTATCAGTGTATATAATCTCTCCACAAATTCATAACATGACCCCTTCAGACCTTTTAATTGTGTACCACTCTTATTTATATCTTCATGGAGGATCAAATCAACACATTAGTAATGTCCTTAGAAAAGAGAAAATGCATACTAAAAATATAGTTAAATATTACCAGTTTCTCTATTATACATCTAAGATAAGTAACATGTGCCTTTTGCTTTTCATATTTACTTCATTTGAATTTTTAAAGAGGTGGAACAAGAGAATATTTTCTCATTTTCTTATGGCTCCTGTCAATGTACTTGTTATTACATGTGATATTTTATAGATGGTAAATTCACAAATGTGTGCCAAAACAAAGCCCCAAATAAATGTGAAACATCTGACATAGCTTTGGGGCATAAATGACTTCAACTCACACATCCTTCTTATAATGATTTGTGATGTTTGTCTTAACTATACACATGCAGTTTGAACTCTGAACTTAAAAAAGGGGAAAAAAAACCTTGGACTTTATAAAATACATGAATGACCAGTGATCCCTCAACTTTTGTGGGGGCAAGAACAAGATCTGTCAATTCTGCCTAAATATCCACTAGTTAACCATTCCCCAGGCAGCATTCACTTCTAACAAAGAAATAACAGAAGCATTGCATACATTGTCCTGTCTTCTAATGAACAAATAGAAAAACAAAGAAAAACAAAAACAAGATACCATTATACTTTGGAGTATTTTAAGGTAGCATCCATTACAGAAAAGTAAAGGTCATTTTAAAAAAATATTAGGGAGCATACATTGGGTTAGAAGGGAGTTTGGGACTGACTCTACCACTAACTGAGATGCCTGTTTTCTTGGCAAGTCTCTTAACCTTGTTGGATTTCAGTTTCCTCATCTGTAAAATGAAGGTGTATACCAGATGATTTCTAAGATCTCTTCTATATTTAAAATTCTATATGCCTTCATTCTGTTAAATTAATCTGACACTTAGTGACTTCATTTGAATTAATAATTTACTATTTAGAAAATTTAATTTTATCCTAATTTCTGCTTCTAAAATTCTCATCTCTCTTCCAGAGTCTGGTCAAGTGTCACCTTCTCTGTGAAACCTTCCCAGATTTTTCTAAATTTTTAACATTGTCTCTGCCATCTTCTATTTACTTATCTATATACATGTATATTCCCTATAAAAGTAGCCTCTGTGAGAGCAGGGACTTTTATTTCTTTCTGTTTTTTGCTGGTTGGGGTTTCTGTATCTTTGGTACCTAGCACTTTGCTTTTTACCCATAGGCAGGTACTTAATTTTGTTGACAGAATGAATGAACATGAATTAAGTAATTAGCATAACATAGCAACAGCAGACTTCTACACCATTTTTTTAAAAAAATCTGGCTCTTTACCTCCATCTGCCTGTCTTGTATCTGTTTTTCTTTATGTATGTCTTAATCTCTTTTTCTCTCCTCTGTCTCTCTCTTTCTGTACCTGTCTCCTCTCTTTGTCTTTGTTTCTCTGTCTGTTTCCTCTCTTTATCTCTGTTTCTTCTCTCTTCTCTCTGTTTCTGCCTCTTCTCTCTGCATCTCTCTCTCTCTCTCTCTCTCTCTCTCTCTCTCTCTCTCTCTCTCTCTCTCTCTCTCCTCTCTCTCTCTCTCTCTCTCTCTCTCTCTCTCTCTCTCTCTCTCTCTCTCTCTCACACACACACACACAAGCAGGAGCAAACAAATACCAATATTATCTGCCTATGATTTCCCAATCAGAAAATCCACTCTTTCAAGTCAAATCAGAAATTTTAAGGCGACTTAAACTCTTAGAAAATTTTTGGGGCAATGAGAAGTTAAATATCATTTTATGATCCACAAAGTCAGTTTATATCAGGAGCAGGATTTAAGTGCGAATCCTCCCACCTCTTGCCACTATACCAGAATTCCTCATCTTTGGCTTTGAAGACAGAAAAAAAAAATACCTAGACCTACGATTTTATTGGCATAGGAAGCTACTGAAGAGGAAATTTCTTTTATGTCATACACTTCCTAACCTATAATTTTTTATTTGCCTGGAGCACTGAGAAGTTAATTGACTTGCCTAGAATCACACAGTCCAAAATATACCTGAGGAAGGACTTGAACTCAAGTGTTCCTGACTCTTATATAGTTTCTCTACCCACTATGGTGAATTTCCTCTTCTAGTTATATTATTTTCATATAATTATTTCTAAAAGAGTTGAAAGGAGGCTGAGAAGCAGCTAGGCTGTACAATGATTAGAATACTGGACTTGGAGTCAGGAAGACCATTAAATCCTGCTTCAGATACTTAACTAGCTCTGTGACCCTGGTGATATCACTGAATTTCTCTCAAGTTCTGGTTCCTCATCTGTGAAATGGGCATAATAATAGCACCTACCTCACAGAGGTAGCAAGTTGAAAGTGAGATAACTTGTAAAAATGTTTTCAGGGGCGGCTTGGTGGCGCAGTGAATAGAGCGCCGGCCCTGGAATCAGAAGGACCTGAGTTCGGAGGTGGCCTCCGACACCTAATCCGCACAAACAAAAACCTAGCCGTGTAACCTTGGGCAAGTTACTTAACCCCAATTGCCCTAAAGGGGCGGCTAGGTGGCGCAGTGGGTAAGAGTGCCAGCCTCAGAGTTTGGATGACCCGAGATCAGATCCGGCCTCAGAAAATGAGCACCCACGCATAAATCAAATGACTAGCCCTGTAACCTTGAGCAAGTTACTTAACCCCAATTGCTTTAAAAAAAATGTTTTCAAAATTTAAGGGATTATAATATAAAAATGTGGAAAAAGTAAATGTTCCTCTTCAACATTTTTGCCCACTGAAAATATCAGTGTAACATTTAATCTAGCCCAGGGAATGGAAATCTCTTCCCTACTTACTCTCAGACTGTTAGATTCTTATTGTTCGCTGCCTCTCCAGTATAAAGCAAATATTTGGAAATCAAAGAATGTCTGAATCTCAGAAGTAGAAGGAATCTCAGAATCCATCTAGTCCAATTTGGATGGGAGTATTAATCCTTTCTGCAAGGCCTCTGACAAGAGGTCATCTATTCTCTTCTGGAAAACTCTTTTCATTGGTTTAGAGGAAATCCCTATTTCCTAAGGCAACCCATTTCCCATCTGAAAAGCTGAAATTGACTTTGTAACTCCAGACCATTGCTCCTAATTCTGACTTACTACATCATATAAAACAAGTTGGATTTTTCATAAATTGAAGTTCCCAATACTGAAAGAGACCACACAGTCCTCTTTCCCCTCCTCTGAATCCCACAGCCACAGGTGGTTTAGGAAATCCCTTTCATACTAAAGCCTCCTTAAAGACAAGAATAGTTAAAGAGCTCTGAAAGGTACTTAACGGGCTTTTCAAAAGGAAATTATAATTTATTCTCACCCTTATAGCTCTTTTGGACAATAGGGTGTGAGTGTGTAAAAGAAGGCTTTTAACATCTAACAATATACCACAATAATGAAATACTCTACATTAAACTCTCTTCTTTTCCCTGTTCTTATGAGTATCCTGAAGTTTATTTTATTCAACATCATTTTTGTAATCTCTATATTTGTGTCTGTATGTTATCCCCTCTTTTTAGATCCATTCCTCTCTTAGTAATAGTTCTCACTTTTGCATAGCACTTTCCCCAAGTCCTCCTTAGTTTGAACAAATATTATTAACTGAATTATTTTCTTTGGAGTATAGGGAATTGATGTGTGTAATTGAGATCTCCAATTAATCAAAGCCCCTTCTCCATTGGAAATTTCCTTTTGATAACTGTGTCTTATGGTATAAATGAGGAAACTAAGATTCCAAAAGAGATGATGATTTACTCAGTCATATGGAACTAGGCAAGCTTTAAACTTACTTCTTCTGAACACAAATCCAGGGCTCTCTGTTATATTGCCCTGCCACTCCTTTCTATCAATCTCAATGGCCTTCCCTTTTTTTTCTCCTAAAGTAAGAATGATCTACAACATACATATTGATGAGTCATAAATCTGACACCACAAATGTTTGAGGGGAAAAGAGGAAAGTTTTATTAAAGAGCTCTTCAATAGCCATCACCTAGAATTTACATGTATAGGCAGAATGCAAGAGATAATGATTATGGGGTTCGGTAGATGTGTTTTTATACAAAGGGGTAAAGAATATAAGGACTTTTCAGGTGTCTACATGCTGCCTCATGGTTATCAGAAAAGCACACAATTAAAATATTCCATAGTTTGGAGAGAAGTTGCAATATCTGTTAGTAAGAGCTTTGGATGTTACAACACTCTTGGGACTATAAAAGGAGATAAAACCCTGAGGTAGATAAGGACCAGGGGCAAGATATAGGCGCTTTACAAAATAAAGTCACTTTGGTTACTATGGTACCTACAATTATCAAAGATTTATCAAGTTCACCAGCAAAGGAGCCCCACTGGGGTATAGGTGGAGAGTTCCTAAAAGAAGAACAGGACATAGTTTATATAGGTTTTAATTTAGATGGGAGAAGAATTGGGTATGGGAGTACTTCTGGATTGGACAGAACTTGTAACTAGGACTAGTAACAGGAAAGGCTCTTCTCATTAGCTATCTCATGTAACCTGGTCCTAATAGATAGAATGGTCCTTGTTGTTTCAGCAGAAAGGAAGGTAGCATACAGTGTGGGGGTCCCAATACAAACAGGGTCAAAGACAAGATTTGGGAACTACAAACAAAATGGAAGTATTTTAATTTTCTTTAATTTTAATACACATGCATATACAGATATGTGTATACATAAATAAAAACATGCATATATACACATGTATATGTGTGTATATTTATATACACAGGTATATGAGTATATATGCATACATATATACATATACACAAACACATATATACACAAAAATATATGTATAATACATATATGTAAATATATGAAAATTGCTGGTAAAAAGCATATATAGCTGTTCTTAACTAAACTAACCTAAATATATATGTGTATATGCATAAGTATATATATATATATATATATATATATATATATACTGTATGAGTGTGTACATACACACAGACACATACATACATCTATATGTGTGCATGTGTGTGTGTGTGAATGTTTGTTCAGTTGTTTTTCAGTAATATCCAACTCTTTATGACCCTATTTGGCAAAGATACTAGTTATTTGCCATTTTTTCCAACTCATTTTATGGATGATAAAACTGAGGCAAACAGGGTTACATGACTGTTGTAGCATACTCAGGATGCCTGCTAACACATGTTCTTTGATCTGCTTTTCTAAAGGAAAGGAACTCAAAAAGAGTTAACAATCTTAGTTTGATCAAACATATATCATTCACTTAGTTTGGGGGAGCAAGTCCACACCCTGAACTTCAGAAAATACAAGCATAAATTACAAGCAGACAAAAAAAAAAAACACAGAGAAAATAATACAATTCAGCAGACCAACAGACAGGATATCTAGCTGTCTGACCACTACATCATACAGTGTTAGTTACCAGAGAAGCACCAACATCTGGGTATTCAAAGCTGGGGGCTAAATGGCTACCCAGAGTTTCATCTGGCCAAATCACACAACTCTTCCCATAAGTGAACCCCACAGCAAAACCTCACAAATCAGGATATACACACACACACGTATGTATGCATGTACATGTATGTGTATGTGTATGTATGTATATATATACATTTCTATCTATATCTACACATACACATATATATACACAGACACATATACACATATACATATATGTGCTAAAGATCATCACAAACTATTAACCTGTGCATTTTTTCTTCTTGTATATGTACAAATAAATTAAATTGTTTGCTTTAAATGCATCAATCAGTGGCTGCCCCTAATGGAGGTAGTATAGGCAATTCTCAGTGTGTACACATTTTAAAAAACACATTGTGATTTTTGATAAAATGTAGCTTCTGTCCTTTTTTCTGCTCTAGTTATATCTCAAATAATTAGATAATAATAAATAAGCAGGTTGCATGGACATGAATACTATTAAATTGTGTTTGTCTTTTAAAAATTCTTAATTTACAATATAATTTAATGATGAAAATTTAATTGGATAAATTTTATTAGGAACAATCACTGTTTCAATTGGTATCCCCACCCTGTATGCCACCTTCCTTTCTGCTGAAGCAGCAAGGACCATTCTTTCTATCAGAACCAAGATACAAGAAATAACTAATGAAAAGAAGAACCTTTCCTGTTACTAGTACCAGCTAAATACTTTGTCCAATCCAAAGTACCCTATACCCAATTCACCACCTGTCTAAATTAAAACCTATATAAGTTATGTCCTTTTCTTTTTCAGGGACTCTCCACCTATACCAGAGGGGTTCCTTTGAGGTGAACCTTTGATAATTGTAGGCACTCAGGTAATCAAAGTGACTTTATTTTGTAAAGTGCCTCAATCTTGTCCCTGTTTTATACACAAAGGTCTCTAAGTGATATAGGTTTTAAAATTTTAATTTGTAGGAAATTTCTGTATAGATAGAATGACTTTTCTTTTTCCATAAAAGTATCTGATATATCCATAGCATTGACACAAAGAAAAATTTATTGGTTCATTCTCCACTACATACTATGTTCTCAGAACCTCTAAATAAAATGGGAATCTACAAATTAATGGCAGTGCCTAATAATTGACCTTTTGCTAGGTTGTCAACCTCATGCCAAATTTCTTTATCTCAAGCTACTTATTTTTCCTCACAGGACTTCTGCATGGCATTCTTACCTGGACCTATCTTATTTCTATACCTTTATTCTACACTAGTCCCCATTCTGTTCTCTGTTTCTGTATCTTTATCTCTCTCTCCCTCTCTCCCTCTCTCTCTCTCTCTCTCTCTCCCTCTCTCTCTCTCTCTCTCTCTCTCTCTCTCTCTCTCTCTCTCTCTCTCTCTCTCTCTCTGTCTCTTTCTCTCTATCTCTGTCTCTCTCTCAATGAGTCTAGTGGTTATCTTGCTATTTCACCACCTGCCACATTCCTTCTTGTCTTCACATATTCATTTTATCAATTCACTTTACAAAAATGCCCTTCTTCCCCTAAGTCTTTCCCATCTTTCAAGGATTGGTTTGAAGTAACCTCTTCCACCTCAGTGAAGACTTCCATGACTATTGTAGCCTGCAGTTTTTAGCTTCGTCCCCCTCCCACAGGTCTCCCATACTGTTTCTAGTCTGTTTTTCATTTTAACATTTGAAAGCATGTTTAATCATATCATTTTCTCAAATAAAAAATCCTATGTTTGTGTTCTTAAGTGGAATATAAATTCCTCAAGGAGACAGTCAATGTTTTGTATCTCTGAAATAGCATCCAACACAATTTGAGGTGCACAGCTGGCACTCTACATACACATATTGATTGTGATGTCTACTTGCTGACTGTGAGTGATAAAGGTTTGCAGCAGTGACAGGGTCTCCCTAATCCCCTGAAAGGTGGTATAACTGCTCCTAGCAGTTCCTTAGGAGAAAAGTACAGTTAAATATGAGTGCTGGGAAGTGAGAGCTAATGGTCACCAATCACAGGTTTTCTTTCTCCAAATTCCACACGCTTTTCACTACAATTATTAAACTTGCTATTCCTACCTTTTCTTCCACCATTTCATATCTTTTTTTCTACTGTTTGTACTCCCACACCCACACACAAACAAGTGTGTGTATATGTGTTTGTACTCACTGTTATACATACACTCATGTGTCCATGTGTGTGTACCTATATAAAGATACATACATATATGTATACATATACACATATATATGTATTGTGCATATGACTCCCACATTTTTTCTTAAATATTTTGTGTGTATATGTGCAACATGTGTTTACACATGTTTATCTGTATATGTATGTGTAAGTCAGGTAATATTTCTTTCTTTCCCCCACACCACACCAGTTTAGCTGGATTTAGATACATGTATAGATGTTTCCATAGGATACATTCACAAATGATAAGCTGCTACTGTGTGACTGAGATGATAAACGAGTAATGCCACTGTAAGGGATGAGCACTATTTTCTGAATGTATTTACCAAGATCGTAGACATGGGATCAGAGTAATCATTTTTCCATTCCTCTAAAGGGCCAGGCATTATGAAGAAGAGTCAATTCACTTTGGCATGTTGAAGGAAAATGAAGAAAGCAAAGACACATGTACCTCTTTTCTTCTTGGGGGGAAGCAGGGAGAATAGGACTTTCCTCAGTCTATCTGAATCACAATCCTACATGGCAGTCCCAGTATCAGGAAGAACATTAGCACATCAGAGCTTGTGGCCACAGTGAAGCAAAGACCCCCAACATAGTTCTGAGGAAGAAAAAGGTGCTTGTATTGCTCATAGACAATAGCACAGGCCAGGAGAGTAGCACACATGCTAGTCCTCCACCTTGCAAGAACTAAACACTTGTAAGACCCTAGAAGTAGCTCTGAAAAGAGCTGCACAAATCCCATGAAGATTGGGACCACTGAAGCTTCTTCTCTGAAGGAAAGTGGCACCACCCTGCACCCTGGAATGAAATCCTCACTTTAGCTAAGAATAAAGATAGAGGCTTGAAAAATTAGCAAAAAATAAATAAAAAATTACTACAAAAAGTAAACATAGTGAAAAGGAAAACTAAAATATATGCTCAGAAGAAGAAAAAAAAGTCAGGACTCCTACATCCAAAGCCTCCAAGAAAAAAAATATAAATTGTTCTCAGGCTATGAAAGAGGTCCAAAAGAACTTTAGAAATCAAGTATGAGGGGGCGGAGCCAAGATGGCTGAGTAGAAACAGCTCATCCAAGCCACTCTGCCCCCAGATTCCCCCCAAACTATGTAAAAGGGGACTCTGAACAACTTCTGGAGCCCCAGCACCCACAGAACGACACAGAGAAGCTAACCTCCCACTGAGGACAGCTCAGCAGCCCTGCAGGAAGGACCAACACAGCACTCTGGGAGCCCGCAGCACACAGTGTGCAGAGCGCGGGGAGCCACGTCGAGCGGAGCCCAGGTCTGCGTGAGCCGAGGTTTTAGCCCCAGGGCAGCAGGGCCAGCAGCCTGCTGGAGAGACCCTAGAACACCAGCAGCTGTGGTGACTCCAGAATTATCAACATAGACATGCCTAGTACAAAGATGGAGGTTAGTGTCCTATGGACTTTGGGACCACTATTTGGGACCAGTCGGCTCCCTCCCCTAGGGGCTAAAAGCCGCTGAGGAGACATGTCATTTTGTAGTTTTCAGAGGCAGCTCCAGCTCCTGGCCTGTGAACTCTAGGGAGATCCAGCAATCAGTCTTGGGGGGTAATTACTCTTGCTTTAACCTCCCTGGATCTGGATTGTGATCTAGGGTGGAAGTCGTGGGTGGGTTTACAGCTTGCCAGAAATGGAAGTTGCCCCCACACGTTCGGGATGAAAATTCCTCTATCTGGCCTTAAAGCCAAAGTGTGGCAACAAGCCCAAAAGTCAAGAAATTAAGTGGCAACATGCCAAGGCAAAGGAAACAGAAAAATGCAACCCTAGACTCTTATTTTGGGGGTATAGAGCAGGAAAAGGACTGTGAGGTCAGAAGTCCTGCTCCAAAAGCCCCAGGGGAAAACATGAGCAGGTTGCAGGCCATAGAGGACCTTAAGAAGGACTTTAAAAATCAAATAAGAGAAGTGGAGGAAAAATTGGAAAGAGAAATGAGAAGGATGCAGGAAAAGTATGAAATGAGGGTCAACAGCCTGACTGAGGAAAACAACACCTTAAAAAATAGACTAACTCAAATGGCAAAGGAGGCCCAAAAGGGCAATGAGGAGAAGAATGCCTTAAAAAGTCGCATTTGCCAGATGGAAAAAGAATCTCAAAAGTTCACTGAGGAGATTCATTCCTTCAGAGTTAGACTGGAGCAAATGGAAGCTAATGACTTTATGAGAAATCAAGATGCTGTTAAGCAGATCCAAAGAAATGAAAGATTAGAAGGCAATGTGAAATATCTCATGGGTTTTTTCTTGAGGAAAAAACCAGAATTGAATAGAAAATTTAACATCCAGACACAAGAAGGAAGAGATGCCTGAAAAGGTAATCAGGGAAAAGAAATCAAAAGGAACTTATCAAAGTTGAACTATTTACATTCCTATATGGAAAAGCAATAACTGCGACTGATGAAACCTTTCTCAGTATGAAAATAATTGAAGAAGGGTGTGTGGTCATATGAATAAATATGTGAATGTGTGTGTATATGGTTACAGTTATATATGGATAGAGGGCATAGGTTGAATTTGTTGGGAAGGGAGAATACTCAAGGGATGAAATTATGAGGTGAGAGAGGAAAGTGGCAAGAGGAGATAGGGAGAGACAGGGTAGGGTAAACTATCTCATGTAGAAGATGCAAGGGGAAGTGGTTGCAAGGGAGGGGGAGAATAGGAAAGCAAAAAAGGCAAAACCACATTCTCATTGAATTTGGTTCAGGGAGAGAATGACATACATACTAAATGGGATATCTCAACCTGCAGCAGAATAGGTGGAAGGGGGACGACAGGAGGGATGATGGATGGGAGGACATCCTTGGGGGGAGGGGAGGTTGGAAGTACCCACTATAGAAGAAGGACAGCATCATGTAGGGAATGGACTAGGTGGTGGGGGTGGGATGAGTGGGAGGGAATTATAAGCAGCCTTGTACAATATATCTACTATGATAATGTTTTGCATAGCTAGACATGTACAACATATACTGAATTACTTATCTCCCCAGAGGGAATGGGTGACAAGGGAGGAAGGAAATGGATCTGAAATTCGAGGTCTTAACATTAAATATTTCAAATATAAAAAAAAAGAAATCAAGTATGAGAGATAGAGGAAAAATTTATAAGAGAAATTAAAGTGATGCAAGAAAATCATGAATAAAGAGTCAACAGGTTGGTAAAGCAGGCACAAACAATATACCAAAGAAAATAACATTATAAAGTATAGAATAGGTCAAATGGTAAAAGAAGTGCAAAAATCCAAAGAGGAGAAGTATTGGTCAAATAAAAAAAAAAAAAGAAGCCTAAAAATCATTTGAGGAAAACTCCTTATAAAGAATTGGACAAGAGGAAAAGGAGGTAGAAAAACTCACTGAAGAAAAAATATCTTAAAAATTAAAGTTGAACAAGTGTGAAAGCCAATCACAAGTAGCTCCCCTGAGTACTGATACTGTAAAAAAATTAAGACGAATTGTATAGGAGAGTGAACTCCCTATTTATTCAGTAACATGTTAAAGCAAAACATTCAAGAAACTAAAGCACAATGTTCAAAAGAACACAGCTTATTACTAAGGTAGCCACATAGTCTTAAATAAAATATATCATTCAATAAGTCACAATCTCCTCAATCAATATCAATCAAAATCAAGTATTCTTTCATCTTGACTCCAGGCTGGCTTCCAATCATCCTTAAACCAATCATCCTTAATGGGTAATCATCCTTAAGGGGTAGTAGAAAGTACAAAGGCCATCCACCCCTAGGTCACAATAAGATAAAATATCATCAGGCAGCACTTAGTACCCAAATAAAGTCTCCTTCCATCTTAATTTGAAGCTGACTTCCAAACGCCATGGATCCTCTTCCACACCCCCAGCTCTTGCTTGGATTCACCTGACTATTGACTAGATTCACAGGTAGGCAGGTCTCCCAGTTCTTGCCTGGATTTACCCTACTGCCAGCTGGATTCCCCGGTAGACAGCTCTCCATTCCTATTCCATATCACAGTCCATGGGGACTTCTCCACCCCAAGCTCTTAATAGTTTCTATTTCTAGGAAAACAAGGCTCAACAGGTCTATGACAATATTTACACACATTGCCAGAACTATCATCTCAATTCACTTTCCATCTGAGAAATCAACACAAATCAAGAGAGGGTTCCTGTCTGACAAAGAAACACCAACACAGAACAACAGACAGAGAGCAGACATCACAAACATTCTCTTTCTTAGCTCTACTTGATCACAGAGCTGAACAGAATATTTGACTTTCAACTTCAAAATTCAAAAGAAGAAGAAAAAGGTTAAGAAGAAAGCAAAATCGGGGCGGCTAGGTGGCACAGTGAGTAGAGTGTTGGCCCTGGAGTCAGAAGGACCTGAGTTTGGAGCCGGCCTCCAACACTTAATCCACGCAAACAAAAACCTAGCCGTGTAACCTTGGGCAAGTTACTTAACCCCAATTGCCCTAAAGGGGCGGCTAGGTGGCGCAGTGAGTAAGAGTGCCAGCCTCAGAGTTGGGATGACCCGAGATCAGATCCGGCCTCAGAAAATGAGCACCCACACATAAATAATGACTACCTGTGTAACCTTGAGCAAGTTACTTAACCCCAATTGCTTTAAAAAAAAAATTAAAAGCCATTCCCTGGTTGATAAAGTCAAATGATACAAATAGCCAGTTTTCAGATTAAGCAATCAAAGCTATCTATAGCAGTATGCAAAAATTTTCTAAATCAATATTGACTATAGAAATACAAATTCAAACAATATGTAGGTACTACATCACAGCTATTAGATTGGTTAATAGGACAGTCAAGAAAAATTACAAGTCTTGGAGGCGATGTGGGAAAAGTGAGACATTAATGCTCTGTTGGTGTAGTTGTGAACTGATTCAAACATTTTGGAGAGTAATTTGGAACTATACCCAGAGGGCTATAAAAACATGTATACCCTTTTATCCTGCAATACCACTACTAGATCTGTATCACAAAGGGATAAAAGCAAAAAGCAAAAGGACCTATATGAACAAAAACACTTATTTAAAGCAGCTCTTTTCTGGTAGCAAAGAACTGGAAATTGAAGGGATCCTCATCAATTGGAGAAAGGCTGAATAAGTTGTGGTATATGATAATGGTAGAATAGTATTGTGATATTTGATATGATGAGGAGGATACTTTCAGAAAAATTAGGAACAACTTATATGAACTTATGCAAAGTAAAATGAGTAGAACTAGGAGAACATTGTAAACAGTAACAGAAATATTGTAAGCTATTCTCAACAATACAATGATTCAAGACAACTCTGAAGTACTTAAGATGAAAAATGCTACCCATCCCCAGAGAAAGCTGAGTACCCTGCCCAGTGGAGATGTTATTCACACTAGGCAGTTTTGAGAGTATTTGATAGGAGAGAAAAGACATATATGGTATCATAATTGTGAATTACTTTGGTCACATATGTTCCCCATACATATGCCTCATTACAACTATACAATGATAGAGTACCTTCACTGTAGGGGATTCATTACATTACATTCACCTTTAAGAATTGTTGGGACAGTATACATATTGATTATGAGAGGAATGTTTTGTAGCTACTGTTCTTAATATGACATTTTAGTAAATGCCTTTGCTAAAAGGTAATTGAATCAACTAGCTGGCCGTTAAGGAGAAATATAATAGTGAAGCCTAATGGGTTCTAATTTTAGGAATTACCACTCATAGGGAATCTATGGAATTCATTTCATTTAGCTAGAAGGTGCTTTAGCCATACTGTGGTTAGGAGATCTTTTCACATCCCCTAGATCCTAAGTAACATCCCCCCTATCTTGTCACTATTTTTGAAATTCTACAACTAATGATCCACTACCTATTGTAGAATTCTTTTTCCCAAAAGATATCCTTGGAGAGTGGAGAATACTAATAATTTGCATGTACATGCTACTTTAAATTTTACAAATAATTTTTGTCATAGCAAAATTTTGAGATGTGTAGGACAAGCATTATTGCCCTCATTTTATAGAGTTATATTTAAAATTCTGAGAGGTTAAATGATTTGAATATATATCCATTAAAGTATTTAAGGTAGAATTCTAAGGCATATATGCTGACTTCAAATTCAATCCTCTATCTCATATATAAAGGTGACTACTATGATGCTATTTTGAATTTACTGTGCCTTCATCATTTTAAGATTCTTCATGTAAAGGGGGCTATATACATTTTTAAATAAACTTTGAGATTTTGAACTTTGATATCAAATGGTGGTTGGTGCCTTAGTCTAATTTGGTGAGATTAAAAGTAAAGATTATTCTGTCACTAACAATTAATGCGTACATATTTGACCTCTGTGTTAAAATATAAGTACTTTTTAAATCAACTATCTTGCAGCATCATTTCTCAAAACTTAGAAAGAATATCAGGACCTTAACTTCTAAGAATATGATAGGAAAGTAGAAAGTATTTAGTCCACCATGTAGAATAAACTTTTCTTTGATTGTTTCATTGTAAACGATCATGCAGCCTCTGCTTGAAAACTTACAGGGAAGGTGAAACCTCTACTTCCCAAATCAATCAATTTAATTCTTAATTAACTCTAATTTTAAAAAGTGTTATTTATATTAAGCCCAAATTTTGCTCTCCAAAGCTTTTATCTAATCCTCTCACTTTTGCTTTCTGGTGCCAAGTAGAACAAATATAATTCTTTTGTTTACATGACAGCCTTTCAAATGCTTGGAGACAGATGTCATATTGTCATATGCCATCTAAATCTTTTCTTCTTGAAAATAAATATAAATTTTCCATCAACCCCCATAAGATGCATGCTTATTCACCATCCTTGTTGGCTTCTTCTCGATTCTCTCCTATTTACCACAATCTTTCCTAAAATATGGTGTCCAGACCTAGAAAGAAAAAAATACTCAAAATGTGGTGTGATTAGGGCAGAATATGGTGGTGCTTATACATCCTTTTTCTTGGCATTATGCCTTACTTAATGAAGCCTAAGTTCTCATTACCAGTTTTGGCTGCTGCATCACACCATTGAGTCATGTTGCATTAATGGCTAGTAAAATGTATATATATTTTAGACATACTTCTCTTTATCCATGACTTTCCAATTCCATTATTTGTGAAATTGACTTTTCAAAACCAAGAGTAAGATGTTATTTTTATCCATTTAATTCTAGCTTAATATACAAGTCATTGTGATTTTTTAGGATCCTGGTAGTATCATAAAACATATCTTATATTCTTTTTAAATTTTTGTCATCTACAAATTTTATATGGGTAAGGTATAACTTTGTTCATGTCATTGACAAAAATAAATACTAAATATTATTGGCCATACCTAGATCACAGTGGGATTCTATTAGAATTAGCCTTCCAAGTTCATGGTTTATGAGTAGTAGCTATTCTTTGAATCTGGCTATTAAACCAGTTCCAAATCCATATAATTATTTAGTACATATAGCTTCATCTTTCTGCAAAGATAACATCAAAGATTTTAAAAATGCTTTGCCAAAATCAAAGTAAACTTGCTGTAGCATTCTCCTGATATACCAGTACTGTAACTTTGACAAAAAAGGAAATGACATTAGTCTGGCATGGCCTGAACTTGATGAATTCATGCTGGCTGGATGTAATTGTTACTTAAATGCTAGATGGTTGCTAACTTTAATCATCCACTTAAAATTCTTGTCATTATTTGAAATTAAGTATACTCCTCACATAAGAAAAGAAGATCAAAGAAGGAAAAAAGACTGCTGCTTAAGACTTTTACCAATTATCCAAAGAGGAAAAAAAGTGTGATTTGAAAATAATTGCATAGTAACCTAGATTTCAAATAATGGCAAAATCCCAGAATTCTGAAGGAAGCGGAGGAGGAGGAAGGGAAAGACAAAGACAAAAAAGGAGGAGGAGTGGGAGAAGGAGAAGGTGGGAAAGCATGATGAGGATAAAAGAGGAAGCAGAATTTATAGGACTGGGTGAAAAAAAATTGGACATGGGAAGTAAAAGACAATTAGAGACTATCTGTACCAAAGTAATGAACCTCGACAACTAGGAAGATGAGGGTGTATAGTTCATGATGTATATGTATACATATAGTGCATATGTATGCACATGAGATATACAGATTGAGGTGTCCAGTAGGCAGTTGTAGATGGAATGCTAGAGGTCAGGAAAGAGGCCAGGGATGGATATATAGATATGAGAATTATCTGCACAGAGCTTATGCCTGAATCCATAAGAATTAATGAGATAACACAGCAAAAATCAAATAAAGTGAGAAGATAAGTTTATTTAGGAGAAAACTCTGGGGTATCCCAATAGTATAATGACCCAGATGAAAATACTTCAAAGAAAAGTAAGGACAATTTACAAAGCCGTGAGGTTAACCAGGAGAGAACATTGCCATGAATCCCAGGGAAAAGAGATGTTAAGGAGAAAAGGACGCTAGTTAATGTCAAAAGCTTCAAAGAGGTTAAGGGTGAAGATCAAAGAAAGGTTATTAGATTTGTCTATTAAGAGATCTTTAAACCTGTTCAGATAAGAGTGAGGTTCAAGTTATCATTTTCTCCTCCACTGTAAAAATTTTTTTTCTTCTTTATGTACCTCTATTTTATGAGATAACTATCCCCATACTAGTGGGCAGCTAAGTGGTGCAGTACAAAGAATATAGGGTCTGAAGTCAGGAAGACTGATCTTCCTGAGTTAAAATCTCACTCAGATTCTTACTATGTGACCCTGGGCAAGACACTTGGGCCTCAGTTCCTCATCTGTAAAAAGAGGTGAAGAAAATAATGATAAATTTCTCTGTTAGTTTACCAAGAAAACATCAAACAGGGTCAGAGATTACCTGTCAGGATAGTCAGGATAGGACTAAAATGAATGAATATCCTCATTCTTCCTCTTTCCTTGCTTTTTTCTGATATATCCCTCTTTTTCACCACTTCATTTTTTTAGATGATCCCAGCATAATGGACTCGAACCCATTCTCTCTGTTTAAGTAGACTACATCTAACTGCCATAATGATTATAGTTTTTAGGGGTTTACAAGTGGATCTTGTCATTTGGAAATGTAAACAATTTAACGTTATTAAGTTTCTTGTGAATTCTCACTTGCATATAATTTTTTTATGTTTCTCTTGAGTCATGTGTTTGAATGTCAAATTTTCTATTCAGCTTTGGTCTTTACAACAGGAATTTTTTCCCAAATGCTTTATTAAATTCTGGTTTACATCATTCATTTCCACCAGATTTTGAGTTACAATTTTTTCCCCATTTTCCCCCACCCACCACCCCAGAATAGCAGTCGCACAGGATATCCCCTCATCCAATCTGCTCTCTCCCATATCTTCTCCCATATCCCCTTCCACTTTTCCAGCAGGTCAAGGTGAATCTCTCTGCCCCAATGCCTGTATATGCTATTCCTATTTATATGTAAAATAGTATTAATAATAGTATTTATGTATTTTTAAAATATTTTATTTTAAAACTTTGATTTCCAGATTCATTCCCTTCCTCCCTTGTCACCGACCCCTACTGGGAAGACAAGCAATTCAGTATATGTTGTACATGTGTAGCTATGCAAAACACCAACATAGTAGATAAATTGGAAAAGACTGACTATATTTGCCTCCCTCCTATCCCACCTCCTACTTGGTCTATTCCCTATTTTGATCCTATCCCTTTTCTTTTTTTTTTAATTAAACAAATGCTATATTAGCTTCTTGTTTACATCATTCATTTCCACCAGATTATGAGTTACATTTTCCCCCATTTTTCCTTACCCACCACCCCAGAATAGCAGTCCCACTAGATATCCCCTCATCTAATCTGCTCTCTCCCATAACTTCTCCCATATCCCCTTTGACTTTGCCATTAGGTCAAGGTGAATCTGTGAGCCCCAATGCCTGGACATCTTATGAAACATTTAGTTTTAAAACTTCGATTTTCAGATCCATTCCCTTCCTCCCTTGTCACCCACTCCCTCTGAGAAGATAAGGAATTCAGTATGTGTTGTACATGTATATCTATGCAAAACATTACCATAGTAGATATATTGTAAAAGACTGCTTATATTTCCCTCCCACCTGTCTCACCTCCCACCTGGTCCATTCCCTACTTTGATCCTGTCCCTCTTTGATAGTGGGTACTTCCAACCTCCCCTTCCCCCAGAATGCCCTCCCCTCCATCATCCCCCCTCTCATTCCCCTTTCCCCTACTCAGGAGAGTGAGTGAGGGTAAGATATTCCATTTAGTATGTATGTGATTCTCTCCTTGAGCCAACTTCAATGAGAATATGCTTTTGCCTTTTTGTCTTCCTGTTCTTCCCCTCCCCTGCAACTACTTCCCCTTGCCTCTTCTACATGAGATAGTTTACCCTACCCTGTCTCTCTCTATCTCCTCTTGCCACTTTCCTCTCTCACCTCTTGACTTCACCCCTTAAGAATCATCCCTTCCTTGGGGCGGCTAGGTGGCACAGCGAGCAGAGCACCAGCCCCGGAGCCAGAAGGACCCGAGCTCGGATCCGGCCAAAGACACCCAACACACAAACAAAAACCCAGCCGTGTGAGCCTGGGCAAGCCACCCAACCCCAATTGCCCTCCAAAAAAAACACCATCCCTTCCCATCAAATTCAATCTATACCCTCTATCCATGTATACCTCTGAACATATGCCATGTACCCTTCTTCAATTATTTTCATAATGAGAAAGGTTTCATCAAACACAGTTATTGTTTTTCCATGTAGGAATGTAAATAGTCCAACTTTGATAAGTTCCTTTTGATCTCTTTTCCTTGATTACCTTCTCAAGCATCTCTTGCTTCTTGTGTCTGAATGTCAAATTTTCTATTCAACTCTGGTTTTTTCATCAAGAATGCTTGAAAGTCCTCTATTCCACTGAATGACCATATTTTCCCCTGAAACAAGATACTCAGTTTTGCTGGGTAGGTGACCCTTGGCTTCAATCCCAGCTCTTTTGCCCTCTGGAACATCATATTCCATGCTCTTCGATCCCTCAGTGTAGAAGCTGCCAGGTCCTGGGCTATTCTGATTGTGTTTTCACAATATTGAAATTGTTTCTTCCTAGCTAGTTGGAGTATTTTCTCCTTGATCTGGGAGTTGCGGAGCCTGGCTATAATATTCCTAGGAGTTTTCTTTTTGGGATCTATTTCAGGAGGTGATTGGTGGATTCTTTCAACCTCTATTTCCCCCACTGGGTCTAAAACATCAGGGCAATTTTCCTTGAGAATTTCTTTAAGGATGATTTCTAGGTTCTTTCTTTGATCATGGCTTTCAGGTAGACCAATAATTTTTAAATTATCTCCTGGATCTATTCTCCAGGTCAGTGGTTTTTCCCATGAGATATTTCACATTGCCTTCTATTCTTTCATTTGTTTGGATCTGTTTAATAGTATCTTGATTTCTCACAAAGTCATTAGCTTCCATTTGCTCCAGTCTAACTCTGAAGGAATGAATCTTCTCAGTGAGCTTTTGAGATTCTTTTACCATCTGGCAAATTCGACTTTTTAAGGCATTCTTCTCCTCATTACCTTTCTGAACCTCTTTTGTCATTTGAGTTAGTCTATTTTTTTAAGGTGTTATTTTCCTCAGTCAGGCTGTTGACTGTCATTTCATACTTTTCTTGCATCTTTTTCATTTCTCTTTCCAAATTTTCCCCCACTTCTCTTATCTGCTTCTGAAGGTCCTCTATGGCCTGTAGCCAGCTTGTATTTTCATTTGGGGCTTTTGGTGCAGGAGTTCTGACCTCACAGTCCTCCTCCATGCTTTGAGCCTCTTTGCCCCTAAAATAGGAGTCCAATGTTGAACTTTTCTGTTTATTTTGTTTCATTTGCCTAGGCATGTTGCCACTTAATTACTTGATTTTGGGGCTTGTTTCCACAGTAGGCCTCTGCCACCAGACGGGGGAGTTTCCTCCCAAACGTGTGGTCTTCACAACTTCCTCTAGTTGTGTGGCCTCTGTAAAGCCTCCACCCACTCTGGCAAGTTAGATACCCACCCCAAACTTCCCCCCCACACCACAATCCAGATCCAGGCAGTTTAAAGCAAGAGCTATTAACCCCCAGACTGATTGCTAGATCTCCCTACAATTCGCAGACCAGGAGCTAGGGCCACTACTGACGCTGCAAAATGGCTTCTGTGCAGCTGTTTCTTCTGTAGCTTTTCGCCCCTAAGGGAGGATGCCACGTGTTTCCCAAATACTGGTCCCAAAGTCCATAGGGCACTAACCTCTTACTTTGTCCAAGCATATCTGTGCTGATAATTCTGGAATTGCCACAATTGCTGGTGTTCTGGGGTCCCTCCAGGTGGCTGAAGGCCCCGATCCTATCCCTTTTCAAAAGTGGGTGCTTCCAACTTCCTTCCCCCAATTCCCTCCCCCATTATCCCTTCCATCACCCTCCCTCTCAACCCCTTTGCCCCCTACTCTCCTGTAGGCTGAGATACCCTATTTATTATGTATGACATTATCTCCCTGAGCCAAATTCAATTGAGAACAAGGTTTTACCTTTTTGCCTTCCTGTTCTTCCCCTCCCTTGTAACCATTTTCCTTGCGTCTTCTTTATAAGATAGTCCACCCCATACTGTCTCTCCCCATCTTTTCTTGTTATACGACTCTCACCTTGTGATTTCACCTTTTGAGTATCATTCCTTCCTATTAAATTCAACCTGTGCCCTCCAACTGTGTACACCTGTAAACATATATACACACATTCACATTTGTATTCATATGCCCATATACCCTTCTTCCACTATTTCATACTGAGAAAGGTTTCATCAGTTACAGTTATCATTTTTCCATGTAGGAATGTAAATAGTTCAACTTTGATAATTTCCTTATGATTTCTTTTCCCAATTTACCTTACCAAGCATCTCTTGCTTCTTGTATCTGAATGACAAATTTTCTATTCAACTCTGGTTTTTTCATCAAGAATGCTTGAAAGTCCTCTATTCCACTGAATGACTATATTTTCCCCTGGAACATGATACTCAGTTTTGCTGGGGAGGTGTTTCTTGGTTTTAATCCCAGCTCATTTGCCCTCTGGAATATCAGATTCCATGCTCTTTAATTCCTCAGTGTAGAAGCTGCCAGATCCTGTGTTATCCTGATTTTGTTTCCACAATATTGAAATTGTTTCTTCCTGCTTGCTTGTATTATTTTCTCCTTGATCTGTGAATTCCGGAATCTGGCTATAATATTCCTAGGAGTTTTCTTTTTGGGATCTTTTTCAGGAGATGATTGGTGGATTCTTTCAACCTCTATTTTGACCTCTGGGTATAAAACATCAGGGCAATTTTCCTTGAGAACTTCTTGAAAGATGATATCTAGGTTCTTTCTGTGATCATGCTTTTCAGGTAATCCAATAATTTTTAAATTACCTCTACTGGATCTATTTTCCAGGTCACTTGTATTTTCCATGAGATATTTCACATTGCCTTATATTCTGTAATTTGTTTGGCTCTACTTAACAGCATCTTGATTTCTCATAAAGTCATTAGCTTCCATTTGCTCCAGTCTAATTCTGAAGGAATGACTCTCCTCAGTGAGCTTTTGAGATTCTTTTTCCATCTGGCAAATTCGGGTTTTTAAGGCATTCTTCACCTCATTGCCTTTTTGAACCTCTTTTGCCATGATTTAGTCTATTTTTTTTTAGTTCAAAGCAAAGACATTTAATGAAATGACTTAATAAGAAACAACAACAAAATAGCTTCCCCATACATCTGAGTTACCCTCTCCTAAGTAATGGCTATGTCACTATACTTGGAATCACGGAAATCCAAATTTAAATCCTACCTCAGATGCTTATGAACTGTGTGTTCAAGAACAAGCCACTTAATCATTTAGTGCCTTAGTTTCCTCATATGTAAAATTTGGGTAATTGTATTGGTGCCCTCAAATTAAAACCTTCCAAGTGAATACAACTGTAGAAAGTATACACAGAGATAATATTCATGGCATGGCATAGTTGTTGAAAGAGAATTTAGATCTCTGAAGCCATAGGAACTCCAATGTTTTCTAATGATATCATTATAGTGTTCCCATTGGTCCTACTTGTATTGAAGTGTATATACTTGACAGTCTTCAGGTAGACATGACTTTTCTAGATGATGTCCAACAGAATGACTCTAGCTTCTGGATTAGCTAGAATCTTTAGCTATCTCTTCCTCAAGAGAAAAGTACATTTTGAATATACTTTTTTTTTTCCTTAGCATGAAGTCCATTGCTTTTGTCTTTTTTTTTAAATAAACAAATGCTTTATTAACTTCTGGTTTACATCTTTCATTTCTGCCAGATTTTGAGTTACAATTTTTTCCCAATTTTCCCCTACCAACCATCGCAGAATAGCAGAGACACAAGATATCACTTCCTCCAATCTGCTCTCTCCCATATCTTCTCCCATACCCCCTTCGACTTTTCCAATAGAGCAAGGTGAATCTCTGTGCCCCGATGCCTGCACATCTTATCTCCCAATTACATGCAAAAGTGTATAGATAATACTATTTATATATATTTGAAACATTTAATTTTAAGACCTCGAATTTCAGATCCATTCCCTTACTCCCTTGCCACCCATTCCCTCTGGGAACATAAGTAATTCAGTATGTGTTGTACATGTATAGCTATGCAAAATATTACCATAGTAGGGGCGGCTAGGTGGTGCAGTGAGTAGACCGTCGGCCCTGGAGTCAGAAGGACCTGAGTTCAGATCCAGCTTCAGACACTTAAGGCACATACAAGCAAAAACCTGACCGTGTGACCTTGGGCAAGTTACTTAACCCCAATTGCCCTCCAAGAAGCAAAAAAAAAATATATATATATATATTACCATAGTATATATATTGGACAAGGCTGCTTATAATTCCCTCCCACCTATCCCAACCCCCACATGGTCCATTCCCTACTTGATCATGTCCCTCTTCTATAGTGGGTACTTCCAACCTCCCCTCCCCCCAGGAATGCCCTCCCATCTATCATGCCTCCTCTCATCCCCCTTCCCCCTATTCTGCTGCAAGTTGAGATATCCCATTTAGTATGTATGTCATTCTCTCCCTGAACCAAATTCAATGAGAATGTGATTTTGCCTTTTTGCCTTCCTATTCTTCCCCTCCCCTGCAGCCACTTGCCCTTACTTCTTCTACATGAAATAGTTTACCCTACCCTGTTTCTACCCATCTCCTCTTGCCAATTTCATCTCTCATCTCATAATTTCACCCCTTAAGTATCATTCCTTCCTAAGAAATTAAACCTATGCCCTCTCTCCTTGTATAACTGTAAACATATATACACACATTCACATATGTATTCATATGACCATACACCCTTCTTCCATTATTTTCATACTAAGAAAGATTTCATCAGTCATAGTTATTGCTTTTCCATGTAGGAATGTAAATAGGTCAACTTTGATAAATCCCTTTTGATTTCTTTTCCCTGATTACCTTCTCAGGCATCTCTTGTTTCTTCTGTCTGGATGTCAAATTTTCTATTAAACTCTGGTTTTTTCCTCAAGAATGTTTGATAGTCCTCTATTCCACTGAATGACCATATTTTCCCCTGAAACAAAATGCTCAGTTTTGCTGGGTAGGTGACCTTTTGGTTCAGTCCCAGATCTTTTGCCCTCTGGAATATCATATTCCATGCCCTTTGATCCCTCAGTGTAGAAGCTGCCAGGTCCTGTGCTCTCCTGATTGTTTCCACAATATTGAAATTGTTTCTTCCTGGCTGCTTGTAGTATTTTCTGCTTGATCTGGGGATTCTGGAACCTGGCTATAATATTCCTGGGAGTTTTCTTTTTGGGGTCTTTTTCAGGAGGTGATCAGTGGATTCTTTCAACCTCTGTTTTGCCCTCTGGGTCTAAAACATCAGGGCAATTTTCTTTAAGAATTTCTTGAAGGGTGATTTCTAGGTTCTTTCTTTGATCATGGCTTTCAGGTAGTCCAATAATTTTTAAATTGTCTCTCCTGGATCGATTTCCAGGTCAGTGGTTTGTCTCATGAGATATTTCACATTACTTTCTATTCTTTCATTTGTTTGGATCTCCTTAACAGCATCTTGATTTCTCATAAAGTCATTAGCTTGCATTTGCTCCAGTCTAACTCTGAAGGAATGAATCTCCTCAGTGAGCTTTTGAGATTCTTTTTCCATCTGGCAAATTTGGCTTTTTAAGGCATTCTTCTCCTCATTGCTCTTTTGGGCCATTTGAGTTAGTCTATTTTTAAGGTGTTGTTTCCTCAGTCAGGCTGCTGACCCTCATTTCATACTTTTCCTGCATCCTTCTCATTTCTCTTCCCAATTTTTCCTCCACTTATCTTATTTGATTTTTTAAAGTCCTTCTTAAGGTCCTCTATGGCCTGTAACCTGCTCATATTTTTCCTTTGGGGCTTTTAGAGCAGTATTTCTGACCTCACAGTCCTCTGACTGTTCTATGATTCGATCTTCTTTGCCCCCAAAATAGGAGTCTAAGTTTGCATTTTTCTGTTTATTTTTTTTCTTTGCCTTGACATGGTGCCACTTAATTACTTGACTTTGGGGCTTGTTGCCACAGTAGGACTCTGCCACCAGACAGGAGAGCTTTCATCCCAAACTTTGGGGTCTTCACAGCTTTCTGGCAAGCTGGATACCCATCCCAGACCCCCCCCCCAGATCACAATCCAGATCCAGGGAGGTTAAAGCAATAGCAATTAACACCCAAGAATAATCGCTGGATCTCCCTACAGTTCTCAGACAAGGACCTGGAGCTGCCACCGAAAACTACAAAATGGTGTGTCTCCTCAGCAGCTTCTAGCCCCCAGGGGAGGAAGCCGACATGATTCCCAAATACTGGTCCCAAAGTCCATAGGGCACTAACCTCTCACTTTGTCCTAGGCATATCTGAGTTGATAATTCTGGAATCGCTACAGCTGCTGGTGTTCTGGGGTCCCTCTTGCTGGCTGCTGGCCCGGCCGCTCTGGGGCTAAATCTGTGGCTCATGAGGACAGGGGCTCAGCTCTCCATTCGCTGTGTGCTGTGCTGCCGGCTCCCAGAGTGCTTCACTGGTCCTTCCTGCAGGGCTGCTGGGCTGTACTCAGTGGGAAGTTAGCTTCTCTGTGTCATTCTGTGGGTGCTGGGGCTCCAGAAGTTGTTCAGAGTCCCCTTTTACATAGTTTGGAGGTGATCAGGGGGGAGAGCGCCTTGGACACACTGTTTCTACTCCGCCTTCTTGGCTCCGCCCCCCGACAGTCTATTTTTAAGGTGATATTTTCCTCAGTCAGGGTGTTGACTCTCATTTCATACTTATCTTGCATCTGTATCATTTCTCTTCCCAATTTTTCCTCCATTTATCTTATTATTTTTTAAAATCCTTCTTTAGGTCCTCTTTGGCCTATAACAAGCTCATATTTTCATTTGGGGCTTTTGGTGCCGGAGTTCTGACCTCCCAATCCTCCTCCTGTTCCATGCTTTGATCCTCTTTGCCCTCAAAATAGGAGTCTAATGTTGTGTTTTTCTGTTTATTTTGTTTCCTTTGCCTAAGCATGTTGCCACTCAATTATTTGACTTTTGGGCTTGCTTCCACAGTAGGACACTGCCACCAGCTAGGGGAGCTTCCATCCTAAACACTGGAGTTTTCTCAGCTACCGGAGGTATTAGTTGGTTGTCCTCTTTGAAGCCCCCACACTCTCTGGCAAGCTGGTCACACACCCCAAGACTCCACCCCAGACTGCAATCCAGATTCAAGAAGATTAAAGCAAGAGCAATTACCCCACCCCCAGACTGATTGCCGGTCCCCCTATAGTCCACAGGCCAGGAACTGAAGCTGCAACATGGCAGCTATGCTGTGTCTACGCACCGGCTTCTTTCCCCCAGGGATGCCCCTGATGTGTTCTCCCAAACAGTCCCAAAGTCCATACTACACTGACCTCTCACTTTGTCATCGGCATCTCTGTGTGTGTAATTCTGGAAAGGCCATAGCTTCTGGTGTTCTGGGGTCCCTCCAGCAGGCTGCTGTTCTGGCAGCCCTGGGGCTAAAACCTCTGACTCATGAGGGCCTGGGCTCAGCTCCCAGAGTGATTTGCTGGCCGCTACCTGTCAGGATGCCAGGCTGTCCTCAGTGGGAGGTTATCTTCCCTGTGTCATTTTGTGGGTTCTGCAGTTCCAGAGGTTTTTCAGAGTCCCCTTTTCTATGTTTTAGAAGTGGTGTGGGCAGGAACACCAGGAAAGTGCTGTTTCTACTCTGCCATCTTGGCTCTGCCCCCCTTCCTCAACAGGAATTCTTGAAAGTCATCTTTTTCATTAAATATACATGTTTTCCCCCTAAAGAATTTTACTCAGTTTTTCTGGAAAGGATATTATTACTGTGATCTTAGAAGCTTTGCTTTCTTTTTTAGAAATGCTATATTCTTAACTCTCCATTCCCTTCATGCTGCTGAATCTTATGTGTCCCTGACTGTAGTTCCATGTTATTTGAATTTATTATTTCTAGCTGATTGCAGTATTCTTGATCTGAATTTTGGTCATAATGTTCTCCTCTTGGGGTCTCTTTTAGAAGCTTCACTCTGGAGTCTTTCCATTTCTACTTCGCTCTTTAGTCTAATTGTATCTGGAAAGTTTTCTTATAGTTTTTTGAAATATAATGCCTAGATTCTGTTTTCCTCCCCTTCCCTTCCCTTCCCTTCCCTTCCCTTCCCTTCCCTTCCCTTCCCTTCCCTTCCCTTCCCTTCCCTTCCCTTCCCTCCCCTTCCCTCCCCTCCCCTCCCCTCCCCTCCCCTCCCCTTCCCTTCCCTTCCCTTCCCTTCCCTTCCCTTCCCTTCCCTTCCCTTCCCTTCCCTTCCCTTCCCTTCTCTTTCCTTCCCTTCCCTTCTCTTCTTTTCTTTCTTTTCTTCCCTTTCCTTTCCTTTCATTTTCTTATTATAGCAGTTAAGCACAAGTAGTCCATAAATGATTGCTCCTTAAATTATTTTCCAGTTCAGTTGTTTTTCTCATGAGGTATTTCATTTTTCTTTTATTTTTTTATTCTGTCAATTTGTTTTATTTTTTCTAAATATTTCATGTAGTCATTAGTTTCCCCTTGCGCAATTCTATTTTTTTTTTTTTTTGGTATTTTTTGATCGGGTAAGGCAGGGCAAGAAAATGTTAAGTGACTAAGGACGTATTTTAACTCAGGTCTTGCTGACTCCAGGACCAGTGATCGAGTCACTGTTCCACCTAGCTGCCCCTCAATTCTAAATTTTAAGGAATTATTTTCTTGGGCCAGCTAGGTGGCACAGTGAATATAGCACCAGCCCTGAAGTCAGGAGGATCTGAGTTCAAATCTGGCCTCAGAAACTTAACACAAAACCTAGCCATGTAACCTTGGCCAAATCACTTAATCCCAATTGCCCAACCTTACCCCCTCAAAAAGCAAAAAAAAATTATTTTCTTTAGTGAAGTTTTATGCCTCATTCAACATCTGGCCAATTTTGATTTTCAAGGATTTCCTTTTGAATTTTGTTGTCTTTTTTTTTTTTTAGAAAACTATTCATTCTCTTCATAATTGTCTTATTTAATTCTCTTTTCCTGGCAATTTTTCCTCTACTGCTCATATTTGATTTTTTAAATAAGTTATTTGTTCTTTTTTAAATCTTTCTTTTGCTATTCCAGAAATTCTTGTTTGACTTGTTTTCAATCTTTATTTTTCTTTAAGACTTTGCTTGTAGATGTTTTCAAGTCAATCTCCTCTTCTGAGTTTGTCCTGAATTTCTGTCACCATAAATTGATCTTTTTCTTTTCATTGTTTGGTTTTATTTCTTCTTTACCATTTTTCATCCCACCTAGTACAATATGCCTTTGTAATTGGGCTAATGTCTAATATGAATGTATTTGCAGATCCTATATTAGACTATATGCTGTCGTGGGGGGTGGGGGAGGGACGTAAAGGAAATTTGAAATTCAAGGAATTATTAAATTGAATCTTGTTAACTGAAACTAAACTAATAAATTAATTTTTTAAAAAAGAATTTCTGTCACCATAGCAGAATTTTACAGTCAGCTACTTTTGTATTATTATAATTACATTCTCTTCCAGCTTATTTCTTGACTTTGAATTTTATGTTAGAGTTGGTCTCTGCTTTCCTCTAGTGTCAGTGGTGCAGAGCCCCACTGAGGATTTTATGCTGTGCTGTTTTCACAACTAGTTCTTTGGGTCTTCTATAATTTCTTTCTGACCAAATATTTAATTCCTTTACCATTTCTGGGCACAGAGAAATCTTATTACCATTACTGCTGCTGCTGCTGCTATTGTCACCAACTTTAAGTCACCTACTTTAAGTCACCAACTTAAGACCTATATCTAGTGTGGCTTCTGTCATCTATGCTCTTGGCCATCCCCTATCCTAGATCTTCAGTCATCACTTTCTGTCCTTCTAAGCTGTCATTGACTAGAAAAAATTACTCACTCCGTTTATACATTATTCCACTTGGAATTTAATTAATGCACTTTTAAAAAAGCTGTTTAGAGAGCAATATTGGGAGAGGCCACGGAAAAAATGCTTTCTTTACTCCATCATCTTGGCTCTGCCCTTAACACAAATGGACTTATAAGAAATATGTCAGGGTGAGAATTCAAAGCTTGTTAAACTGCTTTCCTCAAAATTCTTCTGTGGTTCCCATTTCCTTGCCAAATAAGTTCAATCTTCATTGTTTGGCATTCAAGGCCCTCCTATAATTTATTGCTACCGTAATTCTCCTACCTGCTTCATTCTACTTTATTCCAAGTATTCTATACTGCTGCCATACTGAATAATTCTATCTACTGAATTAACTATACTTTTTTTGACTTCATGACATTTTTCATACCATTCCCTATCCTTTATGTTTTTTTTTTTCTCTTTGCCTCTTTGCTGCTTGAATTTCTATCTATTCTTTAAAGTCTACCACAATTTTTTACTTCCTCTATATTCCTCCCTAGAGATAAAATTCTGTCTCTTGAATCCTCATATAGCTCATTGATTTGTATCTCTCTAAACACTTAACACTGAAAAGTATTTAGTTTAGTTATCTGTGTTGTTATCTTTTATTTCTACTGCTATAATATAAACTATAACCTTCAACACAAACTTTAGGCTATGTAAACTGCATCTCCTTTATCAACTACAACAGAATTTGCACACAGTAGGAATTATATATATATATATATATATATATATATATATATATATATATATATATATGCTTTTTGGAGGAGGGGAAGAAAGGGCAATTGGGGTCAAGCAACCTGCCCAAGGTGACACTGCCAGAAGTGTTAAGTGTCTGAGACCAGACCTGAAGACAGGTCCCCCCAACTCTGTATTAACGATGCAATATTCACAATGCCTCCGGTAACTCTACATATGCTGATAGGCTTTCTACATGGGGGACAAAGCTAGAACATTTATTCAAATACCAGAAAATTGAGTCCCAAAACCAGAAAGTCAAAGCCAACACAGTAGTTATGAAGTTAGCACATGTAGTTAATGTAGTAAATACCCACATTCTCAAACCTTCAAAAGAGAACAGGCTACCTCAGGCAAAGATCTTCCTCTCCTCACTCATGGCAACTTCTCAGCATCCATGCAGTTTGCTCTCAGCAGCTCTGGCCCACTGCAGTTCCCATCCCTGGAAGTCCTCAGCAGGAGTCCTTAGGAGAAAATTGGGCTGGCTCAAAAAAAAAAAAAAAAGGGAGTTTGAGCTGCTGCCGTTGTCACTGCTGCTTCTGCCACTGATTGCTGCTGCTGCCACCACACTTCCAGTCGCCACAAGCACTCTAGCCTGGCTCTTGCCTCCTCTTACCCCATCCCTTCCTGCTACATCATCAAATTTAAGGGGTATGTAAGATCTTCAAATCCCATAGCCGTTACAGCCACCTGATAGATTTCTTGAATTAATGATCAAATAGCATGTAGCATTAGAGGGTTCTTATTCATCAGGAAATCAATGTTATTGAACTGAATACCTGCACAGGAGAATTCAAGAGAGGGAATCAAGGGACTCAGATGAAATGGTCTTAAAGATAAGCATCCATTACTTAATGATCTTCTCTAGGACATGATTGGTATTATTTTTTCCAAACCTCTCTGGTTAATGTCAACATTAGGAGACTAATACTCCACTAAAAAGCTATTAAAATAATTCATTAGGATGTAGAGGTGACCTTGGGCTCTTGAAGACTATCATAATAACACAACAGTACTGGTAAGTCCTATTGCAATGGAGGAGTTATATATATGGACCCAATGATATACTTTGTTCCTATCATAGGATCATAGATATAAAGATAAATGGAACAGTAGAGTCTATTTACCCCTTCCCAAATTTAAAGATAAGACAATTGATGCCCAAAAAGGATACATAATTTGCCCATGACAACACAGATAACAAATAATGAACTCAGGGTTCAGCCCTCAATTCCTGCTGCACCCTTCCTCTCCCTCTCCCATTTTAATTCATTTTTCTTTCTGCTATGCCCTTCATGTTAGGATCAATATGGATATGATCACAGAAGCTCATCACGGGAGTGTTCAGCATTTGGTGATACAAACATTCATATGCACACACATACACACACACATGCACACACACCCCCCAAAGATTAATGAATTAATCTATTAAGATACTACAGTGCTCAGACCTGCATGAGCAGAAGAGGGACCCACACCAATGGGATTAGAGACCCCTGTCATGAAAGCATTAGCTGAAAATCATTCTAAACAGTTTCTCACCAATGTGATAACTCATACACAAACACTTGTACATAGTCAAGAAAATACAGAGTTCCCAAGTACTATGGCAACATAAATATTTGTAAATATTTGTTGAATGAATGTACAAATGAACAGTGATTTACCAAAAATAATTTTATCTGTGTATCATACATAGTTGCTATTTTTCTTGTGGGTTTTTTGACATGATTATAGCACTAATAAAACCAAACGGAGCACAGTAAACACCAAAAGAGGACTTAAAACCAGATGCTTACTGTCCAATTTAAAAGTCACTACACTCTAGAGCATAGAAATTCAACATCTAAGAATTTTCTGTCCACATTTTCCATTGAAGTTCAAGATTGGCAGAAAATATGCAATAATAATCAGTAAATGAAGGCTTCTGCCCAAACTTTATAGCTAATTTCTAGGAATATATGGGTTTGGTAATCAATATTATGGCATTTTTTTCTTTTTTTTTCTTTTTTTGTCCCTATGTGAATAATTTTAAACTTGCCAGACATAAGCGCACTCCCGATTTACCTGAACTTACTTCTGTTTCCAGTGAATAAGGACCAGACTTAGGGCAGTCATAATATTATAGAGTCAGACAGGATCTTGTATGGACTGAATTAATTTTATTTTCCCTCCTGGTAAACCTGAATGTCCTAGGAAAATAGTCAAGATAGTCACTTTGCTTAAGGCACTGAATTCCACAGGCAGGATTAATGGTGTGCCTAATGCAGCCCAGCTCCTGAGCTAATAAAGCAAAGGCAGAACAGGCATTGTAGAACATCTACAAGTTTCAAAACTTAGTCTGGTGCCTTTTCCTGAAAAGCCTCCAGTAACCACATTAACCAGAAGAATGACCTGAGAGAGAGGACACCTCCCTCACCAATTAGTTCTTCTGAGTCATCCACAATATGGGAAGGAGAATTATCATACCTAACTTCCTGCTCTGCCAACACAGCATCTGGGAAAGATTTGCAATGGAGTAGAATATGGTAAAGGATTGAACTGTCTGTTCTAGATGAGAGACACTTTGGAAATCATTGATTTTCTTAGGGTCCTCCCTCCCTGGCTCCTGTGTCTTATAATAGTGTTAGCTTTGATGAAGTCTCACTTTGATGAAGTCTCTATTCACTGGCGCAGTGAATAGAGCTCTGGCCCTGGAATCTGAAGGACCTGAGTTCGGAGCCGGCCTCCAACACTTAATCCGCACAAACAAAAACCTAGCCGTGTAACCTTGGGCAAGTTACTTAACCCCAATTGCCCTAAAGGGGCGGCTAGGTGGCGCAGTGAGTAAGAGCGCCGGCCTCGGAGTTGGGATGACCCGAGATCAGATCCGGCCTCAGAAAATGAGCACCCACGCATAAATAATGACTGGCTGTGTAACCTTGAGCAAGTTACTTAACCCCAATTGCTTTAAAAAAATAAAAAATAAAAAAATAAAAAATAAAAAACAAAATTGATCTAATGGTATAAGAAGCATAAAAATTCAGCAAAGAAAAGAAACCTTTAAAAAGTGGATTAGACAAAACGAAAGGTGGGGTATGACAAAAGTTCACTGAAGAAAACAATTCCTCAAAAATTTGAATTGAGTAAGTGGAAGCTAATGGCTCCATTACATATATAAAAAAATAAAATAGAACAAAGTCAAAAGAATGAAAAAAAATAGTTGAATGGGGGACAGGTGGGAGGGAAGGAGAGAATTTGGAACTTTTTTTTATTACAAAAAAATCACAAAATTACAAAATATAATATTAAAATAAAGTAATGAATTGGTTTTTGTTTTTTAAATAGTATATCAAAACATAACTGCTTTGTTTTCTTAGAACTTTGAATAAGACATATGTAAGTATATATGTATGTGTATGTGTGTGTTTGTGTTTAAAATTATTCTGCACATACTTCGATCTATCATCTCTAGAGTGGGGAAAGAAAAGGAAAAAGTGATAATTTTGTTGTACATTTGAAAGGAATAGCAAGTGGTGCATAGTTTATTTGAATTTTCATGTACTATTGTCTTTTTTTATTTCACCGTGCTATGGAAATACTTTTTTATTTCATAAATTAAAAAAAATAGAACTTAGAATAACTAAGTCCATACCAATTAGAGAAACAGGTTCTCAGACCATATAGATAGCAAATATGTGTGTTTGGACTGTGTGTGAGTGTGTTTGTGATCATCTTTAAAACCCTAAAATACACATGTGTGTTTGTATTACATGTATATGTACATTTTTCCACTTAGAAGTACCAGATAGTTCAAAAGGATTGTAGTATGAAGTTTTTTGACTGGTAAATATTCTGATGAATGTATCCATGAAGAAAATTATAAGCAGTTAAAAAAAAAATGTCCGTAGTTCAAAGTGAGCTAACCACATAAAAATATAAATGTGCCAGCAATTTTTATGAACAAGAGTACCAGGGTGGGCAGAGTCTGACTTAGGAATAATCAGTTAGCTGTAAACTTATTATATTTAATTTTCTTTAGTTATAAAGTAAATGCTGGAACCCCATGTTAATTCAGGACAGTGAGATCAACGGAATTCAAGTATAACTGAATTGCAGATGAAACCCAAGGAATTGATTCTAGATGTGAGGTTTTCCTCAATTATATTTTTGGCCTGTAACATCCAATCATAGTGAAACACAACTTCTTAGAGCTATGTCAGATAGCAGTCTGAAGGTATATGCTTTCTAATATGTTATGAATGTTATTAAGATTTCATAAATAAATGAATCTGGAAATCAATTAGTAGTGGCAAAAGCATTTTCACAAGCAGGGGACTTTGTGCTATGTCCTATGTAACTTTGCTTTCATATATTGATGTATGTCTGAACCTGATTAGACAGTTGGATGCTACTTCTACTGCTAATGGCAAGAGATCAAGAAAGAAACTGCAAAAAGCAAAAATACTATTAGAATTTCTAGAATAAAGATTTTATATTTATACACACATATATGTATATATATACACACATGTATGTATATGTATAGGTATATGAATATGTATGTGTATATGTATGGGTATATGTATATGTATGTGTATATGTATATGTATATGCATATGTGTATATATTTTCCTTCTGTGTTCCTTGTTAAAATGAAGCTGTTATTAACTTGTAATTTGCTTTTTGGCAAGTTCATGTTCTCTCTAGTTCTGAAGCCGGATTTTGTTAAGGGGATTTGACTATTCAGGTATATCCCATTTTACAAAGTTTGACAAAGATAAAATTGAAACTTAGCTCAACATCATGTCAAATATGGTATATATGTTTAAAGTATTATGATTTAAAGGATATGCAAATTTTATCAATTCTCTACAGATACATATATATATATATATTTTTTTTTCCCCCAACTATGCACTTAAGTGACTAATTTACTTTTATGTATTCTAGGAATTGTACTTCACAATTTACTGTTTCATATCTACATTTTTTTTTCACCTGGAATTTTACCGCACTCCTTTTTGTTGTTCTTGCTTTAATCAATTCAGTTCAGTGTTGTTTCCATTCCATCCATTAAGCAGTTGGTGAATTCATATTTCTAAAGTACTGGTCTCACTATGCCACTTCCCTGGCTTTGAGTGTGTGTATATACATACACATGTATATACACACATATACATGCATATAGCAAGCACACACATTTATGCAAATATGCATATGTATGCCTATACACGAGGATATATATTTATATAAACACATACATAAAATACATAATATGCATAAACACATGTGTATATATAGCAAAAACCCAAAAGGTGCACATGTGTATTGTATGTTTCTATGTGTATGTGTGTATTATATATGCATATGTGTATACATGTGAAGACATAGTCACTTTGAAAAGTACATGTTGTTATTTAATAAATTTTCATGCATGTCCTACTCTTCATGAACCCATTTGGGTTTTTTTTTGGAGTGGTTTGCCATTTCCTTCTCCCCTTCATTTTACAGATGAGGAACTGAGGCAAATAAGCTTAAATGACTTGCCCAGAGCCACACAAATAGTAAATCTGAGACCAGATTTGAATTCATTTAAAGTCTTCCTCATTCCAGCCTTGGCTCTCTATCCACTGTGCCACTTAGTTGCCCAGTAAAGTACACAGTAAGCCCTTTACAGATGTGTGTTAAAATCACAAATGCATAAATTGCATCTCTGATTTCCAACTCCACAGAACAAGACATCCCTCCAAGAATGTACTCATTACTACTAATCTTACCATCATGGGACTAACTGGAGCATTGGATACTACTCCTTCAGACTCCTTTCCCCTTTGAGTGCTGGACTGGAGGGTGGGATACTAAACTCCTCCTCAAAGCCTTCCTTTATAGAGGGGAGAATTTGGATTTACACCTCACTCCACTTTGCATCTGCAACTCTACCTGGTTTCTGTCCAGGAAACTAGATAATCCCTACTGTTCTCACTCCCACAACTGATTTCCAGAATCTTACTTTCTCACATTAGATTATAAGTTCTTTGAGGACAGTGCCTGTCTTTCTTTCTTGTATTCCCAGAGCTTAGCACAGAGCCTGACTCATACTATGTCTTTAATAAATGTTTATGGAATTGAATTTAATTGAATGAAATGTTGTAATGTTTCTTTTTCTCCATTGGTATTCCCATATGGATCAAACTGTCCAATTATAAAAGCCAGAAACTTTTACAAAATAGTGTTATTCGGGGACTTAGCAGTTACAGAGACTGAATCTTTAAGATATGCTATCCTTCTGCAAAGTTTTGGGGACTGTTTCATACACACAAAATCACATTTTATCCGTGTGTTCTGTCTGATTTCATATGACATCCTTTTGTTCGCCTTCAGACCTTTAAAGCTTATTGTAGTACATAAAAGAAGACTTTGTCTGAGCCTGAAATTTTGATTTTCTTTAGTATTACCAGAAATAAGCATTTTATTTTTACTAAATGACTTAAAAGTTTTACTGTTCTCTTGGGAGTGCTTTTATGTTATCTATCTCACAGGCTTGTTGGAAAGAATGTGCTTTATAAACCACAGAACATTTTAAAAATGTGAGATGTGAGATAGATAATTTTATCTTGGGACCTAGCCTTTCTCAACACCCCCCTCCCACACATGGGAAATATATTTCTGATTGTATCATGAAAACAATGGGATTCAATAAGCATATATTTTCTAGATAAGGTCCTTTAAGAAAAATGCAGTGTTTATATTGAAATATTATCTCAAAGCATCTTTCTAATATAATTAACAGTAGCCACTTTCAGTAGTCTTTCTATTTATTGTCTTGCCTCCCTTTGCTCTGCTTCTCCCACTTTATTTTGACTTTTCATAGATGGAGAAAAGTATGGTAAAATAAGAGGAAGATTCGTAGTTAGTAACTGAACCCCTCACAATTTCAAATTTCACTTCTTCCTTCATCAGCAAAGAGACTCCCAGGACCAAACATAAATGAAATAAACTAAAATAAAGATTCATAATGGACTCACAACTGCTTTTTCTTGCCTGAAACAAAGATTTTTTAAAGAGTAATATTGTGTGTGTGTGTGTGTATGTGCATGTGTGTGTCTTATATTAAGTGTACATAATAGTGAATGAGGAGCTTGGGATATGTAGAGTTATTTGGGAATATAAGTTTTTCAGGGGGTTGAAGTACTTCACAATCCAACAGAGTAGGAAATCAGTCTAAGTCCAAGTCATTTCTATCCTGTCTTCTTAGAAATAGTTTCAAAGTCACTAGGTATAGAAAATTAACAGCATGTTGGAAAGGAATTAGATTTGGGGGATGGCTGTATAGCTTGGCCTGGCTTGTTAAAATACCCATTGTTTTCCCCAACAATGTCCCTTATGTAGTACAGTGGAAAATGGCAAGAGTTAGATGCTTTGGGTTCTATTCCCAACTGGACCACTAGTCATGAGATCTGAGTCAAATCATTTCATACTTCAAGCTTTATTTTTGTTTCTTGAAAAACAAGGATAATATTAGCAGCAACAACCATTTCACAGATAGACTGTAAGAATCAGATGAAACAGTTCTCCTATTATATGTTTGTCACCATAGATCATTTTCAATAGTTGTACTGAAAATGAGTCAGAAGAAACAAAACCCTCTGGATAAGTTATAACTGTATCCATACATTACTTGCTTCTTAGGAGATGCTAATGAGATAACCATGAAGACCACAGTAGGATCATTCATCTCCACATTACTGGCCATGGTGACCTATGGTTCAGAAAACTGACTTAATATTTTGTAGAAAGCAGAATCCTAAGGGTGGCTAGGTGGCACAGTGACTAGAGCATCGGCCCTGGAGTCAGAAGGACCTGAGTTCGGAACCAGTCTCACACACTTAACACACACACACAAACAAAAACCTAACCATGTGACCTTGCGCAAGTTACTTAACCCCAATTGCCCTCCAGAAAGAGCAAAAAAAAAAAAAAGCAGAATCCTACAGTTTCCCAGGCCTAGGGCAAATAGGAACAACAATATATATCTTTATCACATACCAGATGAACAACTCTTCATACGATAAGGGGTGGCAGCTTTATTAACCTCAGTTTATAGCTCACAAAGAAAAAAGATGTTAGTAATTGGATAAATTGCATGAATAAAGGTTAGTATCTATGTCTGACAAATGGTCACCCGAGTGATTCAGAATTTGGTTATTTCCTTATCTCATTTACATGAGTAGAAATTCTGTGTAAGTAGTCTCTAACATTTCAGGGGGATAGGAATTTTTTAAATTTTATATTTGAGAAAAACAACACGATCCTTGCTAAAATTTTAGTGTGGTAGATTAAAAGTCTCTAATTATGTCATGATATATGATTTTCTAAAAAGTAGATTCAATTTTTCTTGACTGGACAAAAAAATGAACAATCCAAACCAATAAAATTTATTAAGCACCTATGATCTGCTAGACCCTGTGCTAATCTAGGGATACAATTAATAAAAAAGCAAAACAGTCCCTGCCCTCAATGAGCTTACATTCTAAAGGCAAATACAACAAACAAAAGTAGGCAGGGGAATTATGGAGGGAATGACCTGCTACCTGCTGCTATCCAGCACAAGAACATTTTATTCCATGGAGCTAAAAACATTTAGGCTAGCAGATGAAAAGTGGAGTGAGCTGAGAGTCCAGATTTTGCCTTCTATGTAACAAGGCAGTGGAAAGAGTTTAGTACACTATAGTCCAGATCTCCAAACAGGGAAGAGGTGTCTTGTTAGAAAAATGATTGATTTTAGAAGTGATGACCTTTTCCTGGGAGAGCCCAAGCAGGGCAACAGTTATAAAATGGAGATAACTGAACATGTAATTCAATGATCAGGGTAAATTTGGAAAGGAATAGAGTAACTTCATGCAAAATAAAAGCTATGAGGGAGATAGATCTTCTTGAATGTCATTTGTTACAATGTGGGTAGCCTACATTGTCAAAATTTACCAAATGAATGCAAAAAAAACTAGCATAGTTATTTTTCTGAATTACATTTTTTTAAACTTTCAAATACCACTTATGGAGGCCATATGCAGGAACAACAGGCAGATTATTTTATGACATTCAAAACACTCTGAACTATGAAGTACACTGACTTAGTTAGAAGAGAACAAACTAATTTGGAAAGTCAAGAGAAAAAATCTTGCAAATATTATTCTCTCCATATAACTCATGAAAAAAAAATGTGCCTTCTGATGCCTGCCTATTGATGCCTAGAGATATATACATACACATATAAATGTATATTTTACATGCATATGTTATAAATATTAATATTGTGTTTTTTGAACTTTTATATTTTAGAGGTGTTCTTGACTCCTGTAATACATAGACAAAAAAGCATTTCCTTTGTACACACATACATATATATTCACGTGTATATATGGGTGAGTATACACACACACATACACACACACACACACACACATATCACATATAAAATATATTGAAGGGAAGTTAGCTCCATTGAGACTTTGAAGTATTGATAGTGATATGGATTCACCAAAATTGACTTCGTGGAATTGTAATTATGTATCAAAAGATAATTTTCTTTCTCTGTCATCAATTTTTCAATGAAGTTTTCTATGTATAGGTCAACTTAATCAGTTAACTGGTAAGCATTTATTAATCCCTCACTATATATTTTATATTATATTAAGTGCAGTAATATATATGTAACGGGAGACAGGACAACAAGCATAGTCCTTACAGGCCTGAGCAGAGTGTATGAGTTCTTGCCTTATGCAATTCCTCTTGTACAAAAGAATAAAGAGCCTGATATTGAGACATTTGAGACAGCATGTAATGAGAGTTGCTCAGAGAGACTTAAGAGAATTTATAAACATTGTGAAATATCTGCTAATCATGTAGTGAATGCCAACCTCTTTTATTTGGTACAGTGGAATTTAAATGGATTAGCTGAAGGTGGAGCCAAGATGGCAGAGAAGAAACAGCACTTCTAAAGCGCTCTTCCACACAACACTTCCAAACCATGTAAAAGGTGAACTCTGAACAACTTCTGGAGCTCCAGTACCCACAGAAGGACACAGAGAAGCTAACCTCCCACTGAGGACAGCCCAGCAGCCATGCAGGGAACAGCCATCACAAAGCTCTGGGAGCAGACAGCACAGAGCTCTGGGAGTGGCCAGCACAGTGCTCTGGGAGCAGAGCCCAGGCCCAGGTGAGCCACGGTTTTAGCCCCAGTGTGACCTGGTCAGCAAGTGGCTTGAGGGACCCCAGAACACTAGCAACTGTGGCGATTCCAGAATTATCAACAGAGATATGCCAGGGACAAAGTGAGAGGTTAGTGCCCTATGGACATCAGGACCAATATTTGGGGAACACATCAGGCTTCTTCCCCTTGGGGCAAGAAGTGGCTGAGTACACATGGCACAAACACCATTTTGCTGTTTCAGTTGCAGCTTCAGCTCCTGTCCTGCAAACTGTAGGGAGATCCAGCAGTCAGCCTTGAGGGTAATCACTCTTGCTTAACTTCCCTGGCTCTGGATTGCGGTGTGGGGTAGAATTCTGGGGGTTGGTATCCAGCATGCTAGAGCGTGTGGAGGCTTCACAGAGGCCACCTAATTAATACCTCTGGAAGTTGTGAAGACCCCAAAATTTGGGACGGAAGTTCCCCTGTCTGCTGGCAGAGCCTTACTGTGGCAACAAGTCCAAAAGTCAAGGAATTAAGTGGCAACATGCCCAGGCAAAGGAAACAGAATAAACAGAAAAAATCAGCATTAGACTTCTACTTTGGGTGCAAAGAGGATCAAAGTATGGAACAGGAGGAGGACTGGGAGGTCAGAATTCCTGCATAAAAAGCCCCAAATGAAAATATGAGCGGGTTGCAGGCCAGAGAGGACCTTAAGGATTTTAAAAACCAAATAAGAGAAGTGGAGGAAAAATTGGGAAGAGAAATGAGAAGGATGCAGAAGTATGAAATGAGAGTCAACAGCCTGACTGAGGAAAATAACACCTTAAAAATAGACTAATTCAAATGGCAAAGGAGGCTCAAAAGGGCAATGAGGAGAAGAATGCCTTAAAAATCCGAATTTGCCAAATGGAAAAATATTTTCAAAAGCTCACTGAGATGACTCATTCCTTCAGAGTTAGACTGGAGCAAATGGAAGCTAGTGACTTTATGAGAAATCAAGATGATGTTAAACAGATCCAAACAAATGAAAGAATACAAAGCAATATGAATTATCTCATGGGGAAAACCACTGACCTGGAAAATAGATCTAGGAGAGATAATTTAAAAATTATTGGACTACCTGAAAACCATGATCAAAGGAAGAACCTATAAATCACCCTTCAAGAAATTCTCAAGGAAAATTGCCCTGATGTTTTAGAACCAGAGGGGGAAATAGAGGTTGAAAGAATCCACAGACCACCTCCTGAAAAAGATTCCCAAAAGAAAACTCCTAGGAATATTATAGCCAGGTTCCAGAATTCCCAGATCAAGGAGAAAATACTGCAAGAAGCCAGGAAGAAAAAAATTTCAAGGTTGTAGAAACAAAATCAAGATAACACAGGATCTTGCAGCTTCTACAATGAGGGATTGAAGGGTATGGAATATGATATTCCACAAGTCAAAGGACCTGGGATTAAAACCAAGAATCACCTATCCAGAAAAATTGAGTATCTTCTTTCAGGAGAAAATATGGTCATTCAGTGGTTTAGAGGACTTTCAAAAATTCTTGAGGGAAAAACCAGAATTGAATAGAAAATTTGACATCTAGACACAAGAAGCAAGAGATGACTGAGAAGGTAATCAGGGAAAAGAAATCAAAAGGAACTTATCAAAGTTAAATTATTTACATTCTTACATGGAAAAACAATAACTGTGACTGATGTAACCTTTCTCATTATGAAAATAATTGAAGAAGGGTATATGGGCATATGAATACATACATATATATATATATATATATATATATATATGAATGTGTGTATATATGTTTACAGTTATACATGGATATAGGGCACAGGTTGAATTTGGTGGGAAGGGATGATACTTAAGGGGTGAAGTTAAGAAGTGAGAGAGGAATGTGGCAAGAGGTGATGGGGAGAGATAGGGTAGGATAAACTATCTCATGTAGAAGAAGCAAGGGGAAGTGGTTGCAAGAGAGGGGAAGAACAGGAAGGCAAAAAGGCAAAACCATATTCTCATTGAATTTGGCTCAGGGAGAGAATTACATACATACTAAATGGAATATCTAACCCTGCAGGAGAGTAGGGGGAAGGGGGATAATAGGGGGATGATAGAGGGGAGGGCATTCTTGGGGGAGGGGATGTTGGAAGTACCCAGTTTCAAAGAGGGACAGGATCAAAATAGGGATTGGACCAGGTGGAGGATGGGATAGGTGGGAGGGAAATATAAGCATTCTTTTAAAATATATCTACTATGGTAATATTTTGCATAGCTATACATGTACAACACATACTGAATTGCTTATCTTTCCAGAGGGATTGGGTGACAAGGGAGGAAGGGAATGGATCTGAAATTCAATATTTTAAAATTAAATGTTTCAAATATATATATATATATATATATATATATATATATATATATATATATACTATTATTAATACTATTTTGAATGTAACTGGGAGATAAGATATGCAGGAATTGGGGCACAGAGATTCACCTTGCCCTAATGGTAGAGTCGAAGGTGGTATACAAACAGGAGAGGGTAGATCAGAACATACAGGAGATGGTACATCAGCAGAGTGGATATCTTGTGGGATTGCTATTCTGGGGTGGTGGGTTGGGGAAAAATGGGGAAAAATTGTAACCCAAAATCTGGCAGAAATGAATGATGTAAACCAGAAGTTAATAAAGCATTTGTAAAAAAAAAATGGATTAGCCTCAAAAATTTTAGTTACATCCAGTCTTTTCCTCTCCCTTTTAGTTGGATTTCTTCCCTTGGTTTTAATTCTTTTGTTAACCACATCTAGAGACAGATAATGTTATAACGGAAGACATTTTGGTCCTTCTGCCTGCTAGGTTGATGTGTGGCCCTGTGAATATGGGCCATAGTTCTTTGTCACATTGGTGTTTATTCTTTCATGTTACATGAAGCCTATGTTCATGTTGGAGGCTATTAACTAGCAAGTTTCAGAAAGTTAAGAGAATAGGAGGTCAGGTATCTAGGAATATCAGAATTCAGTCCATGACAGGTTTTCTGCCAGTCAGACATTGATTCCAGAGGACTGAGAAGTATTCCATATCTCCTATAGTTGAGAGTTGGCCTCTTTGGGAGAGGTGTTGAATTCAGATGTGGAATTATTTGGACCAGAACAATACAGAAATTACAATAAATCTGAGTCCATTATTCTCAGAGACCAAAGCACTATTTGCAAATATTATATCTCTGAGTTCTTGGAGTAAATGCTTATTCTCTTGTTCTTGATATATATTTAAATTAAGCGTGTCTTTGTAAAAGATATCTAATTGATACTAATTGTCTTTAAGTGGAACTAGTATATAACAGTAGCTTACATTCTAGTACAGAGAAATAACATGAATATGCATATAGGTATATACAAAATAGACTCAAACGATACAAAGTACTGGGGATGGGAGGTATAAAGGGCAGAAAAAAGGTAAGTCTAAGACTACATATAGTAGGTGGTATTTGTGCTATGCCTTAAGGAAAACTATGAATTCTAAGAAATGGAGGTAAATAGTGTGTATATTAAAGGCATAGGGAACAGCCAATAAAAAGGCAGAGGCCACCTAAGATAGAGGTTGGTATAAGAAGAATAATAACAAAAAGGAAAATCTGACTAGACCTTACTATGCTTGGTGTAGGACTATGTACAATAACCCTGGAGAGCTCAGATGAGGAAAGATTTTGATAGGTTTTAAATGTCAAAAAAAAGACTTTATATTTTATCTTCAAAGTAAAACAAAGGGTAGTATTGAATTGTATTTTGTGGAATAATGACATTATTGGACTAAGCTGTAATATAATCATTTTGGTTAGTGTCTAAAGGATGAATTACAAAGGAGAAAAACTTGAAGCAAGGAGACCAAAGGGAAGATTATTAAATTATCAGTTGTGAGGTGATGAGGAGCTCAACTTGCATACTGGTTAACTTAGGAGTACAATTAATTAAAGAGATGCTGTGGAAGGAGAACTGGAGATCTGATAATTGATTGAAGATGAGATATAAGAGTAAGGAGTTGAGGAGGACATTAAGGTTCTGATTTCAATTGCTAAGGAGAATGATACACTGGCTTAAAATAGAAAGTTTGAAGAGGGGTAGATTTAGAGGGAAGGATAAGACCAATTTTGTACCTGTTGTAATTGAAATATTTATGGATCATCCAGTTTGAAATGCCTAGTATACAATTGGTAATCCTGGCCAATTAAAATAATCTGACTAAAAATTGTTAATAAAGTACTGCACTGATATGCAGCCTGAGTTCCTAATGTCTATGAAAGAAAAATGTCCCTCAATTGTATTAGCTTCCACAGAATGGGAGAGTGAATGGAGCCATAGAGGCAATTAATGTTCAATTCTAGATCCAATCTGAGATTTTGAACTTACCACCCAAAAATTCTGCATGGTGCGGAGGACCAAAAATATCACAATTCACTATTCAGAGAATATTATCAGTTGAAAAAAAAGTATATACAACAATTCCTTTTGATTTGCATATTAGCAAATATTATTTGCTAATATTAGCAGTTAGTTTTAATAGAAATAGCAGTTAGATTTAATAGAAAAATCCAATTGTGCTTTTCTGTAAAAAATTTCATATGAAGCAATTCAAAAGAAGCCTTGAGTCTAAATTATTTTTTTCCTCTTAGAACTTACAAGTAACACATTTCCAGATTTGACCCATAAAACAATTCCATCTCAGAGGAGTTGCTGGGAACCCACCATTTATAGGCTTATTCCATAATTTACAGATGTTCTGCAATTTGCTACCATTTTTATTTCTCCTTTAAAAGACGTCTGGATATTAGCTTCTTGTTTTCATACATCGTCAATGTTGTTAGAGACAGGATACATCAACCAATTTAATCTTTTAACCACATCACAAAAGGAAACTTCCAAGACATCATTATTATCTTTTTGGAACTTTCCAAATAACTTAACGTCTAGGTGAATTAGATTGGAAAAATGCATTAGTCTGCAGGAGTCCATTGATCTAGATATCATGCTAAAGTACAAGGATGACTCATTTGAGTAGAGAATTTAATAACTCCCAATCTACTGGAGACAATGTCACCTTGTAACAAATGACCACAATTGAAACCCAGGGAATAGGCATCTACTTGTTCAGCCTGGTTCTATAATGTAATGGAAGCATATCCTGTAGGGGAACAAGAATACAGGGCTCCATGTGAATCATGGTAGCGTAGCAGCATCAGTCAAATATAAAGAAGTCATAGATTCTTACATTTTTATGGAGTTGTGACCATTTGTAATGAGAAAACTGTCAGGTGATGTTGACTATTCTAAATTTCAAACTCTATTAGATTTCCATGGGAGTGCAGTAATAAGTAGTTTTAAGTTCAGCAATGCAAGACAGAGCCACGTGGCCAAGACACTGTTAACATAAAAATGATCTGGTTAGATGGAATGCTCCCTGGGATGAAATTTTATCTTTCTCTTTTGGAGCTGAATACAAAAATAATGTCATTTTCTCTGTCACAGAGGTACCCTTTTAGCCGGATTTTCTGGTGAAGCTACAATGAACCCATATGGATGAAATAAACAAGTTTCCCCATTCAGATCCCCAGTGTATAATCCACATCAACCTAATGTTTCCAATTGAAATAAAATAAAATTCAGATGTTTGAAATCTATGACTGTGGGAGAGGTGGGGGTGGGGTGGGGTGAAAATACTTACAAAATCCATAGAAGAGATGAAAGGGCTTTTTAAAATGAGTACTGGGAGCAGTATTTTTTAAATGAGTACTGTATTTCACACCTTCTGAAGATTTGTGGTAAAATGTATATGTGGTAAGTATACAAACAGTCACACACATATATGCATACATATGTATGCATACATACACACATATATTATGTGTGTCTGTGTATGTCTATATATTAATCCTATTCAGTTCAATCTGAATAATAGAGAGGATTTTCTCTGGGGAGAGGGAAATGACAAACTTTGACTACAGATAAAAGCTATATTCTCTATTTTTTAGAAATAAAACAAACACTAGAGATACAAAAATAATTTTATATTTCTATATTATTTAACTTTAGAAATAAGTGTTTTTTTTCTTTTATGCACATCAAGTATTTTTGTTGCTTACTGATATACAGGATTGAAGCTTTAAATGCAGTTCACAAATTTGTCACTATTGTAAGTTACTGTAGTTTATGAAATATACATATACATATTTTTCATGTTAACAAATTAAATACCACTGAACAGTATGTAGTTAGACAGGGTCAACTTGTTTATATAGCTTTACCTATAGCCTTTGTCAGAGTGATTTAAAGTAATTATTTATTAAGTAACAATTGATAATATGCTATAATTTAAGTAGCTGTAGATTTGTAAACAAATAACTTGGGGGTTGAAATTCTGCTTCTGCAATTACTACTCTTCATGTTGAATAAGTCATGTAAGCTTTCTTTGTCTCATTCCCCTTATCTTTATAATGAGCTGGTTGAACTAGTTGATCTTGATGGTCCTTTTCAACTTTAAATTTATGATAGAAAAAGTTAGAAATATGGTAAAGTTCCTCCAGTTTCTTAAATTTACCCATAGGGTGGCATTGATATTATATTTTCAGCATACAGATGACAAAGGACCCTTGTTTTCTAATATTTTAAATGTAAGGGCCAAGCATTTTATTTCTTGTATCTCCCAATGCTAGAAAAAATATGTTATCTGCAAAAAGTCTGGAAAAAATATGGAAAAAAAACAAATCACTTAAGGCCTTTGCAAATTATCTATCATATCTGGAAAAGTCTCAAAGATCCTCTCACAGTTTCATAAAATAGATTTTATTATATTTCACTTTGACAATAAAAAAATAACCAATCTGTATGACAGGCAGTAGAAAACTATTATCATCAAAACTAATAATTGGAAAAACTGAGGCACAAGAGTGATTTCTCAATTTCACTATCTGCCATGGGATTGCCACATGGTGAGATAAGAGATTAAGTTTCTGGGATTCCGACATCCAATACCTTGTTCTAGCAAATAGACCACTATCTCTTACTGACAAATACATAAATCATTTTAATTAACACAGGGAAATTAGAGAGGGAAAAAGTAAAAAAGGGCTACCCAATTTCTCTAGCTTCTGGTTTAAGACTTGTTACAGTCCCAGCCTGTTCTAAGGGAGTGGGTTTTCGTATGTGTACACCTACTTTCCACAGGCTCTTAGAGAAGACAAAATATTTAAGGGTTCTTTAGTTCAAGTACTAAAGACTTGTGATTTAGGAACTCAAAGTCCTAGGGTTGTGTGTGTACGTATATGTATATGGTTTTGGAAATAACTGTCATAATTCTATCTTCTCTCCTCACTGCCTAAGATTTCAGTTTGCTGGCAAATCTGCATTTCACATATTCCTGGTTTCTTTTGTATTAAATTAAGAATATTAATTTTAACAGAATCTCAGAGTTTAATCAGTTTTGGACAAAGATTGGGAATTGGATACAGAATGAAAATCAGAGCAAAGGAAGCTCATTATTTACAAATTGCTAAAGACAAAAATTAAAGGTTTCAGTGCATTATCTGCTTATTTTGTGCATCTTATTTACAAACCGAACTATTAAGAAAAATCAAGTTCATTGATATCTTCCCTCTACCATTAGGAAAGATGCTAAGCTGACCATGGGTTTTTGACAGGATATTCATTGTGATGAAAAGTCATTGTTTTTTTTTTTATGCTGCAATTTCAAAAATCTTGACTTAATGCAATAAATGATCAATATGAGAAAACTCTTGAACTTAAGGATAAGTGCCTTTAGCATGAATTGTAGTTAATTTAAATGTATGATTCTTGCAAGTAGCCTCTTGCCAGACTGTTCTAGGAAAGCAGTAGTCTATTAGAGCTATCGCATAACTAATGCCAAATTCATTGATCTTCATTCTCATATGCCTCCTAAGGAAAGAACCTCTTGCTTGAAGCCTTGATTGTCAGGAACAATCAGGAAAGGTACTGTCATGAGTAATTGAATACTATAGATAATATTTTTTTAAATCTAAATTTAGGTGCCCTCCTTCTCTATTAATATTTTATGAGATCTGCTAACAAGTAGAAAAATGGAGTGATATGAATCTTCTACCCTTTCCTCATACTAAAATAGGTTCAATATCTTAAATAATCTGTGAGTTCTTATTAGATATAGTGATAGATAGATTGATAGATAAACAGATATAGATACATATCAATATTACCTCACCTGTTAACCAGCCTACCTTCTGGTGATAAATAGGCCTTTCTTAATTCTTATTTTTCTTAAACTTTCCACAGCCTTGAATACTACCTAACATCCTTTTAACTGTGGTTGTCTATAGGGTTTTGTCCTGGGTCCTCTTCTTTTCCCAATGTATTGTCATTTGGTGAATTCATTAGTTCCCATTAATTCAATTGCCAGCTTTATGCTAATGATTCTCAAGTCTTCTTATAATGTCTGAACTTCCTTGCTGACCTCCAGTCATTCATATCCAACTTTCTATTGGACATCTCAAACACAATATCCTATAGACATCTTAACTCATCATGGCCAAAACTGAATCAGTTATCTTCACTCTAAACCCCACCCCCCCACTCCAAACATCCATTACTGTTCAGGGCACCAACATCTTCCCAGTTATCCAGGCTATGTCTATATCCAATCATGTGTGAAGTCTTGTCAATTATACTTTTGTAATATTTCTCATATATGATCCTTTCTTTTATATTGCTGTCACCCTGGTACAGGCCTCAAACCTCTCATTCCTTAACTATTATAATAGTTTCCTGATTGATCGGCCTGCCATAAGTCTCTCTCCACTTCAGTCCAACCTCCATTGAACTGTCAAAGTTGTCTCTTTGAAGCCCACTTTCTCCATATTCTTTCCACCTTCCTCCACCTGTACAAACTCTAAAAGCTCCTTTGTACCTCCATGATCAAGCATATCCTCTGTTTGACATCCTTCATAGTCAGCCCCTTGCATCTTTCCAATCTTCTTATACTTTATGCCCTTCCTCAGTCTTTGTAAGCCAATGACACTAGCCTCCTTGCTGCTCCTTGACCAAAGCACTCCATCTCCCAGCTCTGATCGTTTTCCCTACCTGATGCCAAAGCATGAAGTGCTTTTTCTCTCCTCATCTCTACATCCTGGATTCCATGACTTTTTTCATGTCCTCATTAAAATCCTTTTTCAAAAAGAAATACTTCTCAATCCCTCTTAATTCTATCAGGTGGGTTAATGATAATCTGTATCCCCCACCCCACTCCCAGCACTTATATATGCTTTGTGGGTACATAGATATTTGCTTGTTGTCTCCCCCATTAGAGGTGGACTCAGTGAGGGCAGGGGGTGTCTTTTAAATTTCCTCTGTATCTCCATCAGTTATCATAGAGCCTGGAACATAGTAGCACTTAAAAAAATGCTTATTGCTTAATTGATACACCAATACAAAGTTTGTTAATAGCCTCATACTCACAGCCTTTAAAAGGAGAGGCTGCAAGGAGGGAAATGTGCCTTTGTCCCCGTATAGAAAGTTTAGAAGGTGTTAAAAGCACTTAAACTCTTTGAATGAAAAACCGATCTGGAACCCCAAATGAGGTAGACTTGTGACAAAAGCAGAAATGACCTCCCCAAAGTTGGAGGGTCTGAACTGTCACTCTAAATCCATTTTGTGGAATGGGATTCTTTGAATAAATGTGAGAGAGTGCAAAGGCTGTGTAGAAGCCCTAAGAAAACCTAGGAGTGTGAACTAGTCTTGTCACTAGTGGAACCCCAGTAAGCTATTCTACAATCTCCCAAACTACATAATGGGAAAGGATAGATAAAGGCAGTGAATATGCTGAGTCTTTCCTTCCACACATATACCATCATGAGTAGATTCATGCTGACTCAGGGTAAGAGCCTTCCTTTTCAAAAGCATTTAACTATTTGCTGTAGGGATTACCTTTCCAAATACCACCACCACTAGCAATAAGTCTTCTTGAATGCCATTTAGATAATGATTGACTTTAGCATCTAGTTATCTAGGATGATGTTTCAATAGGAAGCTACAACATGTCCTATCTCCTCTCCTAGGGATAGCCTCCCTGTTCTTGTTCACTCACATCTGGCTCTTCATGACACAATTTGGGGATTTCTTGGCAAAGACACTTAGAGTGGTTCCCCATTTCCTTATCCAGTTCATTTTACATATGAGGGAACTGGGACAAACAGTGACTTGTCCAGGGTCACACAGGTAGTAAGTGTCTGAGGTCAGATTTGAAATCAGGAACATGAGTTTTTATGACTCTAGGCCTGGCATTCTATCCACTATGCCACCTAGCTTCTCTGTCTAGAAGCAGACTATTGGTATATTGGTCTTCCCAGAGAAGTTGTTTTCATTTCCTCCTCCCCAAGTTAGGATCTTTTCTACTATTTGTCCCTGGTTTAGAGTAAGACATTTTCCTCAGGTGCAAATATTTCTACTAATGCTATGCATTTAAATTGGACAGATCACCTCACCTTTCTTATTCTCTGAAGTATAGCTTTCCAGAACCTAGATCCACTTATATGTATTAGGAAAGTAAGCTTTTTTCTATTGAATGGAGGTAATTACAAGCAGGAACATGCCCCAAAAGTGGGCAGCAAAAGAAACAAGAAGAAACTGAATAGTCAACTGTTGATTGCTTTTGTTAGGCTATGTTGAATGACATTTTGACTGAAAGGAAGGAATTGAATGAATAATTTCCAAAACCCCTGATGTATATGATACTATTCATAATCTTGATAGAGGTCAGTGAAACAGAAATATAAATTTAGGTACAGTGCTTTGGAAAACTCATTTCATATTCAAATCTTTTTTTCTTTTCTTTTTTTATTTAAACAAATGCTTTATTAACTCCTGTTTTACATCATTCATTTCCGCCAGATTTTGAGTTACAATTTTTTCCCTGTTTTTCCCCTACCCACCCTCCAAGAATAGCAGTCCCAAGAGATATCGCTTCCTCCATCCTGCTCTCTCCCATATCTTCTCCCTTACTCCCTTCGACTTTTCCATTAGAGCAAGGTGAATCTCTGTGCCCCAATGCCTGTACGTTTTGTCTCCCAATTACATACAAAAGAGTATTAATAATAGTATTTATATATATTTGAAACATTTAATTTCAAGACATCGAATTTCAGATCCATTCCCTTCCTTCCTTGTCATCCATTCCCTCTGGGAAGATAAGTAATTCAGTATGTGTTGTACATGTATAGCATGTATATACATGCAAAATATTACCATCGGGCGGCCAGGTGGCGCAGTGAATAGATTGCCGGCTCTGGAATTAGAAGGACCTGAGTTCGGAGTCGGCCTCCGACACTTAATCCATACAAACAAAAACCTAGCCGTGTAACCTTGGGCAAGTTAATTAACCCCAATCGCCCTAAAGGGGCGGCTAGGTGGCGCAGTGAGTAAGACCGCAGGCCTCGGAGTTGGGATGACCCGAGATCAGATCCAGCCTCAGAAAATGAGCACCCACGCATAAATAATGACTAGCCGTGTAACCTTGAGCAAGTTACTTAACCCCAATTGCTTTAAAAAAAAAATATTACCATAGTAGATATATTGTACAAGGCTGCTTATAATTCCCTCCCACCCATCCCATCCCCCACCTGGTCTATTCCCTACTTGATCCTGTCCCTCTTCTATAGTGGATACTTCCAACCTCCCCTCCCCCCAAGAATGCCCTCCCATCCACCATCCCTCCTCTCATCCCCCTTCCCCCAATTCTGCTGCAGGTTGAGATATCCCATTTAGTATGTATGTCATTCTCTCCCTGAACCAAATTCAATGAGAATGTGGTTTTGCCTTTTTGCCTTCCTATTCTTTCCCTCCTTGGTAGTCACTTCCCCTTGCTTCTTCTGCATGAGATAGTTTACCTTACCCTGTCTCTCCCCATCTCCTCTTGTCACTTTCCTCTCTCACCTCATAATTTCACCCCTTAGGAATCATCCCTTCCCAACAAATTCAACCTATGCCCTCTATCCATATATAACTGTAAACATATATACACACATTCACATATGTATTCATGTGACCATATACCCTTCTTCCATTATTTTCATACTGAGAAAAGTTTCAGCAGTCACAGTTATTGTTTTTCCATGTAGGAATGTAAACAGGTTCCCTTTGATAAGTTCCTTTTGATTTCTTTTCCCTGATAACCTTCTAAGGTATCTGTTGCTTCTTGTGTCTGGATGTCAAATTTTCTATTCAACTCTGGTTTTTTCCTCAAGAATGCTTGAAAGTCCTCTATCCCACTGAATGACCATATTTTCCCCTGAAACAAAATACTCAGTTTTGCTGGGTAGGTGACCCTTGGGTTCAATCCCAGCTCTTTTGCCCTTTCAGAATATCATATTCCATGCCCTTCAGTCCCTCAGTGTAGAAGCTGCCAGGTCCTGTGCTACTCTGATTATGTTTCCACAATATTGAAATGGTTTCTTCCTAGCTGCTTGGAGTATTTTCTCCTTGATCTGGGGATTCTGGAACCTGGCTATAATATTCCTTGGAGTTTTTTTTTTTTGGGGGGAGGGATCTTTTTCAGGAGGTGATCGGTGGATTCTTTCAACCTCTATTTTGCCCTCTGATTCTAAAACATCAGGGCAATTTTCCTTGAGAATTTCTTGAAGGGTGATTTCTAGGTTCTTTCTTTGATCATGGCTTTCAGGTAGTCCAATAATTTTTAAATTGTCTCTCCTGGATCTATTTTCCAGGTCAGTGGTTTTTCCCATGAGATATTTCACATTGCCTTCTATTCTTTCATTTGTTTGGATCTGCTTAACAGCATCCTGATTTCTCATAAAGTCATTAGCTTCCATTTGCTCCAGTCTAACTCTGAAGGAATGAATCTCCTCAGTGAGCTTTTGAGATTCTTTTTCCATCTGGCAAATTCGACTTTTTAAGGCATTCTTCTCCTCATTGACCTTTTGGGCCTCCTTTGCCATTTGAGCTAGTCTATTTTTTAAGGTGTTGTTTTCCTCAGTCAGGCTGTTGACCCTCATTTCATACTTTTCCTGCATCCTTCTCATTTTTCTTCCCAATTTTTCCTCCACTTCTCTTATTTGATTTTTAAAGTCCTTCTTAAGGCCCCCTATGGCCTGTTACCCGCTCATGTTTTACTTTGGGGCTTTTAGAGCAGGATTTCTGGCCTTACAGTCCTCTGACTGTTCCATGCTTCGATCCTCCTTGCCCCCAAAATAGGAGTCTAAGGTTGCATTTTTCTGTTTATTTTGTTTCCTTTGCCTTGGCATGTTGCCATTTAATTACTTGACTTTTGGGCTTGTTGCCACAGTAGAACTCTGCCACCGGACAGGGGAGCTTCATGCCAAACTTGTGGGGGCACAACTTCTGTTTCTGGCCAGCTGGAAACCCGCCCCATGACCACCACCCCCCCAGACCACAACCCAGATCCAGGGAGGTGAAAGCAAGAGGGATTACCCCCACCCTCCGAGACTGATGGCTGGATCATCCTACAGTTCTCAGGCCAGGAGCTGGAGCTGCCACTGAAATCTGCAAAATGGAGTGTCTCCTCAGCGGCTTCTAGTCCCCAGGGGAGGAAGCCGATGTGTTCCCCAAATACTGGTCCCAAATTCCACAGGGCACTAACCTCTCACTTTGTCCTAGGCATGTGTGTGTTGGCCATTCTGGAATCGCCACAGCTGCTGGTGTTCTGGGGTTCCTCCAGCCGGCTGTTGGCCTGGCCACCTTGGGGCTAAAACTGTGGCTCACGCCGACCAGGGCTCAGCTCTCCCCATGCTGCACGCTGTGCTTCCTTCTCCCAGAGTGCTGAACTGGCCCTTCCTGCAGGGCTTCTGGGCTGTCCTCAGCGGGAGGTTAGCTTCTCTGTGTCATTATTTGGGTGCTGGGGTTCCAGAAGTTGTTCAGAATTCCCTTTTACATAGTTTGGAGGTAATCTGGGGGGAGAGAGCCTTGGAGGTGCTGTTTCTACTCTGCCATCTTGGCTCTGCCCCCTCAAATCTTTTAAAAATATCTTTCTAAAGAAATATTTTAAAGAGTACATAAATTAATAAAATCTCTAGGCTTTTGTGCATTCAAGATATGTATCTGTATACTCATATCATGTTTTTTCTTGGATAGCTAAATGCCTAAAATTCCCTATCCTAAGAACCATCCCTGGTATTCACATACATAATGATCAAGTAAATTAGTGGCACAGAAAGGGGTACTTTTGAAATCTGGAACATGGGTAGCAGGTGTACCAATAATCACATGTCTGTATTAACTCAGGACACTTAGGTGGGTTAATGAACTGGCAGCTGTGAAATCTGTACTGAGGATCTGTTTATCCCAAAGTCAAGAGAGAGATCAGTTTCCATAGAGAAAAAAGCAGTTTTTTCAGAGCTTTTAGTGACAACTCAAATTAATATTCTGTTTGATAGTACAATACCATTTATTTTCCATTGTCTGTCCACAATAACGGGTGTCATGCCTAGGTTTCCTAAGGATGCTGTTGTATAAACAGCTACATTGTAGAGTTCATGTGAAATTGTCTCAGAAAGATTGTTGTAGGTTTAATAATAAATAGGAACTATCCTGATTAACTAAAACAAATAAGTAAGCAGAAAAGAAAAACGCCTCAAAACTAACAAAAAACCCCTTGCAATTAACCACAATAACACTGTTGTGCAGTAGCAACTTTGGAATAAAAGAATAACAACAAAGCAATTCAGCAATACCTGACTTTGCAAAGAGTTCAAATGGGTGGTCACCTTTTTGTTGTAGTTTTAAGATTTTAGGAAAATGTTTTTCCCCAAAAAATAATTTTGAAGTAGAGAGATGCTTTTAATATCATAGCAGAGGAGGAATCCAGAGAACCAAGGTGCATTTATTCTTGAGGTATGAAGATTAGAATCAAGGTAAGACAATAGAAACCTAGGAGGACAGAACAGGTAACAATAATGGCATGTTAAGAAAGAAACTTCAAGTGTAGTTTATAAGATGCATGCATAGAGAGGGAAAAGGATTTTTTGTATTTTCTTGCCTAGGTGTTCACCAGAATGGTTTCAGAGAGATGCTTTGGTTGATGAGGTGATATGCTTTGACAGACAGAGTGCTGGCATACAGGAAGCAGACAGAAGGGGAATGTTTGTAACTGACAAATCTTTAAGTGATTGGCCTTGGAACTTGGAAAGGTCAAATGGATCTGTTCATCAAAAGTTTAAGGATTTTCCTTAGGATAAAAGAAAAGGCCAAGTTGAAGTCAAGTAGTTTCTAGACATAAAAGCAAAAACAAAGCAAAATAATATAGCTGATAGGTAACTAACTGGTAATCTAGTTCATCTTCCACATTTGTCAGATGAGAAAACTAGAATCTATAGGAACTAAGTGACCTGTCAGTATCACAGAGGCAATAGGTAGTAGTTAAGATTAGAATCCATGTATTCTGACTTTTAATCAATGCTATTTGTACTCTACCATACTGTCATATTAAGATAATAGTAACCCATTCTGGCTACCTGATGAAATAGTCATCATTTTTTAATATCTTGTCTTCAGTGTTTATCTTTCTGATCAGTTACACATACATGAATGTATGTATGTATATATAATATATATAATATAATATATGTATACATATTTGCACACTATATCTAAATCTATCTCTATATCTCTTTATATCTATATGTATATCTATCTATCTAAGTGAAGGTACTGCCTTGAATAATATATGCCACAATTCTTCAATGGTTCCTAATACTGTAAAACTCTAATCCACATTATAAGTTGTCTTTTGAATATTTACTCAATGGATAGGATGAAGTTCTTCCTCTGATTTTCCCCCTCCCCTCCTCTTTTCTCTTGTTCCATCCCCTGCCCTCCACATTGACAAAATAAATTCCCTGAAGACAGCTCCTTTCAATTCTTTATTTTTGTCTTGATGTAAAGTGAAGTAAAAATCTATGGTACCCATGTCTCATATTCAAATATTCCCAATTGTTAAATTGTTTTTAATTTCTTATCATGACAAATAGAGCTTTAGGCTGTTTATACACTCGGGTCTTTTATAGTATCAATAACTTACTTATATAATTCTAGTTATAGAATCTCTAGGGAAAAGGCTAAAAACAATTTTACAACTTATTGTATAATTCTGAATTTTTCCAAAAACAGTAGAATATATTTACAATTGAATAGAACTTAATTAGTTTGTCTACATTCTTCAAGTTAATCCAAAACTGATCCATCTCATCATTCCCAGCATTATAAGAGCTATATAACTCAGTATTGTCTTAATTTGTATATCTGAATTTTTGTAAGTTTTGACATTTTTAGGTATTTATTGGTAGTTAGCATTCCTGCTTTTGAAAATTTTTCATAGTTCTCATTTTGAGAGTTAGAATGCCAAAGTCTAGAGAGGCTCATCATCACAATTTTGACCAATTAGTGATGAACTTTTGGTATTTTTGCTTTTATTTTCTTTAGATGTTATACAAAGTAAGCAAAAAAAAATTTTAAAAGTATCTTTAGTCATGGGAAGCTCCTTTATGCATTCTCAATCATTGTGGAATAAAATGTGGCAGAGTATATAAAGAATCACACAGTTGTTGTTGTTTTTAATTTTACTACATGTAAATATTTTCGGATCATTATTACACAAATAAAATGTTTCTAGGATAAGACTTTTCAGCAAGTAATTCCATACTCCTATATTAAAGAAGAAACATAGTTTCAAAATCAGTAGATACTTCTTCTAGGACAGAGGTTCCTAAATAAATTTGGCCTACTGTCCTCTTTTAAAAAATAGTCAGTGTCCCCCCTGGAAATCTACTTTCTTTAACCCTTTAACATATTTTTAAAATGGCATCATTTATATATTCTATCTATACATTTTAAATGACACATCTTAAATTTAATAATGTATTATAAATCTGTGTTTTTTGCCTGCATTGAAATTTTGATGATACAAATATTAGGTCATGTAACTGTATAGTGCTGTATTATAAACAAATCATTACACAGACATATTCCTGCAGATGCACGTCAGACTTCCTGACAACATGTAACCTGCTCACTTGCCAACACTTGCCTGTTAAGACCTGTTGGAGGACTTGACCACTGATTGATTATACCTTATATTTTGTGAATTTATTTGGAAAATAATGTAATCATTATGACTTTAACTCTGTTACACAACAATGAAAATGTATGAATGACTTTAAAAATTTTTCTTCTTTTTTTCTTTCCTTACACTTCCAATACCCCCTTATTTTTTTCAATGCCCCCCAGTTGTACCTGAGACTGCTACCACCCCCTATACAGTTCTAGCTTCCCCCCAACACCAGAGACTATCACTCACTTTGGGAACCTATGTATCTAGAACCATAGCTGCTGGCAGCAGGACAAAGATATGGCAGAATTAGATTGATGGTGAAAGAACTGGACTAGAATGGGATGCAGGTATGTATGTGTCACTTCACTGTCACTGACATAAATGCAACTTTTCCTTTTCTCTGCTTTGTGTCTCTTCTGAAAAAACAAAACTGACAGAGATAGTGTCACTGATCCTAACAGTGAATGCTAATGCTCTTCCCTGGAGCTCTGTTGATTATGTTTTTTGCCTTTTTGGAGGGCAATTGGGGTTAAAGTAACTTGCCCAAGGTCACACAGCTAGGTTTTTGTTTGTGTGTGTTAAGTGTCTGAGGCCGGATCTGAACTCAGGTACTTCTGACTCCAGGGCCGGCACTCTACTCACTGCACCACCTAGCTGCCCCAGTTCTGTTGATTATTGATTGTGTAAAACACAATGTGAAAATTGCAATTGAAGAAAGAAAAGAACACATCCTTAAAGTTTTTTGGCATTGTTGTATTCACTGATGTGAATTCCATACTTTGTTACTTGTCTGGAGGTTGAACTCTAACTGGACTCTAATGCTGTGACCTGATGGATCACACTGAAATTTAACATTTATTATGGGTTCAGTCATATAAATGATATTAAATTAGATAAGAGCATATTTATATAAACATATAGTACTTTACTAGAATATATGTTGCAAAAGTTGAAATAAATGTAAAATTTTAAGTATTTTCTGCATTAGGTTAAGTCTTAAGTCTTTTGTTGTGGAGTACAATAGGGATAGTGACTTCAGAATATGTCCATGGTCAGCAATTATAAAGGGAAATAGAATATAGAGACAGGTCTAAATATTAGGTTTAAGAGCACTTGAATAACCATAGAAAGTGGAGTGTGGCAAACTGAAAAACCCTGAATTCATACTGCTATTTAACCCAGTATTGGATTTCTATAGACTAACCACAGACTGTCTCTTCATCATCGACAAAGATTTTAATAGACCTAAGGCGCCTTGAGTCAAACCTTCACATTTCCATGCTACCAACTTAGAATGTTTGGAGCCAGGGCCTTGTAGAATAGATCAAAAGAAATTTGTTAATTTTGTCCAAATAAGGGTTGACCTGAAACCTAACTGTGAGCCCTTTTGGAAGAGAGTATGTAAACCAAAGAAGGACTTACAAGAGAGAGTTAAAGATCACCATGGAGCCTTCTTGTAAGTTACTCTTGCCTTATGATCACACTGCACATTTTTATTAAGGTAATTATTTCTCTAAATGTTCAGATGATAAGTTAATGTTCCAATGCCTAAAACCATTCCTAAAACTTTTTGATTTGTGACTCTCTTATAGCTGCTGGTATTAATTCTGCTTCTGCTCAGGAAAATGTTTTAATTTTCATTTCACTACTTAGCTTAGAGATATCATGGTACAATAAGAAATAAAACTAAATTTAGAGTCAGGAAAATATGTTTGGATTAACTCTTAAGACATTTGCTAGGTCTTAGAAACTGAGCAAGTCACTTCACCATATTGTGCCTCACTTTTTTCATCTATAAAGTGAGGATAACAATACCATCTGCGTCATAAGATTGCTGTAAGGGTTTCATGAAATAATATATGCAAAACCTTTTTCATCTTTTAAAATGTTATACACATGTGAACTACGATTGTTAACAAATAGTTTCGTGTATTGATGCTGGATTACTGAATGAAATTTTTGATCTGTGGTCTTCTTCTTTCATTTCTAATTATTCAATGCTTCACCCCATATTATGTAATCCACGAAACACTCCACAAAAGGGCCTATCCCAAACCATGACCATATGCAGGGTAAAGAAGTAAGGTAAATTATAGTAAACAAAGAGATAATATAGGGCTCAGGAGAGGCAGAAGGTGATAATATAAAAGTTCTGCACATATAGGAAACATTTTAAAATATTGATGCATGATTAATAAGAAAAAAGACAAAAAGAAGAAATTAATGTTGGCTGCAATGGCGATATTAGTTAACATTCCTTCAGATGCTTAATTGGGTGCAGATAGATGTATCAGTACCTCTTATCTTAATGAATAAAATCTGGTACCATTCCTGCTGCTCAAGTTTATTCTCAGAGGGCCTAGCTACAATGTAATGTAAAGGCAAATTGAGAAGAGTGAGGAAAATTTTACCAAATAGATGTCTTATGGTGTAAACGGTCTAGTGCTCTCCATTTTATTTAGGAGTATTCTTACTCCCATATCTACAAAGAAAATTAATAGAATTTTAGAATGTTGGAGTCAAAAGGAAGCTTAGGTTATCTAGCCTACTCCCATTACCCAGGCAATAATTTCTTTTATACCATATACAATTAGTCATCCTGTTTCTACTTGAATACCTTTAATTATGTGAGCCTCAGTACTTAACTATACAGCTTATCCCATTTTCAGACTTTGAATTTTCTCCAAAGGAACTCCACAGTACTGCATAAAGGGTCATTGGAGGTGGTGGTATTGGAGAGATTTTCTCTCCATTGCTTAATGTTGACAATATTCTACCTCCCACTGGGTTTGCTTTGATGATTTAACCTCACATGCACTTGAAATCTTGGAAACAATTATAAGTGATTAGTTTAAATGAATGATAAATGAAAATGGCATATGGTATAGAAATAATGGTAGTAATTACTGCTTAGATATTTTATATTTGTTTATACTGTACATATGCAGATAGGAATGAAAAAGCATATCTTTGCAAACTTTTTTGAGAAATTAGAACAGAAGATATTTCACAAAATGCAATTATCTTTACCATATACATTCACACACATATTAATGAGGATATATTGTTCTAACTTGATAGAAGTTTTCTAATTTGTGTAAAGCCATTTTCTGGCTTTCATTATCCAGGGACAAATCCTATTATCTTTAACAAGATAGGCATTTGAGTATTTAAAGGAATAATTTGTTCCAAAATGAATAAACTCCATGCTACTAAATTATATATATATATATATATATATATGCATATATACATATATATATATATAATATTTTATGGAATCTGTCTGATAATTATAATTTATGATAGAACAATTCATGTGATTTGCTCATATTATTTTTTCTCCAAAATATATGTATTGCTACTCTTATAACATGCTCATATTTGTTATTTAAAAGAACAGTCTCATGATACAGATAACTGATAGATTATATAGGTTATAGTTAAACTAACTCTCATTGTACCAACATCTACAACTTTTTTAAGTCTCAGCCTTCCTCAACCATACTATCATGCACAAAATATTTGACCTCTCCCCAAACTAAGTGTATGCATCTATAAGGATACATTATTCTCAGTATCAAAGAACTCATGATGAAAAATGTTTTTCCCTTCCAGAGAAAGAACTGATGAACTCTGTGATGGAAGTATGCATTTTAAACTTTCTTTATTTTTCCAGATTTTTTTGTGACATGGCTGATATTGAAATGTTTGGCATAACTTCTCATGTATAATTGAGAGCATATTGCTTGCCTTCTCAATGGGTGAAGGAGGAGTAGGAGAGAGGGAGAGAACTTAGGACTCAAAAGTTTTAAAAATTGCCAAAATTAATAAATTAAAAATTGTAATAAAAGAACATATTCGTTTCAAGTGGCTTGCTATTTTTCACATAGCTCATGTCAGAGAAGAGATCTGAGCCCAGGCTACCATGTCTTTAGGTTCAAAATTATCGATTCTGCAAAATTACTTCTTTATAAGATAGGAGAATAGTATCTGTGCTTTCACTCTCACAGACCTATTTCACTGCATTTGGTATTCAAAAATAACAAAGGGATCTGTGAAGAAAACTACTCTACTAAAATGAGGTGGTAACTACTGTGAAATTTATAGTCTTAGAGACTTGCCTAAACTGAGAGGTTAAATAGCTTGTCCAGGGTCATATGACTATTTAACTTTTATTATCATTTCCTTGTTACTCTAGATATTGAAGACAAACTATAGAATGGTATAGAGAAAGACTAGTTCACCACAGTGTATCTTTTGTTCAGAATATTGATGTGTAATGTATCTGAAAAGCTAGAGAGGAGTCAGACTGTGTAGAGTATTAAAGGTTAGTTAGTTTGAATTTTATCCTGGAGGATATAGGGAGACATTGAAGGCTTTTTTTTTTTTAATGGGAGAGTGATATGGTTGACATATTAAGTCCATTTCCAGCTTTAAATTTTATGATCTTGCCTATTAAAACTACTGGGTAAGGGGCGGCTAGGTGGCGCAGTGAGTAAGAGCACCGGCCTCGGAGTTGGGATGACCCGAGATTGAAACCGGCCTCAGAAAATGAGCACCCACACATAAATAGTGACTAGCCGTGTAACCTTGAGCAAGTTACTTAACTCCAATTGCTTTAAAAAAAAAACTACTGGGTAAATCTTGATGATGTGAAGAATTGATTTTATTTTTTTATTCTTTTTCAATCTGGCAAATTTGGCTTTTTAAGGCATTCTTCTCCTTATTGCCCTTTTGGGCCTCCTTTGCCATTTGAGTTAGTCTATTTTTTTTTTTTTAAGCAATTGGGGTTAAGTAACTTGCTCAAGGTTACATGGCTAGTCATTATTTATGCGTGGGTGCTCATTTTCTGAGGCCGGATCTGATCTCAGGTCATCCCAACTCCGAGGCCGGCGCTCTTACTCACTGCGCCACCTAGCCGCCCCTTTAGGGCAATTGGGGTTAAGTAACTTGCCCAACGTTACACGGCTAGGTTTTTTTTTTTTGTTTGTATGGATTAAGTGTCTGAGGCCGGCTCCGAACTCAGGTCCTTCTGATTCCAGGGCCGGCACTCTATTCACTGCGCCACCTAGCCGCCCCAGAGTTAGTCTATTTTTAAGGTGTTGTTTTCCTCAGTCAGGCTGTTGACCCTCATTTCATACTTTTCCTGCATTCTTCTCATTTCTCTTTCCAATTTTTCCTCCACTTCTCTTATTTGATTTTTAAAGTCCTTCCTAAGGTTCTCTATGGCCTGTAACCCGCTCATGTTTTCCTTTGGGTCTTTTGGAGCAGGACTTCTGACCTTACAGTCCTTTTCCCACTCTATGCCCCCAAAATAGGAGTCTAGGTTTGCATTTTTCTGTTTCCTTTGTCTTGGCATGTTGCCACTTAATTACTTGACTTTTGGGCTTGTTGCCACACTATGGCTCTGCTGCCAGACGGGAATTTTCATCCGGAATGTGTGGGGGAAAAACTTCTGTTTCTGGAAGCTGGAAACCCACCCACTACCTCCACCTCAGATCACAATCCAGATCCAGGGAGGTTAAAGCAAGAGCGATTACCCCCCAAGACTGATCGCTGGATCTCCCTAGAGTTCACAGGCCAGGAGCTCGAGCTGCCTCTGAAAACTACAAAATGGCGTGTCTCCTCAGTGTCTCCCCCAGGAGAGGAAGCCGACGCATTCCCCGAATACTGGTCCCAAAGTCCCTAGGGCACTAACCTCTCACTTTGTCCTAGGCATGTCTATGTTGATAATTCTGGAATCGCCACAGCTGCTGGTGTTCTGGGGTCTCTCCAGCCGGCTACTGGCCCTGCCACCCTGGGGCTAAAAACTCGGCTCACAGGAATGTGGGCTCCACTCGGCTCGGCTCCCCACACTGTGTGCTTCCGGCTACAAGAGTGCTGCATTGTTCCTTCCTGCAGGGCTGCTGGGCTGTCCTCAGTGGAAGGTTAGCTTCTCTGTGTCGTTCTGTGGGTGCTGGGGCTCCAAAAGTTGTTCAGAGTCCCCTTTTACATAGTTTGGAGGGAATCTGGGGGCAGAGTGGCTTGGATGAGCTGTTTCTCCTCCGCCATCTTGGCTCCGCCCCCATGAGAAGAATTTAGATGAACAGATCTAACCCTAAGAAAGAAGAAAAATGTATTCTATGAGAATAAAATTATACTTATTTAGCCATTTTTTTCTTTCTGTGTGAATGTAAACATATGTGCACAGGCATACATACATATATACATAGACATGTGCATATGTATGTGTGAATATGTATGTAAATAGAAAGAGATAAAGAAAAGAGAGACAGAGAGACAGAGCATCTACTAACAAGAAGCTTATATTGAACTGAATTGATATGTTCATAGCAGAAACATGAATTTTAAAAACAGTTACATTAAGCCCTGAGTAATAGGGATGAGAAGTACACACTAATGATACAATTTGTCAAATAGAGTATTTCCAGCTGCTTGCACGAGCAGTATCTAACATCTTATACCAAACACAGCCAAGACATCACGAATAATCATCTGTATTCTACAAGAGATGGACTGACAGAATTATTTTAAAAATGTTTACTCCATATTCCTTATGTTAGTATGCAAACTGAATGGAAAAGGATATAGGATATTTCCTAGGTTGCAAGGCTTGTCTTGTTCTACCTCACAAATTAAGCACATCCCCAACCAAGTAAGAGATTTTTTGAGGTTAGACAGAATTATTGTTTTGAGAGATCACATCTTTTGGGGGGTAAAAAATTGTAAAAATTGTCAGTTTCTATGAAGGTGGCCTTCTCAGTCTAGAACAAGAAGGAGCATAGACTATTATTCATCCAGGATTTGCAAATGATAATAGCTTAGGTTTCAATAGAATATAATAGGCTATGTCTCCTCTTATCTGAGACTATCTCTATAAAATATGATAACCATTAATTTTATTTTTAATTGCTTGTTTTCCTTTTCCTACCTTATCATTCCTGTCTATTATCTACAGAGTCCAGTAAAGAGAAGAGATTGAGGTCATCCAATCAACATCAGCTTTCAAAACTGGCAATTCAAAGGTCCAAGGGCATTGAGTAATCTCTGCTTGACATTGATTCATATAGAGAGAATCATAAGCTGAGAGCTATGAAGTCATACCCATCAAAATTCATTGTTTGCTCTTTTTCCCCCTTAGTTTATCTTTTTTTTTTTTGCCAGAAAACCTAAAAAAAAAAAGTAGGATTAAATTGTAAGTCTACATCAAAGGCTGAATCTAATTTAGATATGGTAGTTGGTATTTAAAACCATTTTAGATAGATGTAATTTTACAAAATATTGCTGCTAACTTCAAATATGACATAATCAAAATTAATTTTTCAGGAGGGGGGATGTTACCTTTTAAAATATTTTTGATAGATATACCATTGTAAAACTTCATGGATTAAGGGGAAAAAGGCAGTATAATATAGTATATAATTTCACAACATCTCTCATATCCTACCCTTCTCTTCACTCATATATCTACATTAATTCAGGCCCTTATCATATCTCATTAACATTTATTGCAATAAATTCCTTGCTACAAATTTGTTCCCACTCCATCTCACCCTAAACCCAAAAATATTTTTTCAAGTGCAGATCTAACAATATAATCCCCAGCTCACTTAACTCCAATAGCTTCCTATTTTCCCTTGGATAAAAAAAAAAAAAATAAACCTCTCTTGCTTCTTTAATGCTCGACAGCAGCATCAGACTCAAGTATATAAGGGTTCCTGTGGGTTGCATATAAATTTAGAATACCAAAATTAGCAATATGTAGTTTTACTGTATTTTTATTTTCTTATAATTTCACAGTTATAAGTTTTAATCTAGTAGAGGCTGCACTAAACCAGTACAAAACCAGTTCCAAATCTATCTTGCCAGCCTAATTTGAAAGTACTCTCCTAGCACTCCATACTTTCATTGAATTGGCCTTCTCTTCATTATTCCTTCACATCAATCTCTTTTCTGTCTCTCCATCTTTGCACTGTCTAACTCTTATGTCTGGAATGCACTCCTGCCCTTCCTCTCCTTAAGAATCCTTCCATTTATGGGGCAGCTAGGTGGTACAGTGAATAGAACACTGGTCCTGTAGTCAGGAGGACCTGAGTTCAAATATGACCTCAGACACTTAACAGACACAACACACACACACACACACACACACACACAAATAGCCATGTGAAGCTTGGCAAGTCACTTAACGACAATTGCTCTACCTTCCCCCTCCGAAAAAAAGAATCCTTCCATTTATATTAGACATAGCTCAAATATCATCTTCTGGAAGAACCACTTTCCTAATACCCCCAAATGGTTTCATTCTCCCACACACTCTTTTGTATTTTAATGTCTTTGTATAGACTTCTTGTTACATTACTTTATATTTGTGAATATATGCATCTAGGTATATGTATGTATCTAGGTGGTTATATACCTAAGTATGTACATATATACACATGTATACTTATATAAGCATATGTGTATGCATTTGTTAGGAAGAACAAAATGATAATGATAGCTCCAAGTGAGTAGGGATTGTTTTATTTTTTATATTTTTATCCCCAGCACCTAGCACATAATTGACACTTAAATATTTATTCATTTATTAATAGAATGCCACCTGTTAGAATGCACAGCATCTGAATTTAAGCCCTAACTCCAGCATACATTAGCTATGTAACAATGTAAGTTGCTTAACATCTGTGTTCAAAGCATCTAAGCCTAGAAGTAAAGTTGTCAACCTGTATTGAAAGGAGTTTCCTCAAATATCTCAAACTGAGTATTTATCTACCTACCTATTGGTCTGTCTATCTATCTATCTATCTATCTATCTCGCATGTATAATATATAATACATGCACATATACAAACATATATAATGTATATATGAATAATAAACACATATGTGGATTATTGTGTCTATTACATGTATATCTGTGTATATGCATTACATAATAGGATTTATTTATCCATACATATATCTATTGCATATATAATATATACATAAACAATTAAATATACACATTCATCACATATAATGCATATGTAGACATATGGATAATGTAATTATATACCTATATGCACTACATTATATCGCATAGACACATATGTATTACATTATATCACATAGACACATATGTCCATTACATAATGGAAGCTACCAACATACACACATATATGTCACATATATAGTATATATAGTCATACAAACAAGATCTATATTCACATCAATTTTATAATAAATATGGAGATAGTTTGACTTCATCATATAATGGAAACTATCATCTTTCTATCTAATTTATGCATATGTCTATCTATCTTCATTTATATATCAAAGTCACAAAGCAAAAACATTCTAAGGATCAACTGACATTGATATCATGCAATTTTCAGATTTTCCATGTTTTATAAAAGCCTGTGAAATACACGTGTAGTCTCCAGCTGTGTAGGAAAAAAAACAAAAAGTAGTAATAAATCATATTTCATATTACATTTCCAATTTATCTATGAAAATTTCATGTTAACCACTTTCCCTACATTCCTTTAACTTTAGAGTTAAACATAATACTGAAAATCAAAATGGAAGGGGAAGGAGAGAAACAGATCTAGTGGTTGGAATATTACAGAAATTGTGCCTTTTCTTTATGTGTGTGTGTGTGTGTGTGTGTGTGTGTGTGTGTGTGTCCATTCTACCTGGAGAGTGATTCAAAGGAACAGAGAAGAAGGGGCATGTTTCCTGAGCGAATGAGTGTATCTTCCTCAAGGAGAAAGAGTATGCAAAAACACTTTTGGAGAACTAAATAGTACTCATTCCCTGAAGAAGATATAGAGTACAGATTTCCTCTAATGGAGACATTTTGATGGTCATCCTGAAAGACCTAAATAATGAGTCTATTATTCCAGAGCCTGTAAAGAAGTCTGCAGTTGTGGTTAGTAGAGTTCTCTTTATACTCCAGATTTCCCTAAGGTTTTCCCTCTAACATGCTACAACCCTTGGCATATAGCAAGAGCTTAATAAATGCTTGTTGACTGACTATAGCTGAGCTATTTTCTCACAACTAATAAATTACTGAAATGCCTGTTTATGTCTTTGTAGTGATTGTTACACTATTAATAAATTGTATAGCCAGTAAGATTGTTGTTTATTTAAAAGTATAACACTGGCACCAGAGAAGTGATACTGAGAGGTTATCAAAAACTTAAGGGGAGAGATATTTCTCCAGGTTATTAATAAACTGGAATGGATATTCAGAACTTATTAATGAAATAGATTTTGCATTTTGAATGTTATTAGGAAATACTAGAACATACACCTCAAATGATTTAAAACCTAGGTAAAAATTTAATAAGGAAATGAGACTAACAGTCAAAGAGAGGCTGTGACCATCCTACTTAGATGACGTGTATAATGACTATTGTTTTAAAACCCTGTTGTGTGTTTGTAGGGATGAAATTAAATCAGTGTCTTTTAAATTTAGGGCATTTAAGGGGGAAAAAATAACTTGGCTTATGGAACACATAGAAACTTAAATTGCAGTAAGAGCCCAAGAAAAAGATAATTCCCTCTTTTTTAAAAAGAACAGGAAATGTCGCTAGATATTAACTAATAATATAATTCATTAGTGGACTTTGTATTACGATCACGGATATCATTTTAAACAGACCTGAAAAAATACATCTCCATTAATTTTGGAGTCTATTTATTCTTCAGTCAAGATTTTTCTTTTCCTTGATTTTCTAGTATGAACTGTGTTTTGGTAAATTTAAAGCTAAAGACCTCTTTCTAACTCTGAATATTGAAACATTTCTCCTGCCTCATCTCAGCCTGGTGAATCTCAGAAGAAATGGCCATGAATACCTTTTTTTTAATATAAATTTAAAATTTTAGGAGTGTGATGATACTGTAGAATCCAATGGAAGTTATCAATGGGGTTTTCTAATTTTTCCTCTTGCTTCTTTTTCTTTTGTAATTAAAAAAAAAACCTTAGTTTTTAAAAGAGATAATTCGTTGGCAGGTAAAGATATAAGGGGGGGGCAAATGATGCAAAACTGAAAGTTATCAATACAAATCTATTTAATTAAGAAATTAATGTAATATAAGGTCCTTGTAGGCAGGGATAATTTTATTTTTTGTCTTTGTGGTCCTGATACCTATCATAATGATTAGGATATGGGAGAAATTTGATAAATGCTTCTTCAAATGAATTAAAAAGAAAGTTCTTATTCATATATACCTGGATTAATAGCAAAAAACAAAAAAGAGAGAATGGCTGTGCAAATCAGTTGCTATATACACGCATTTTTTGTCCTATTGGGATTACCTTTTTTTTTTAGATTATTCATACTAGAAAATGAAATAATAGCATGAAAAACATCTTATGTGAAAAATAGTCCATAATTCTGCATTTCATGCAGAATGAGCATTATCATTACAGCCTTGCTTAGTCAGTAAATTTGGTTAGGGCTGGTTCTGCTTCTGGACACTGGGGAATTGCATGGTTCTCATTAAATGCGAATTGTAAAGAATTAAAAGTCAAACATGGTAAATAATCTGTTCTCCTGTGTTATATTACAATGTTTTGAGAAAGAGAATTATATTCATAACTGTTTAGTGAGGATAGCTCATGACCCTCTTCATGATATGGCAAAATAGGCAAAATGGGAAACAGAAGGAACATGAGAAAAATAATAATAACAAATACATTATTTGGGGCCACATAGCGTTTAGTGTTAGAAATGGCATCCAGTTCAGCTTCCTTCTCTTTCTTACTGCTGACAAAACTGAGACTCACAGCTTCACCAAAGGTTTCACAGCTAATTAGAGAGCAAATTATAATATAATGCTTCCTGCCTCCTGTCATCATTCAAATATACAGACAAGAACACACACACACACACACACACACACACACACACACACACACATCTGTTCATGATAAGTGTATACTAAAATATAAGATTGAAATGCCAGGAGGATGCCTTCCTTTTTTCAACGTAAAATCATTTTATAGATAGAGTAAAATAATATTTTTACTGATTGTTAAAGATGTAATAAGGATCTGGGGCTGAAACTTTAGTTTAGCAGTAAATTCCATATAATTTTTTCTTTCAGGGTCACTTATTAATGAGACCTTACATTAGTACAGGGGGAAAGTGTCACAGATTGTTGTTTGTTTTCCTTTTCCTTTAAGGAAAGGGACTTTACTCTAAAGATCAAGACTATCTCCTTGGAAGAACAAAATTTCCTAAAATTTCCAAAGCACAAATTGCCCTAACTTGACATATCAAGCCATCAAATAAAAACAGTTGATAAAAAACACTTTTTAATAACCTCTCAAAAATAGAAGGCAGTGGAAATATTGTTTCCCTTTTCAAATTTATTGTGTCACTTTCTCTGGATCCTTCTTTGGAACATTAATATTTTGCTTCATGTCAAAAATATTTATTGCATCATTGGATCATTACTCAACCTAGAACAGTACACAGAGGCCATCTAATTTACCTTCTGCAATCTACAAATGAGGAAACTGAGCCCCTAGGAGTTTAGGTGACTAAACCAAGTTTATAGAATAAAAGCCACCAAGAGTCCTGGAACAGGTCCTAGAATTCTAAAGTCAGTTTTGTGTTTGTTTGTTTGTTTGTTTGTTTTAATAAATAACACAGTATTATTTGACATGCCTCCCTCAAAGAGATATGTATTTTTAAATTTAATATTTTTATTATCAATGCCTAGGCCAATGTTACTTAAATGAAGGTATCTTAAATATTCTTCTTTCAGTTATAACTTTTAATAGAACTATGAGCATACCTTTTGTATATTGAGTTATAATAAAGTGAGATATAATGATGCTACAATTTCATGGTCCTTCACATTGACAACACCTTAATCTTGTGCCTCCACTTCTCTTACATCTTTGCATATTGTGGAATATTTGCTTATAAGTTAAGAGTATTTAAGTGTATTACATAAGTCCCAAATATCAGTTAGTATTAAATGCAATGTTTACAAAATTATGCATTCCACTTACAAGGAAGCATCATGTTGTAGTATATGTTTTTATTGTGACTTATCCATCCTCTCTAGTGAGATATCAATCAGCAAATACTTGATCTTAGAGCACAGGAGAAGTTAGTCAAAATCATTTACCTATTTTAATTGGCTGGATTCAGATTTCAATAAAAAGACAACAAGAGAAAGGTAAAAGAGCATTGTTAACAGTGTCAGAAGGTCAAAATTCAATTGTGTGACTAACATTAATTACTTGTGTGACCTTGGACAAGTCATCAAATTATACTGGGCCTCAGTTCCTTCACTAAGAAAATGAGGGTGTTGTATTAGATGACTTTTAACTTTCCTTCTACCTGTAAATCTATCATCCAATGACCACCACATGTACTTTAGGCAAGTAATATTATGTCTTTGGGCTTTAGCTTCCTCATATATAAAATAAGGGGATTCCACTCTCTGATTTCTGCATTATCTCCCAGCTGTAAATCTATGATCATACCTGCTAAATTATCTCTGTTAAGTACTATTCCCAGGAGCCATTATAATCATTATTACATTATTCCTCAGATTAATAAGAAATTTTCTGTGGATTCTCATGATACAAGTGATATCAAACTTGGTATTTTAGATAACTAAAACTTTTCTTTCTTTTCTTTTCCTTTTTTCTTTTCTTTTTCTTTTTTTTTCTTTCTTTCTTTTTTTTTTTTTTTGCTTTTTGGAGGGCAATTGGGGTTAAATGACCTGCCCAAGGTCACATGGCTAGTTTTGTGTTAAGTGTCTGAGCCAGATTTGAACTCAGGTCCTCCTGACTCCAGGGCCAGTGCTCTATTCATTGTGCCACCTAACCTCCCCAAAACTTTTCAATTTTGATAAATAGTAGAAGAGAAAAATTCTCTGGAGTCATGTGTATATATATATATATATTCTTCATTTGGCTAATACTTATTGTGAATATTATAAGACTTGCTTACTGATTATCCCATGAAATGATGCTTCTTACTGTCTTTAGATGTAAAATAAAACCAACTGTCAAATTCATTTTTATTCTTCACTCAGTGAACCTGTGAATTGTTTCCATTGCGTGACAATTCTCTTTTGTCTTTCGGTTATCTGTACAGACATTCCATCTAGATGATTATTATTCAGCATTTTTAGTAGAATGTTCATTTGTTAATCAAAGATTTTGTATTAGATAATGGTTAGGTTAATGTTTATAGACTGTCTAACCCTTATCTCCTCTATATGATATAATATTTAATAAAAATGTCAACTATATATAAATATATCATTAATTAATATTACATATATAATATATAGATGTGTAATATCATATAGTTAGTTCATAGAAGAGAACATAGGGAATTCAGAAAGAAGAGAAAAAAAGAATTTTGCAAACAACACTCAGAGTTTATTACATCCTTTTGTAAAATGCAAGTGTCATAAATGGAAATTAAAAGTTTCATTTAGAACCCACTTTGTTTTCTGCTGTCCTAGCTGAAAACTTTTGCAGTGGATCCATAACAAATATATTTCAGGATCATTCTACCAGAATTAGACTGCTCTCTGAATCTTGATTCTAGAATTTTCCCTGCCTGAGGAATCCCAATATTATTCTCTAAAGACAGAGATTAATGCCGTCCTATTGTTAGGTATCATTGAATAGCAAACCAGTTCCATTTAAATATTTTGTATGGGTAAGAAAAAAAGTACAAATATTTAAAACTCCCCCACCCAATAAGCCTGGAAATACCTTCTCTCACTATCACCTCAGAATCTGAGGAGAATAGGATGAGATTAAGTCCATTTTCTACACAACATTGGACCCCACCAATTTCCAGTCATGCCCTGTCCTGTCAGATGAGCATTGATCTCAGCTTATTCTTTATTTTGTAAAGCAATTGGGGTTAAATAACTAGCTCAAGTTTACATGGCCAGTCATTATTTACATGTGGGTGCTCATTTTCTGAGGCCGGGACCCCGGGTCATCCCAATTCTGGAGCCAGCACTCTTACTCACTGTACCACCTAGCTGCCCCAAATATTAATCAGGTTTTGTTTTGGTTTGGTTTGGTTTTTGTTTTGTTTTTTTGTTTTGCTTTTTGGATGGCAATTGGATTAAGTAACTTGCCCAAGGTCACACAGCTAGTTTTTGTGTTAAGTGTCTGAGGCCAGATTTGAACTCATATCCTCCTGACTCCAGGGCTAGTGCTCTATTCACTGTACCACCTAGCTGCCCCCCATCTCAGCTTATTCTTAGATAGATCTGGACAGGTTACTTCTCAATCCTCGAGAAATGCACTCAACTCCCAAACTCCTGGAAGATCTCAATGCCTAGATTTTCTGACCTTTCAAATTCACAATGGCACAGATTCCATAGTGCTCTCCACCTAATTTTGAAAAAAAGAAAAGTAAAGAAAAGAAAAGGACAAAACACTAAGTTAGTGCTGTATTCAAAAATCTGCAGGTCAGTTTCAAAGGGAGAGGAACTAAGCTTCTCCCCTTACAATATTATCTCTCACTATTTGTAGTTAGAGAAATCAAACCAAAACCAATGGTCCATCAAAGCAGTGTAAATAGTATGAGGCTGAATAAGGCCTTTTGGAAAGCCTCCTTATTTCTAGTTTTGCAGCTTCAGTCAAAGAGGCTATTTTCTACCTTGTTGCTATAAGAATAACTAGTCTAGTCTCTTTCCCGTCTCTCAAGATGGCAGACCAAAAGGCACCCAAGGAAAAGAAGGTCAATGGGGAAAAAAAGAGAAAAAAAAGGAAGAGGTAGCTGAAAAGGCCAAAAAGCCTCGAAAGCATTGCAGTCAGAACCCAGTCCTGGCCCTACGGATTGGTAGATACTCCAGGTCTGTCATGTATTCCCGGAGAGCCATGTACAAGCGGAAATACGCTGCCCCCAAAACCCGGATTAAAAGGAAGAAGAAAGACAAAGTGCCTGCTACTATCTCAAAACCTGTTGGTGGTGATAAGAATGGAGGAACTCGAGTGGTAAAGATTCGCAAAATGCCTAGGTATTACCTTACTGAGGATGTGCCTAGAAAGCTGCTAAGTCATGGCAAAAACCCCTTTAGCCAGCATGTGAGGAGACTTCGAGCTAGCATCAAGCCCGGTATGGTCCTGATCATGCTCACTGGCCGCCACAGGGGCAACCGCGTGGTTTTCCTAAAGCAACTGGCTAGTGGCTTGCTACTGGTGGCTGGACCTCTGACCATCAACCGTGTTCCTCTGAGAAGGACCCATCAGAAATTTGTCATTGCCACTTCTACCCAAGTTAACCTTTCAGGTGTGAAAATTCCAAATCATCTTACTGATGCTTACTTCAAGAAGAAGAGGCTCCGTAAACCTAGACACCAAGAAGGAGAGATTTTTGACACAGAAAAAGAGAAATACGAGATTACAGAGCAGCACAAGGCTGATCAGAAAACAGTAGACTCTCAGATCCTACCCCAAATCAAGAAAATTCCTCAGCTCCATGGCTACCTGTGTTCTGTCTTCTCTCTCTCCAATGGAGTTTACCCTCACAAACTGGTGTTTTAAATGCCTTGCAGAGAACACTTATTAAAATATTTGCAATAGTTTAAAAAAAAGAATAACTAGTCTACATGTGCTGAAAAGTCTCTCCAGAGTACTTCCATGGCATATCATTATGACTCTCCCAGAAACACTCCCCAGCCACTTCCACATATGCAATAAGTATCAGAAACTTTCTGCCTCAAAATTTAAAATAATGTGACACTTCTTGTTGCAGATATTCAGTGAAAATTAAAAGGAACTTTAATGTTTACTAAAATAAATCTCTGTATACATATATGTGTTTATATATATATATGTTCTTATATAAATAAATTTTATATGTATTTCTTTCAATTTCAAAAACATCTATCATAATAGAGTGTCATATATTCAGAATACTACTGACACTCTAGGGCTCAACAGAGATATCTATATATCTGAAGATAAATATATTTCTTTCTAAAAAGAAAGAGATGGAGGGAGCCAAGAAAAGAGAGAGAGAGAGAGAGAGAGAGAGAGAGAGAGAGAGAGAGAGAGAGAGAGAGAGGAGATCAAAACTGGAATTATGATTTCATTGAGAGAAGGAAATTCACTATGAGGAAATTTCTACCAATGCGTGATGGTGCCTTCTCTGTAACTTAAAATCTCAAACACTTGCCCAGAAAAGTGAGGCTCAATACCACACTGCTAGTATTTATAATTGGCAGAGCTTGAGTCCAGAACTTTCTGAGATTTATTTTGTATACATTACACTGAATATAGATAACTGATGATGTTCTTGTGCTTTGTCAGTCACTGATGGAGTGAATCAGTGTTGTGTGCTTATTATCATGCTTTTTAACATAATGTTTTCAACAATGGAGTCAAATACCTTCAGGTGAGGACAAAAATGTTTAAAGTCAGTTTCTACATGGATAGTAAACTCTTTAACTAGAAAAAGGCTACAAGTCAAGAATTAAGTGGTGGGGCAGTTGGTACTTGACTTTTTGTTTGCAGATAATTGTGCACTAAATGCACTCAACTCCACTCCCACAGTTCACCTGCACTATTTGTGACTGATGTTTGGTAGAACCTTCTGAGCTCTTATTGGCCTGATCAGCCAGTCAGATGCACTGTACTTTAACTCCATCATAATGATGTAATTTTGGTCCTCTTTAAGAAAGAAGACCAACAAAAAACCAATCAAGTAAGTATATACTAATACCATCCACTTACTAAATATGTGGAAACTAGAAAATATGTAGGTTAGGTGATTTTACCAGAATTAAACAGCTGATAACTATGAGACCATTTTTAACCTAGTTGTCCACTCTGAGTATATCCCCTGTGACACTACAACAAGTATAAAAGAAATAAAATTTAATCAAAATGATTAAAGTGAAACAAGTTATGTTTTAGAAATTTCCCTCTTCTTTAGATAACTTGAAATAGCTATGATACTGTCTTCTAGTGCCACAGTTAAGTAAAATATTTACAGAATAAGAAATAAACTTATTTTTCTTTTAGAATCATAAATTCATTAATTTCAATCCAGAAATCACTATAAATCAAGTGCTCCTTGAAAGCAGATTTCTTTTTCTTTCTATCCCCAGTGCTTATCCTGTAGTAAGTTCAAAGGCTATTTGCAACAGATTTTCCTCGTTTGTGGAGATTGACTGGAGAGAAGAGACATTCTGGCCTTCTGACTTGCAGCTTTGAGTGTGGTGCTAATATTTCTACATGGCAATAACTTCTAGTCTCTCTCTCAAGAGATCCTGAAATAGTACATCTTCTCTCTCAAAGCTTGAAGCCAAAAGCCTAGGCTGTTTCTTCTCAACTCTCACTGACTCTGCCCTTCACAGGAGATTGAGGAATTAATTAATCTCCACTGAATGAGAATTCATATGCAATTAGCCTTTGAACCAAGGGTTATATAGACATTTTAAAAATTGCTTTTAGATTGATTGATCTAGTTGGACTAAATATTAAAGGAAAATGAAGACAAAAGGGTGATTTTATCTGCTTAAGGTCACACAAGTAGCAAATATCAAGACTGAGACTCTAACCAAGATCATCTGGTGCCAAATCCCATGTTCTTTCTGCTAAACCACTCATCATTTAATTGAAACCATGGAAGGAAAATTCTTTAATATATTTAAAATTAAGCACAAACTTCAAGAACAGCCTCCAAAGAACAAGAAAGAACAATCATTATACCTACAAACACACACAAACGCAGAGTTGATATTGTTCAGTGTTTGTAAGGAGGATTTTGTTAACCTTTGTAGAGTTCAGTTTCCCAGGATTCAAAGCCATGGTAATGTCTAGTTTCCAGGTGTCAGTTAACAACTCCCAGAATAGTCCCAAAGATCCCAGAAAATAATTTGTAAAATCACACACAGTCCTTTTGCAACTGCACCATGAGATACAGAGGTGACAAAATTGACAGAATTGACAAAATTGTGCAGAATGACAATATAGCTAAAGTTAACCTGTGAGCTTAATGTTGGCAAGATGCCTTCTTTGTCTATTACCTTATAAAGTAAGTGAGGAACTGGTCAGCGGGTGGGGAAAACCGTGGGGAACCAAAGTAGGAAAACCCCGGGGAACCAAAGTTGTAAAAATAATGGGGAACCCATAAGGCAATCTGTGTGTGCCTCAGAAAACCCCTGTTAAGGCTTTATGGGATCTATTGAAGTTATAAGCTGCACCTGTCTCAATTAATCCCATCAAGACATAGGGGTAGTTGCCCCCTCATTCTCAGTGGCCCCTGCAAAAGGGTGATAAAGCAATGATGCAGGAGCGGGTTCTCCCAGCAACCATTTGAGAAGATGAGACTAGAATAAAATTGATTACCAACCCCCCCTAAATTGTCCACTGTCTGACCAGATGAAGAGTTAGATGCTGGCGTCTGAGAACTCCAGTGCCTCTTGTGTTTTATCTGTAAAACATTCAATTATTTTTCAGTACTGACACTTTATGGCTCCATTTTGGGTTTTCTGGGCAAAGATACTTGAGTGATGTGCCATTTCCTTCTCTATCTCACTTTACCAAAAGAGGAAGTGAGGAAAATAGATTTAAGTTGACTTGCCCAGGGTTACAAAGCTAGTACATACATGATGCCAGATTTGAATTCAGGAAGAGTCTACCTGACTCCAGACCTGGCATTCTGTGCCACCTAGCTGGTCTATTATCAAATAGTAATATATAAAAAATGAATAGTTAAAAATAATACATCATTTAATAAACATTTATTATTTTTGTGTAAATATTGATATGCCTAATTTTATTTTCTAGAAAATAACTACATAAAAACAATCAAATATCCTTATTGGTATGTAAAATAAGATTTTTTTTCTAAATCTAGAATTTGTCATGTCTATTGAATACATATCTCTGAAATCAATCAGAATATTTGAATTCATTCATGTTTTTTTTAATATTTTGTATACTTTGGTAAAATATATTTTATCAATATGCTTTGATTATTTGCTCAAGGAAGGATTGAAAATGGATATTTCTTCTTTGTTGAGAGGAATTTTTTTTCTTTCCTTGAAGGGACACTTAAGTTTTCTCTAGTGTTTATTTAAAGTAAGATGATTGCATACAATGAATATTGTTGAGTGAATGAAAAACTTCTATTTTAAATAATTTTATAAATTAATATATTTTAAGAACAATTCTGATGATTTCAAGTATAAAGAGGCCACTAAAATCCCAGTAAATTTAGTCCCTTATTATATTGATATAGTAACTATAGAAAAAGTATTGGTGATTAATATTGATTCTATAGTAATATATATATATATATTTATATATACATATATGTAATTTATATGTGTGAGCAAAGAAAAGAGAAATCAAATGAATCAAGAATAAGGATAAGCAAGTGAATAGCTAGAGTATGTATGCCAATATGAGCATGTGGCTAGTATACAAATACTTACAAATATAGAGAAAACAAACTTAAACTTTAGTGTCTTAGCTCAAACTGCCCAGAGCAGTTCTTTTTTTCCATTTATATATGATATTCAGATTTGTTTAGAGTAAATAAAAATATCTGAATTAGACCTGAAGGGATTAATGCATAACTCTGGAATTATTTAGCATATATTAAATGAATAATTATAAGAAAAAAGAATATCAATTAAAATCAGGAAGGAGATATTTCTTTCACTCAAGATGTTCTTGGCTAGGTCACAGCTAGTCCTCTTTTAAGTCCACTTCCCGAGGGGTAATCTCTTACTAAACTTTTTGTTGAATTCTTGTTTTAAAATAGACTAGGGTGTTTATTTTAACAGTCCAAGTACTTCTTTTAGCCTTGTCACTTTCAGCTAATTCAGAGCAAAGTCTCCCTATCTACCCTTATTATACAACCTTTACTGATTTTTCTACTTTTTCCTACTCTGTTTTGTTTTGTTTTGTTAGTCCTGTGTGATTTTATTATATAATGGAAGTAGAAACAAAACCAAACTTTATTTAAACACCAAGATACCAACAAAGAGGTTTGTGTTAAATGATTTGAAAGGTCAATTTTCATTGGGAACCTCTGTGAGAATATGACTCTACAAACTATCTCCCCAAAATGGAAGGAATAAGGGGAAAGAGAAGACCAGACTAATGAAATAGAATAGTGGGGCATCACACACAAGTGCCTGGATTGTTGATTCCTCAAGAGACTTTCCTAAGCTTTGTGTTTCTCTGGGGTTTTTATTCTATTACACCTGAAGACTTTATAGGTCAAGAGTTGATGCTTTGGGAATTATTTTCTATCAACAGATTTTAAAGCCTGACTTAGTCAATTTACAAACCCTGGGGTTCAGTTGTCTTGTGTCAAATGAAAGCTTAGACCAAATGGACATATAAAATCTTGTTTGGCATTCAAATCTTCCATAACCTTCTCCCATCTTTTCCAATCTTATAGTTATTTCCTCTCCCTTCCCATCCCATACAACTTCCTTACTTTTCCAATCTTCTTTCCTTTACTTGTTCCCCTCTTCCCTCCTTTTCCACTCTGATGCAGATATTGACTCCTTTCTGTTCCTTAAACAAAGCAGTCCATCTTCTGACTCCAGACATTTTCATAGACTTTTCTGCATTCCTGGACTTCTCTCTCTCCTCTTCTATACCACCTGGATTATCTGGTTTCCTTCAAGTTCCATCTACAACCCTACCTTCTGTGGAAAACCCTCCCCATTGCTACTTAATGCTAGTTACTCTTCTCTCTTGAGTATCTCCAATTTATCCTCTATATCTCTTGTTTATATATACTTGTTTTCATACTCTCTCCCACATTAAAACGTGACCTACCTGGTAGAACACAAAAATTTGGCCTTTCTTTGTACCCTTTGCAATTAGTACAGTTCTTTCCTGGCACACAGATCACACTTAATAAATGCTGGTTGACTGATTAAGTGACAAACTGCCTCTCTTGTCTCATTTGTCATGTTTGGTGAAAAAAATACCAAATCCTTGACTCCACATTGATTCACTTTTATAATATTTGTGACTTGCTTATCTTGGAAATGGAGCCAGTGACTTTCTTGCTAAAACTCCCATACATCCTTAGGAGTTGAGAACAGTGTCAGCTATCCTGTACACTCTTAATAAATATTAAATACCAGGACTAATTAGAAATGAGGAGACATGCACTTCTAATTACAATTGAGGATACAATTGAAGAGGAGAAGGTTTAAGTTAATTAAATATTGGGAACATTTTTCCAAGATTGGAGACATCTGACAGTGAATTCAAAGTCCAAGGCATACTGTGAAATTTCAAGAGATTTTAGAGATTAAATTGAAAAAAAAATACAACATAATAGAAGCATCTCTGCTTTGGGAAGATCTGGATAGCACCCTGGAGGCATATGTTTCCTACTTCTAGCTTCCTCTATTAACCTATTTCTGATTTAAAAGCTTAAATGTCAAAAGATGATACATAAAATCCACTGTTACTTTTAAAAGTATTTTAAATGCCATTTGCTACAAGGCTTTTGAGTATATCAACATAATTAAAAAGATATATAAATAATTAAAATGAGGTAAAATCATTAAAACAAAACATCTTCAAGCATGATGAAGCAAAAGTCTCGCTAAGACTATGTGGGAGATCCTCAGTCAAACAGCATACCAGCCTCCTTAAGGGTATAGGGTTAATTAGATCGGCAGTGAACTGGTGACCAGTATTGTAAATGCTGATAAACAACCTCCTGAGAGCTCTTGTACTGTTACTCAGGCAAGCAGCCTTCCTTGCAAGGCTGAATGCTATAAGCCCTCAGGCATATTGTAAGGAAGAAACCTAAAATTATTGTGAGTTCCACCCTACCCAATAGGTGAATTCATTCTGCTTTATGTGATTCTAGCAAATTGGATATCTGCCTTTGCAAATAATGTCTCCACCAAGATCCTGTTACCATCTAATTGTCACAGTAAAGTTGAAAGATATGCCCAAGATAAAAGCTAAACTAGGGTGTTTCAATAACGAAGGGAGAAAATGGCAAAACTATGGTATAGTTGTTGTTCAATAGTTTTTCAGCAGTGTTTGAATTTATGACTTATTGCTGTTCAGTCATTTCAGTCATGCTTGAATTTTTATGATCCCATTTGTGGTTTTCTTGGCAAAGATACTAGAGTGATACAACATTTCCTTCTCCAGTTCATTTTTACAGATGAGGAAACTGAGGTAAACAGGACTAAGTGACAACCAGAAATTGAAGTGGGGAGATATTTGAGGCAGTTCGTTATTAGGTTATTACAATAATCTAGGTATGAGCTAATAAAGGTCTCCACTAGAATGATGGTAGTGGCATAGGAAAGAAAGGGACATATTAGAAAGATATGAAGGTAAAACCTTAGGCCTAAACAACAGCTTGGATATTGTGTGGTGAGATAGTGAGGAATATAGGATGACTATTAGATCACAAACCTGAGGGACTGGAAGGATGGTGTTGCCCTTTACAATTATAGTAAAGATAGGACAGGGTAAAGGTTTAGGGAAAAAATACAATGAGTTATGTTTAGAACATATTGAGTTTCAGATGTCTACTGGACACTCAGTTTGAGATGTCTGAAAAGCAGTTAGATATATGAGTTTGGAGGTCAGAAAAGAGATTGAAGATGGAAAAGTAGATTTGAGAATCATTAAGAAAAAGATGGTAATTCCAAGGAACGTGATGAGATCACAAAGTAAAGTAGTATAGAGAGAGAAGAGAAGAGGACCCAGCACAGAACTTGGAAGTGCACTTATGGTTAGAGGGCATAATCTAAAGAGAGATGGAGCCAAGAAGAGAGAGAAAGGGTGGATAAATAGGTAGAAGGAAAACAAAGAAAAAGTGATGTCCCAAAAACCTAGGGAGATGAGAGTAGCAAGGATAAGAGAGTGAACCACACTTTTAAAGGCTGCAGAGAGGTCGAGGAGAATGAGGATTAAGAAAAGGCCATTAGATTTGACCACTAGGAGATCATTAGTAACTTTATGGAGAACTATTTCAGTGGAATGATAAGATCAGAAGCCAGACTGTAAGGGGTTAGGAAGAGAATGAGAGGAGAGAAAGTAGAGGCACTTATTGTTGTCAACCTTTGAAAGGAATTTAGCTAGAAAGGTCAGAAGAGAAATAGGATGATAGCAGGGATGGAAAGATCAAGTGAATTTTTTTGTTTGTTTTTTCAGGGTAGGGAAGACATGGGAACTTTTGTAGACAGCTGGAAAGGATCCAGTAGAAAGGGGAAAAAATGAAAATAAGTGAAAAAGTGGGTTTAATGGGTGGGGGAATGTGTTGGACGAGATGAGATGGAATAGGATTACTTGGACAAGTAGAGGGGTTAGCCTTGCTATGGAGTAAAGCCTTTTCATCATGTGAAACAGAGGTGAAAGAAGAGAAAGTGGCAGAAAGCACCAGAGGGATAAGAAATGAGGAAGAAAGGAAAAGAGGGAGTTCATGGAAATGGTCTTGTTTTTTTTTCCTATAAAATAAAAAAGAGACTTGAGAGCTAAGAGGTTTAGGGGAAAGGGAAACATGCAGTGGAAGATAAAGAAATATAAAAAAAAATCATGCATAAACTAAATATTGTACTATATCTGGGGAATGAGATCAGCAGAAAAATTCTCTAAAGAAACTAAAATAAGACATAATGAATGTTATGTTATATAGTATAAACAATAATTATGTTAGAGACCGTATAACTCAATGGAAAGAGCACATTATTTGGAGTCAGGGGAGCTGGGCTAAGGTCACTCATACTTGTGTGACCTTCAGAAAGTCATCTAACTTCTCTGATTCTCTGTTTCCTCATTTATAAAATGAGGGAGTTGCACTACAGGAACTCTGAAGTCTATTCAGCCTTTAAATATTTGGTCTTTTGGTCCTAAAGTCAATCAATCAATAATTTCTGAAGTGAGCACAGTGGGTTTTGCGTAGTGATAGGTGGTAGATATACGAAGGCAAAAATAAAACATATCCTACAATAAAGAGCATATGTTCCATTGAATGAAATGGCATGTACATAAATAGGTAAATATAAAAATTAGGCAGTTATTACCAAAATGTCTAAAAGTAATATTAATGGTTAATTATTAATATTATTTTGTGTGGAGAGGCACAAAAATGCCAGAGAATATGACAATGGCTTCTTGTGAGAAGTCAATCAGTCAGTGAATATTTTTTAAACACCTACTATGTGCCAAACACTGTATTAAGCACTGGGGAAACACAGAAAGGATGGAATATCAGTCCTTTCTCTCAAGGAAGAGGTATTTTACTTAAATTCAAAGAAACTAGAGATTCTAGCAGGTAGATATGAGGAAATAATTTATTCTAGGTATGTGTAAAATCATTGTGCAGGTACTCTGTGGCAAACTTTAAGCCCATGGAATATTTCAAAATCACTCTGGTCAATGTATCACTTTTCTGTCATATGCAGCTACCCACGGTTTGCATTGTAGTTTATACAATACTATATAAAACTCCTTATAGTCATATATACCTATATCTATACCTAAATATATGGTGTATATATATATATGTATGTGTGTGTCTACATACACACATGTATGTACATAAACATACATACATATGTTGCATACATTTTTACATTTCACTTTCCTAGTCAAATGAATTCTATTAGAATAAAACCTTTTAATGTACCAAACCAAACCATTTCTAATGAATGTCTATGTTTTGGTTAGCATAAATTTTATACAGTTTGGGGTTGTTTGCTTTTAGAGTAGGCACTGTGTCTCTTCTACATTTCTTATAATGTTGAGTAACCTCTTTAAGCTTGCTAAATAATAAACAACCACAACTACCCAAGGAAATCATTCGGGTTTTAAGTTGCTCTTGTAAAACAGATAGTACTTCATTTGAACATCCTGTCAATTAGTAATTTATCAAAGAATATTCAAGAGTACAAATTAGGAATTCTTGAAGAGGAAGTCTTATATAAACTCTTCATATTTGAAAGCATCTTGTCTCTTTCACAGGTGTTCACATCAAATAGTTATTGCTAGCATAAAAGAACCATCAATTTTGAGTTTACTATATTACCAATAAATAGTGTGAAATATATTGTGTTTCTGGAATTGGGATCCCAAGGGATGGATTATACAAATCAATTAATTTCTTATATTTGTTATCTTTTTACTTGACATAAATGAAACACAATAATTATTTTGCATATACATTTACAACAGCATTTTCCATCCAACTTAAATATATATTTTTAATTTTTTCCATATAGATGGCAAATTGTAAAGAATGGCTGTCCTTTGTTCTCTAAGAGGACTAAAATGACATCATTATGTTAGGGGCAAGGTACAGTATGTCCAACAATGGCTGATCAGAGCAATATGAATTCTGGAAAGCTTTACCACAAGTCGGGTACAAATTGTCCATATGAACTTTTGGAATGGAGATGGTTCTAAATGTGTGCATCTTGTGCTTCTTTTGAGCTACTGCAATTCTGCTTTGCATAGAGCATGGCACTTTCTTTGATGTGGGCATGCCATGCTGGGCAATCCTATGTCAGTGTCTCCCATGTCTCACAATACATGCCAATTTATTCAGAGAGATCTTCAGAGTGTCCTTATATTGCTTTCTTTGACCTCCATATGTACACTTGCCTTCTGTGAGTTCTCCATAAAAATAAATATTTAAGCCAATATATGTTTGGCATTCAAACAACATGACCAGTCCATCAAAACTGTGCTCTCTACAGTAGAGTTTGAATATCTGACAGTTCAGTTTCAGAAAGGACCTCAGTGTCCTGTACCTATATTGCCAAATCATCTTCAGAATGTTCCTAAGACAATTAAAATGGATGATATTTTGTTTTCTTGCATGGCACTGGTAGACCATCCATGTTTCACAGGCATACAACAATTAGGTTAGCACAAAAGCTCTATAGACCTTCAGCTTGGTAAGCAGCTTAACACCTCTTCTTTCTATAACTTTCATTCAGAGCCTCTCAAACACTGAGCTAACTCTGACAATGCATGTTTCAACTTCATCATCTATGTGTATATCCCTGGAAGATGTACTATCAAGGTTTTATTTATAGCATTAAAATTTGTCCATTTCCTGTAAATGATGGTTCTATGTATGGAAGGCATGGTGCTGGCTGGTGGAGATCTATTTTATTGATGTAAATTGTCCAGCCAAAATTAGCACAAGCAACAGAGAATCAATCCATACTTTTTTGCATCTCCATTTCAGAGGCAACACTAAATGCAATATCATCTCTAAACAAAAAATTAATGTACCAACTCTCCCTTAATTTTAATCCTGGCTTGCAGCCTTTTCAAGTTAAATAATTTATCATTAGTGTGGTTGCTGACCCTGATGCCATTTTTTCTTCACTGAAGACATCCAAGAACATTGCTGAAAATATATGCTAAAAAAGCATGGGGGTAAGCATACAGCCCTGCCTCACCAATATGCCTGGGAAAGTGAGGGCATCAAGAAATTGTCCGGAACCCAGGCAACCATGTTGTATGAAACAGACATCAAACACTGATAAACTTCTCCAGGCAACCAAATTTTCCCATGATTTTTCGCAAACAGTGATGACTGACAGACAGTATCAAAGGCCCTGGTCAGATCTATGAATGTTACGTACACCTCATTGTTGTGCTTCTGATGTTTCTTGTGGAGTTATCAGGCAGCAGACACCATATCAACCTTTTCTCAGTCCTTTCAGAAGCTGCACTAGTTCTTGAGTAGATGACCTCTACTCTGCTCTTGGCATTTCCCTTGGAGTTGTCAGACAGCAAATACCATATCGATTGTTCCTTTGACCTTTATGAAGCCACACTGGCCCTCAGATAGATGACCATCTTCTAGGTGCAGGATTACCCTATTAAGGAGGACTCTGGCAAGAATCTAGCCAGCTATGACTAAGAGAGAGAAGACGCTTGTGATTGTCAAAGAACAACCTATTTCCTTTTCTTTTATACACATGAACAATGGAGGCATCCTTGAACTCTTAGTGAATAACCTCCTCTTGCCATATAACCTGGAAAATTTCAGTCAGCTTTTGTATGAACAGTGGATGCCCTGCCTTGTAAATCTCAGCTGGTATTGAAACCTTACTAGAAGCTTTGGTATATGAGAGGAGATTAACAACATTTAAAACCTATTCTTCAGTTGGAAGTTTGGCTAGAGAGGGATTGACTTGAACTTGAGATATACAGTCAATATCTTCAGTATTAATTAATGATGGTCTATTGAGAAAACTATGGAAGTGTTCAGCCTATCTCTCCAGGATCATGTTCTTATAACAAATCAATGTGACTTCATCAGCATCGAAGAGTTGGGATACAATATTGGTTCTTGGCCATAAATAGTTTTCGTGGCATAAGAGCCCTTTGTATTGTTATTATCAGTGTAAAAATGAATTTCATCTGCCTTCTTACTGAGACAAGAATATCTATGCTTCATGCACATTTTATTTTTGATAAAGTTAAATGCTGCCTTTTTAGAGACAAACTATCCTGCTGATAAACCCTGTGGAGTTTTCCTTTTGTCATTTTAGCAGATTCTTAATTAAATCATTTTCACCAAACCAATCTTGAGTTTGAATATGTTCTGACCCAGATGAATTAACTGCAATGCTGTACACCAAATCTCTGAAAGCTGCCCTCTCCTCTGCTCACTATTACTAATGCTATATTGACTTAGCCTTCTTTCCAAGCTAACTATGAACTGTTCACTCTTGGAAAAGTATCCTAATTTGTTGGCATTAAATCTTTTAGTACTTCCTTTGCCTTGGGACAACTTTTGTTGAGTGTGACTATTTCCCTGGAGAGCATAAGTCTATGATCAATCCAACACTCTGCACCACACATCTCCTTTATCACTCTCACATCCTATCTGTTTCTTCTCCTCACAATGAAATAGGTAATGTATATAGCAAAGGTATATCCATGAAGTTTTGTTGCCTTTAGGTATATGGAAGCCAAGCCAGTGTTGGTGATGCAAAGGTCATGAGATGCACAAATTTTCATTACAGAGTTACCATTTTTGTTGCTATCTCTGGCTTCATTCCTCCCTGCCATGTTGAATGCAGTGCTCCTACACTGTTGTTAAAGTCACCCAGAATCATAAGTTTGTCCTCATTTGACACATTTACGATGAGAGTCTCCAGCTTGTCACAAAATTTTTCTTTGACTTCATCAAGGTTCATCATGGTACTAGCACTAATGACAGTGACATGATGCTTTCCTGCAAGTGGCAATCTCATTCTCATGAGCTTATCATTACTCCCTTGGAGAGGTATACAGGCTTATTGACTAGATTGATTTTTTTTTTGCCTTTTGGAGGGCAATTGGGGTTAAGTAACTTGCCCAAGGTCACATGGCTAGGTTTTTGTTTGTGTGTGCATTAAGTGTCTGAGGTTGGATCTGAACTCAGGTCCTTCTGACTCCAGGGCTGACGCTCTACTCACTGCGCCACCTAGCCACCCCTGACTAGATTGATTTTTATTACAAAACCTATACCAGTCTCATGGTACTCCCAGCACAGTCACCATTCCAGAAAAGCAAAAACAAATGAACAAAAAAGAAAACACAACATGTATCCAGCTCTAACTTCAGTAAGCTAGTGTTTATTTGCTAGCTTTGTTTCACTCAGTTCTGCTATTTGTAGGATGTACCTTCTGAGTTCTCTCCTGACAATAGCTGTTCATCTTTCAGGTCTACTAGATTTCTTGTTGTCCATAATTGTGCATTCAATCTACAGGTGGTAAGTGGAATCATATTCACAAAAGTATGTGAATGTGTGTGTGTGTGTGTGTGTGTGTGTGTGTTGACTGCAGAGCAGGATCCCTAACACGATAAGCGGGCCAGGGTTAGGTGAAGCAGACATTTTTAATGTATGTTTCTTAGCCTCTTCTGTATATCAGGAAACAACCTTTAAAAATTGCTCAGATATAGAGGGGGTTGCTGAATTTCACTGCTCCTTCAGTCCAGTGAGAAGATGACCCTATGGTCTAGGCCACCCAGGTGCATGGTTGTGACTACAGCTCCAAGTATATCTATATCTGCCATCACTGGACATTGAGGTAGGTAAAAACACTAAAATGATGTGTTTTGACCTACATAAATTGGATTGAAGAGAGGCAGAGTTGTGTGAAGTTATCAGTTATTTCAGAGTCATTGAAGTCCAATGGCAAGACAAACTGTCAAGATGACTGGTGATGGCCTAGGATTCATTGAATGTCCTTGGTATTTTTGGCGTCTAGCCAAGGCTAAGTGCTCCAAAGAGCTTCCTTCAATTACCTTCAGAGATAGTTGAACATACTGTTCTCATCCAACCATTCTGCAGTGGTTGGGTTGGAGGAGGTGGAAATCTTCATATGTTTGAGGTAGATTACCCCCCCCCCCCCAACTCACTGAGGACTTTGAGACCTATAGGTTCCCTCAGCTTGGTTTAATTTCTCTGTCTGAATAGTTTACTGTGGTGAGGCCACTCTACATGATACAGCTTCTTGGAGCCAATGGTGAGAGTTGGAGAAATCAGGTGGACAGCAGAAGTGGAAAGCTGCCCCGACAAAGACTCAGAAGTCCTAGTATCAGAGGTACTGGTCTTCCTGTACACTGCTACACACACACACACACACACACACACACACACACACACACACACCCCTTTACACATACATATGTACACATATATACATACTTAGTAGAATTGTCTCAGGTATACAAAGACATTATATATATATATATATATATATATATATATATATATATATACACATATATATTTAAATTGCTTTTAAAATGTTATATATAAATATGTGATGTGATGGTCATATGTAAAGCAGAAAATAAAAGCAAGAGGAATGAGTAATGTGAAAAAAACAAACACAAAATAAAATTGACTCCAACTGATTAATGCTTTGGAATCTATTTTTTTTATTTGAAAAAATGCTTCCACACCACTTCACACTTGTTTAATTTTCAGGAGGCTGGGATTAAAGCACCAGCCAACATACAGACATGAATAATTAGTTATTAGACAACTAACATTTAAAGAATATCAAAGAGTAGAAAGATAAATTCTTGATCAGGATATAATTATCCTACTTTTAGACTTTTTTTGAATAAAATGCATACCTATTTGCTTTCAAATAAGTTGTAAACATCTTACTTTGCATGCATTCAATTTGGATTTTTTTTAATTTGGCAATACATTCTTAATCATTCTACATTTTAGAAATGATTAAAATAATTGTGTAGATTAGGAGTAGTATGACATGTTTGAAAGAATCCTGTGTAAGGTGACAGAAGTAAAACCTTGACATTTGTCCTCTCTTCTCTCCATCCTTCACACAGCAATATAAATAGAATATTATGCTTTCAGTTTGTAGAAGATACCTTAACTCTTCAGTACCCTCAGGATAGGGTTACATTTAAAACATCAAGTATTTCTGATTTTTGGTCTTATCTGCATTGACATTAAATTCTTTTATATAGATCACAATTGCTCCATGATTTAGCATGAGGTTTAATGAGTAATGATTATATGTTGTATGTATGCAATCTACATATACAAACATGCACTACATATTTATACATATGTGCATGCAGGTACATATAAAAAGGACCTCATAAGTCATACTGCAATTTTGAGATATTAATGCTTAATACTTCACTAAAAATTGGAGCACACCATTTGTATGTGGGGTGGGAGGGCATCTATACATGTAATATATAATATTCTTACCTGACAGCTAACTCTTCAGGGACAAATATCCATGAACTTAGCTAAAATGTTCCTCTGAGAAGAGAAGCTGAGAACTTGTGGGGTTGTATTCATTTGAGGTCTTCAAAAAAAGTTGGGCAACTTTCGTTAGTTTGTGTTTTCACTTTCACTGTTATCTATCTTGCCTCTCCCATATTATACTTTTGAAATTGGTTCTTTGAATTCATGTGTGGAATTGTAGGTTCTTTCAAAGGTATTACTATTTTTCTAGTATCACAGTTTCATGATTTTGATCTCCTCCACTCCTCACTCTATCTTACCCCAAACCTGTTGTCAGGTCTTGCTATTCCTACCACCAAAACACATTTCACATATAACCCCTTCTCTGTAACTCACAAAGCTAATATATTAGTTCAGGTTCTCATCACCTCTTATCTAGATTATTGTAATATTCTTAATTGGTTTCCCCAAATCAATCCACTGCTGCTGCAGTAATCTGTATATATCCTTTCTCTACCCAATAAATTCTGTTCATTCTTTCAGTCATATCTAATTCTTCATGACTCCACAGACCATAGCAGGTGAGTCACTTCTATCCTCTACTATCTCTTAAGATCTGTTCAAGCATTTGTTCTTTGCTTCTATGAAACTATTTATCCATCTTATCTTATTCCATTCACTTCTTTTTCCTTCAATCTTTCCAAACAGCAGGGTCTTTTCCAATGAGTCCTGTCTTCTCATTATGTAGCCAAAGTATTTAAGCTTCAGTTTCAGTATTTATCCTTCCAATGACTAGACTGAATTCTAAATAAATAAATTGCTTCTATAATAAGATATAAATGTCCCTGTTTACCTTTTAAAGCCTTTCACAGCTTGGCCCCATTATATTTTTCCAGTCATTCCTCATCTTCATGAATGAACTTTACAATACAAATAATCTAACCTTTCAGCTTCTTACACAAAGAATGACATTACTAGTCTCTTTGAATGTGCATTTATTATGGAAGATGCCCAGAATGGAATGGAATGCCCTGCTCACCTCATGGTGTCTATTGTGTTTTTTTAACATGTAGCTCAGGCAACATCTTCTGCATTACACTTTCCTTAATCCATCCATCTGCTTGTGTTCTACCTTCCAAACAACATTGAATTTAGCTACTCTGTATGAATTTGTATTTATTCCTTTTATATTTAATGTGTATATGCATGTAGATATGATTTTCATTTTCTCCTTTAGAATGTAAGCTCTTTTAGCATAGAGATTGTTTAATTCTTTCTTTTTTTTCTATTTGTAGCTTTAGCATCTCAAACAGTGCCTGGTGTAGAGCCAGTCTTAATAATTACTTCTTGATAGTTTTATTACACTCCAGCTTATCAATAACATCCCCAAAATCCTTTGTCTACAACTTAAAGCAAAACTCTATATGCCTTCTTTTTAAGATCAACTATAGCAAATTTGTAATCTCAATGTAGACACTACTTTTCTTCATGAAACCAATAAATTTGACTAACTTGTTTGGTAAGTAATATTTGTTGAATTGAATTGCTAGCTATACTACAATGATCACTCATACTGAAACTGTTGTCAACTAAAACTAATGAATTGTTTTATGATGACCTGATTTATATTGTCCTTCAAATCTTTATGTCATCTATAAATCTGAGAGGCCTGACACTCTTTATCCAGGTCTGTATCACACTTTTATATCTACTCTTTATTGTCATTTCTTGCTTTTCTCTTCTTTAAATGCCTTTTAAAAATCTCAGTTGATTAATAAATTTCCTACGCACCTATTTTGCTTTCTTTAGATTGTTCTTTCCTTTCTTCCTCCTAAGAATTACTTTTTAACTATCTGGATTGTTCTAATTATTGGAAAAGTCTTATGCTGAGGCAAATTCTGCTCCTTTGCAATTCCACCCATGTGTTCTCATTCTGTCTTATAGAGTCAAAGAGAATTATTGTTGTCATTGTTCAATCACATCCAACTCTTTTTGACCCTATTCAAGGTTTTTTTTGTCAGAAAAAATACTAGAGAGGTTTGCCATTTTCTTCTCTAGCTCATTTTAGAGATGGGGAACTGAGGCAAACAGCATTAAGTGGCTTGTGCAGAGTCACTTAGTAAGTATCTGTGGACATATTTGAACTCAGGAAGATAAGTTTTCCTGACTCCAGGCCTAGCACTCTATCCACTATACCACCTATTTGCCCATACAAAATTAACTTATTTCATTTAGATATGATTCTATTCATATATCGAAGGCAAAGTATCTTTTATATTTCCCATATTCATTTCCTAAAACCTTGCCATGTTGCATGTAGAAAACTTAACTTCATTGTTCTCTTGTCCAATAAACCAGCTCTTTTTATGAAGTAAAATTACCAATAATTTTTCTTAGATTTTAAAGTCTATGTAAATTGAAAGTAGTATCTAATTAGTTCAATATAAATGTACTAATTTAGAAAACCAAATGAAAATAAATCCATGGTTTCCTTTCTTTAATTTGGAAATTTAGCATGCAAAAGAGAATTCTGAAAGAAATCTTAGATTTTATCCTATTTAGAGGGAATAGCAAACACTGGCAAGGAAGAGGGGAGTAAGTAAAACTAAGTGAAATAAGTAAATATACGAAGAGTCATTAAACAATTTCAGAATAGGTAAATGTGAAAATTGAAAATAAATGTAACTTATCTGAAACAAATTTAGAATATATACTTCACAAATAACACCTGGCTTTCATGCTTATCTCTCATCTACTCTCCCCCCCCCATTTATCTTTATACTTACTAATTGTTAAAATTTAATTAAAGGTCTCATCTTGTCTCTTTTATATTGTTTAGACACTTGACTCTTTTATATTGCTAAGACTTAACAAGATTCATAAGGATCTCTAAACAATCTCAGAGGACTTTTGGGGATGACTTAGAATCCTAAAAGCTAGACTTTTCACATATGTGAGGGAGAAATAAATCAGTAACTTTAGGAGTTTCGTGACGTTGAAGAAAGTTTTTTTTTTCTACTTGTAGGGGATCCTAGACAGTGACCAAAGAAGCAAGAGTGTGACATGAACAAATGGACATGCACACAGGAACGTTAGAGGAAAGGTGCCAGGCATGTGATCTGAACAAATTTGAACCAGCAATTGTGAAAGTCAGTGAGAGTAAAGTCCAGTCAAAAGTTTCTTTTTCATGTTTGTCTGGCTATCTGTCTGTCTGTTGTAGAGTATTGTTCTGAGTGAGCTTTCATCCTGAACTTAATCTCTCTCTCTCTCTCTCTCCCCCAGGAAAAACCTTCAGATTAGCTGCTGGGAAGTTGAGACAAAGAAGCAAGTAGTGAGTGTCACTCTATAATTGAAGCTGGTATCTCTATGTTTCAGTTAATTGACAGACATTATTCCAGAACATATCCTATAATCTGAGAATGAACAAGGAGCAAAATAAAATGTGATTTGTTGTGGTTAACTGTGAATACAACTGAAAGGCTACATTGCATCACATTAACAAGACCCAAGAACTACATGATGTTAAACCAGCATTTCTCAACCAGTGGTAATGGTATCTCCCTTGCAGCAGTAGGGGACTTTACTTAGAATATTGGTACTCCACTTCCATACTTCTCCCCATTTCCACCCCCAACTTTGATCTACTCTCTTAAAGGAATGAAAAGACCTTTTCATGCCCTAGCTCCCTTCCCAAATGATTAGGAATCTGGATTGTTGGCTTTAGCATTTAAAGTATTCAATGAGAAATAGTCTTCCTAGAAAATAAACTTTTTATTTTTATTCCTCTTTTTGGAGGGCAGTTGGGAGTAAGTGACTTGCCCAAGATCACATGACTAGTTAAGTGGTAAGTGTCTGAGGCCTCATTTGAACTCAGGTCCTCCTGACTCCAGGGCCAGGGCTCTGTTCACTGTGTCACCTACAAGCCCCAAAATATACTCTTGATACCGTATTGCCTTTATATCTAGAATTAGTTTTTCTTCATCAAGTATAGATAAAATGAAAATTGTCACAATTTTGTTTTAATAATAACAAGGTCCCGTGTTTATATAATACTTTAAATTTGGAGAATGCTTTACATGCACTTTCTCATTTAATCCTCACAGCAACAGTGGAAGGTAGGTCCTACTGGTCTTATTATCTCGATTTTATAAATAAAGGAAATGACATTTGAGGAAGTTAAATGACTTCCTCACAGTTAGGGTAATAATGAGTATCAGATGGGACTGGCCCCTGGACAGCAAGTCTTGTGCTCTTCCCAATAAATTCAACCTGGTAGGGTCAGAATAATCATGAATCTTCATTCTAAAATGCATTTTGATTTCTCAGTGTAGACTTTGAAAAGATTTTGAATGAAGACACACATAAGTCTCATGACTACATCTTCTTAAAAGATATTCCCTAATAAGAGGCCATTTTAGGAAATATTGCTGCAGAGATATGAGTATCTAGAGGTATAAACATAAAACCCAATGCATAGTAGTGGATCTGAGGAGGAAGAAACATAGTCTAGAAGAATTAAATTTAATGAGATATTACAAGTATTTTATAATTATTTTAAGCAGATTTAGGATTACTATTTATGAAGCCCTTTACAAAGTAGTTTCAATAATAACAATATTAATTCCCTTTAATCTAATCCTTTGAGATTATTAATCCCCTCTACTTTTTACTGGAAAAGTCAAGAAAAAAAGTTTGAGTAAATTAGTTGGTATAATGCATTGAATCCAAACTTACACCCTGACGTTTTCCTCCACAATGGTCTGAAAATATATTGTCTTTTTTGCTTACATTACCAGAAATACATATCTCCATACTATATGCATGAATACACTTTTAATCTAAAGTTTGTTGTAAGCTAGCATTTTGTAAGAGCTAAGGAAAAGATCAGCAAGCAAAATAGATGACAGAAATTCAAGGAAGAATAATAAACCAAAAGAAAAAATATTCTAGTTTAAATCTAAGCTCAATTTCAATTTCTTTCCTAGACCTTTAGGATAAAATCACACATGTCTAGATCTGCATATTAGTATTCAGTAAATATTTAAATTGGTGACCAAGAAAGTGTATTCTGCAAACTGTGTTCATTCATACATAACTTCTTTGAAGTTTAAAAAAATCTGAGATACAAACACTGATTCTTATTACTCTAAAAAAAAATTTTAACAACATGAAAAACATGTTTAAATTATTCTTTTGTGTGTTTGCACAAAGCTGAAATTTAAACCAATTTGCCAAAATTATGCTAAACATTTGTTAACTTTCTCTTCAAAAGGTTCAGAGAACAAAACTCAAAAAGTACATGTTTTAACTGAATTGAAGGATAAAAGAGTGATATTTCAGAATGTAAAGATAATAATGGGCTTTCCCCATTTTGCCATTGACCTGCCACTAATTTATGTACAGAATTCGAATTGTTTCTCTATTTGGAGTGAAGAATTTGTGCACCTTTCAACTTTGTCTTTCTAAGCATTTACCTATCATTATAAGCTAAATGGCTGGGATAAAAAGTTGTGATTAATTGACATTTATGGACATCAAGCATGACCTTTTGCTTTCAATGGGAAGGAGTGAGTGGGACTATTATTGTCAATATAGAGCAAGAAAGTAATTTAGAATTCATTATTATGTATTTAATTTGTGAGTGACTATGTAGAACTTATATACCAATGAAGATAATGGAACTCTGTTACAATTAGACTCCTTTTCCCCTTTACCCAGTTTGGTCTGGTCATAGTCAGGTAAGGAAGCCATGACTATGGAAACAAAGGGTGAGTAGAGACAAATACAGTGGCATGTCTCCTCAACTAGATGTAATTTTGATGCACAATTTTTCATGCTATATCTTGAAATGGATGTGACTACCTCTTCAAAATTATTTTGGATAGGATGGGAACCTTTACAAAAAATAAAATATAATTTAATGTAAAGTATTATAGTGTTCAGGGCTTTAAATAAGAATGAAGTCAATAACTCTTCTAAATTAAAAAAAATAACTGGAACTCAAAATTATGAAAATCCTAAATTTTCATTTATGAAACCACTAATGATTTAATGGTACTTCAATAATTGATAATGCACTTTTGAAAGGGAGAGAGTCAGCAGGCCATACACAACAATAGATAGGAGAATCTCAAGATTGCAAGTACTTTAGTGGTCATCTTGCCCAACCTATGCCTGAATAAAAGTCTTCTACATAGCATTCCTCTAAAATGGTAATAAAACATCTGCCTGGAGACCTCCAATGTCAGAGAAGGATTATTGAATGAGGCAGCCCATTCCTCTTTGGATAGATCTAATGAATAATTGAATATTTTTACATAAAAATATTTTAAATGGTTGGATGTTATCATGTTATAACAAAGTGATAGTTTTTTTTTAATTCTCTGAATTTAACCTTATTAAAAACAATTCAAGGAGGGAAATAGATTTACTTTTTAATCTAAAGGAAGCAAAGTATGTTTAGCAGAGTAGATCAAGGATATAGAAGACAAAATGTAAGCATTGTTATGCAGAACATATTTTTGAGTTAAATCTTAGATGCTCATAGAGAGATTCTAATCTATAGTTTGAATTTGTTATATTTGGGACCCATAAAGACTCATGAGAATCATGAAGGTTTTTTTCCCCCAAATCGAAACCTTCTTACCCTTTTCCCCCATTATTTGTTATTTAGTAGGGGAAAAAAGACCAAATTATAGACATGAGGTTTTACTAGAAAATGGTGAATCTGGGTGTTTTCATTTCGATAAAAAATTAATAATATATTCCCCTAAACAAAAGGAAAAGAAACCCTTTCCTTCTTTTGCTTATTTATTCAAGATGAAAATTAACCCCATGAGAGTATATATACCAAATTAGTGAGTACAATCTGAAGGCACAAAGCAGGAAAGCAGGACTCTGAAATAAACAAACAAAAAATTCAAACCCAGACACAATTTTATTTTGCACCTATCATTTGTCTTTTTTTTAATGTCATGTTGCTGGCTGAATTTCCATCTTTGATGAAGATGTATGCTCTTGTCCATATACAACACTCAATTGTTTTTTTTTAATATTTATATTTAGTTCTCTACATTCAATTATAAAGTTTTGAGTTCTAAATTTTTCCCTTTCCCTCCATTCTCTCCTCCCTACAATGGTTTGCAATCTGATATAAGCTATACATGTATAATCATACTAAACATATTTCCACGTTAGTCATATTGTGAAAGAAGAATTAGAATAAAAGGTAAAACCATGAGAAAGAAAAAAGTGGAAAAAATAGTTTGCTTCAATCTGCAGAAATGGGTAGGTGAGACAGGATACTTTTAAGGTTGGCTAGGTGGCGCAGTGAGTAGAGCGCTGGCCCTGGAGTCAGAAGGACCTGAGTTTGAATCCGGCCTCAGACACTTAACACACACAAACAACAACCTAGCCGTGTGACCTTGGGCAAGTTACTTAACCCAACTGCCCTCCAAAAATAAAAAAAAAAAAAAAAGACAGAATACTTTTTAAATAAATAGTAAATAGTCTGGTTTGTTTGAAATTCGTCTACCTGAAGGAGAGCCAGGGAAATGTATTCTGGAGACAGATTTTGTAGATGCTTTCATATTAAACTAGGTCTTTTACTTGATCAGCCCTTTGGTTCCCTTAGACTAACTGATCCTGTATTTTTCTTCCCTTTATTAGTCAAACCCTTTGAAAAATTTATCTGCATTTGTTGCTTCTAGGTCTTCTCTTCTTTTTTCTTTCTTTTTAAAATGTGGTTATTTTTAGTTTTCAACATTCATTTCCACAAGATTTTGAGTTACAAATTTTCTCCCCACCTTTGCCCTACCCCCCACCACAGGAAAGCAATCCTACTGACTACCCCTTCCCACAATCTGCTCTCTCTTTTGTCCTCCTCCACCCCCCTCTGACTTTCTGGTAGGGCAAGATGGATTTCTATGCCCAGTGCCTATATATCTTATTTCCCAATTAAATGTAAAAAAAAATTAACATTTGTTTTTAAAACTTTGATTTCAATTTTCTTTCCCTTCTTCCCTTGTCACCTAAGCCTACACAATCAATATAGATTGTACATGTGTAGTTACACAAAACATTTCCATAGTAGGTATATTGTAAAAGACTAACTATATTTCCCTCCAACCTATTCCACCCCCACACAACAACCCATGAGTGTTTAGCTGAGATGTTTTGTTTTCCTTATTATACATAGATTTCTGTCACTTCAAATTAAAAAAAAAAAAAACCTCAAACCATTTCATCAAACAATCCTTTCAAGTTACATGAATCATGTCATTTAATTTAATGAAACTCTCTTTGTAACTCTACACATCCTGGTTTTAGCATATTATAAGAAGCCAATATGAACTCCTGTATAGCATTTTGACCTTTCAAATGTATTTTAATTCAGTAATTACAGTACAACATCATTACAACAAATAAATCACTTTTGCTTCTTCTTACTACTTCCTATCTTATATACACAAACTTGCATTATCCTTTTTGAGGCTTGCTTTTCTGTTATCATCCCTAGTTTCTATGTGACATCCCTTTATTGCTTCTCCTTTATTGCTTCTCCTAATATTCCCCCACAATTTTAAAAATTAAAAATAATAGCACAATAACTAGGTGCTAGCATTCTAAGTAAAGTAAAAGTTCTGTCCTCATGGTTTAGTTAAAAAAAAAAAGTACTGAACTAGAATTGCATAAATGTACTAGCTGCCAGTCCTGGTTCTGACAGTGACTTGGTATGTGAGGTTATATGGCACAGTGGATTGAGTTCTGGACTAGGTCTCTGAAATTTATGTGTAGCCATCCTACCTGTACTGGCAATTCTTAACCATCTGGTAATTCGAAGGTTTCATAAGTTCCCTGAAGCTGAGTTTTCTGTGTGAAATAAGGATAACAATAGCTACCCCAAAGTGGTGCTATGAGGATCAAATAGAATAATACACAAACACATGTATATCCTAGTGTCCTCTTGGTACTTCAAACTCACTATATTCAAAGTTGATCTTGTTATTTCTCCCTTCCTACTTCAGTTGTCACTGTCTTAGTTCTGACTATTTGAAGACTTTAACTGTGACCCTATAGTTGTATGTAAATACAAAATCAGATATTTTGACAATTCAATGTATATTCCCTTTGAATTTTCTTGTGTTCTCTTATATAACATCTTTTCTTGCCCTGATGCATCATAATTCTGGGTAATATCTGGGTAGCATCTGCTATTTCCATTCCTACTACTAAACTGAACTATGTCAACATGAAAAGAAAAAAATAAAATCATTCTGAATTCATTGTATTTCATACTATATAATCTCAATGAGGTTTTTGTGTCTTATTCTTATTAAATCTTTTCAGTTGTGTTCAAATTTGTGACTATTTATTCATATTTGATTGAGTATCGTACACCCCACAGGGTCTCTTACAAACTTTCTCTTCCCAACTCAAACCCTTATCTCTACTTTGATTACTTGCCTCTCAGATGATAATCTCATCTATTATCTACTAAAACTTTGAGCTCTTCTGTCATGAGCTCCATCATCTCTCATCCTTCACATATCAATGCTTCTTGAGTTTTACCCACACACTTCATTTTTCCTGTGAACTAAAAAAAATGAAAAAGTGATCATTATTTTTTCCAAGGCCAACCATTTCATTTTTAATCCTGATAGCATTCTTTCTGAACCTAGCTTCATCAATCATGCCATTGTCTCTAATCCTGAGTATTTCCTTTTTAAATTTCCTTTCTCTCTCTAGCTATAAACATTCTCAGGCCTCTCCTAACCCCAAACAACAAACAAACAAATATTTGTTTGACCCTTCCATCTACCCAACTCATAGCTATTGTAATTTTTGTCCTTTTTACTGTAATTCATTTTCAAGTAATATAAAACTAATTCTGCTATTTCCTTCCCAACCACTCATTATTCAGTTGTTTCTTTTTGTTTTCACAGTTTGATTGAAATGTTTTTCTCTAGAGTCATTAATAGCCTCTTAAATGCTAAATCGAAGAGTACTAACCTGACATTTAATGCTTTTCAAAATCTGCTTCCAATCTAACTTTCCATTTTTATTTCTGTTTTCCTCATTATTCCCTCAAATTCTGGATAAGCTAGCCTATTCATTGTTACCTAGACATTGTCCTATCCTCTCCCACTACAACATTATCCATTCATTGATATATTTTTACATATTTTTCTCCCTTTAAAACCAATCACAGATGCCACCTTTTTCCTTGTCTGCCAGTTAGAAGTAATCTCACTTTCCTTGAGACTCTCATGACATTATTTTACATCTCCCACATATTTAATCAGAATATAGGTAACATGTTATATTGGATAGAATTTATTTCATAGTCATCATGATCTAGTTTCAAGTACCATTTTTTGTAATATGATGGCTACGTGATCTTGTGCAAGTCAATGTTCTAGGAATTTCACTAAAATTTTAAATTGCAGACAAAGTGCTGGTCTACACTGGTAAGAGAACCAAAAATATCTTATACCAATAGAATCATAGGTTTTGTTCCTATCCTATCAAGTTAATTATTTTCTAATTTGATAGTAGATTGTCTTTTGTATATTTCATCTCTCCTACTAGATTAAAAACTGATTGAAATCAGGGACAACATTTTTAAACTTTGTATCTATGGTATCCAAAATAGCACATGAATATAGATGCTTAATCAATGGCTATTGATTGTATTTCATTTAATTATGTACTAATGTGAAACAATCTCCCTCTACTCCAGTTTCTAGATTTTCAGAGGGAAGGATGAAGGGGGAGAGAGAGAGAGAGAGAGAGAGAGAGAGAGAGAGAGAGAGAGAGAGAGAGAGAGAGAGAGAGAGAGAGAGAGAGAGAGAGAGATTATTTAATTATTTAATTCTTCATTATCTTTCCTTTGGAGTTCTGTGTTCATGTAAGACCACCAAATGTTTTATGTTCTCCTATCACTGATAAAATAAATCAGGATATATATAATTCCTTACCCATTGCACTCTTGTCTTTTTCTATATGGATGTTGCTGTTATTGTTTTGTCATTTTTTAGTCATGTCAGATTCTTTGTGAAATCATTTCAGAATTTCTTGGTGAAGATATTGCAAGTGGTTTGCCATTTATGTCTCCAGATTATTTTACAGATGAGCAAATGACGCAAATAGGGTTAAGTGATTTATCGGGTCATATAGATATTGTTTGAAGTCATATTTGAACTCAGAAATATGAGCATTCCTGGTTCTAGGCCTGGAACTCTATTCAGTGTGCCACCTAGCTACTTCTTATCTCTGGATATAGGAGTAATAAGGGAAATTGAATGCAAAAGTATTACATAAAGCACACACACACACACATATACATATATATACACATACACTATATATATACACATATACATACACACTGTATCTATGTGTATGTGGATATATGTACACATACATGTGTATGTGTGTATATTTTCATCATTGTTTACAGTATGTTGCTTTTTTGTCAGATTCTGCTAGGTCCTTCCAGCAAAATGTGGAATGTTCCCTGAAGGAGCACAATTATAGGAAAATCCATTGATTTGTTTAGTTTCTTTTTTATTCCTTTTCTAACAAATTGGCAGCAAATAAGTCATGAGTTGTTTGTAGGTAAAACTCCATGTTTATGCACTAAACAGTTCAAAAAAATCTGAATCTTAGTCATAAAGCCGATTTTCAATTTCATTTAATATCTGATAGGGGAGAACAAAATAAATGCACCTTTTGATACATAATTAGATCTAGTGTGATTAATGGTATGTGCATATTACCTATTTACATGTACACACATACATAAGTATTCCTGTATTATGTGAATATATTCCATTTGCTTAATAAGACCCATTTATTGAGAATCTAAAAATAAGGTTAAGCTGATCTTAGTACCCAAATACATTTTGTACAATTTCAATCCAACCTCTACTTAGATTTTTAAATAGAGTCAATGTATTTGAACAACCTACATTTCTCACAATGCGACTTTGAGAGTATTGTTAAATGTTAATAATAATAATTTTCTCAGAAGTATTTCATTTCCCCCCTCACAAATGGAGTCTAGTAAGTTCAAATTACCTTACAAAACTATAAAGTGAACCATTTATAATGAAGAAAAGAAATACTTGTTTCTGAGAAAATGGTTATTATTAATGTTGAATTAAAGAACTAAAATAATGTTTCTAGGACTATGAGTCCAGCTTCATTAAGTCTCTTTACTCGTTGTGTAATACATTTTAGCTCTTATATTGTGTTTCACAAAAATGTCACACACATTGCATTATGCCACTTACAGAAAGACAGAAAGAGAAAGATAAACTACTATTTCCAGACAGAATAGTTCATCCTGAATAATTGGATTAGAAGAGTAACCAACTAAATTTTTTCCTCTTCAATATTTCTTCTTGATCCCTATCTCCACAGAAATTTCAAGGATAAATATAAATTCAGAATAGCTATTTCAAAATATAAACTATCTTTAAAATGAATGATATTAAAATAATTAACAGTTAGTTATTGTTAAAATGATGGACACATTGGTATTCCATTAGAAAATTTTTGGAGAAGTCCAGTGGTTGAATTAAGCAAAAAGAAGAAAATAGACTCTTCAGAGGATTAGGATACTGACAGTAGAAGACCAGGGGTAATGAATGACCATTAGCTTGAGGATTTGAAATTTAATAAAATAAAGAAGAATCAGTCACATAAATTTTGAGAAAAGAATGTTGTACTAAAAATAAATTTTAAGAAATTTTATATTGGCAGCTGGAGAGATAGTATGGGATGATGGATAGAGAACTCATTTAGAGTCTAGAACTCAATTCAAATCTTGTTTTTAAATTTATGATCCTAGGCAAGTCACTTAATGTCTTATTGCTCCTGACAATTCTCTATAACTATAAATGAATTACATGTTGGCTTAGCAGATCCTGAAGTCAGATGCCATCAGAAGTTAATTTCTTCTGTTCTCTGACTATCCCCACTAATATTCATGACTTTCTACCATTGCCCACAGACAAAAACACAGATGCAGCTGTTCACTCTCCCAGAAATGCACCAACAGACCCAGTCAGCTAAGGTCTAAATATTCTTGGGTAGTGGAGAAAGAACAACAGAGATAAATAAATGTGAGCAATATAAAATGAATCAAAACAGTCTGAAATCATCTGAGTGAAAAAACTCCCCTGAATTGTTTACTTAGAAAAATTCCTCAAAGATGGTATAAGCTTTCTGTTTAAGTCAGAACAGCTCATGAGCACAATATAGATTATGGACTTCAGTGAATCTTCTAATTTTATCTCATGAGCATTGGGAATGGGCTTCTGTTTGAGAAACATCAACTTCAGAGTTCTAAGCAACTACCAAATCTGTATACTCACATTTTTTTTAATTGAGCAATTTATTTTTAGTTTTCAACATTTATTTCCACAAGATTTTGAGTTCCAAATTTTTCCCCATCTCTCCCCTCCCCACCACCCCCAGATGGTATGCATTCTGATTCCCCCTTCCCCCAGTCTTCCCTCCCTTCTATCATGCCCCCCTCTTATCCCTTTCCCCCTAATTTTCTTGTAGGGCAATATAGATTTCTATAGCCCATTGCCTGTATGTCTTATTTCCCATTTGCATGTAATTTTTTTTAATTTGTTTTTAAAACTTTGAGCTACAAATTTTCTCCCTTCTTCCCTCCTCACCCACTCTTATTGAGAAGACAAGCAATTCAATATAGGTTTGTGTAGCTATGTGTAATTATGCAAAAACATTTCCATAATAGTCATATTGTGAAAGACTAATTATATTTCCCTCCATCTTATCCTGCCCCCCGACCTAGATTTTCTCCTCTGATTCTGTCCCTTTTCAAGAATGTTTACTTCTGACTACCCCTGACTCCAATTTGCCCTCCCTTCTATTACCCACACTTATCCCCTCCCCCTTATTTTTCTTGTGGAGTAAGATACCCAATTGAGTGTGTATGTTCCCACCTTAAGCCAGTTAGATATGAGTAAGGGTCACTCATTCTATCTCACCTCCCCACTTTTCCCCTCCATGGTTAAAATTATTTTCTTGCCTTTTTTATGTGAGATAATTTACCCCATTCTGTCTCTTCTTTTCTCCTTCTCCCAATATATTCCTCTCTAACTCCTTAATTTTATTTCTTAGGTATAATCCCTTCATATTCCACTCATCCTGTCCCATCTCTCTCTCTCTCTCCTCTCTCTCTCTCTCTCTCTCTCTCTCTCTCTCTCTCTCTCTCTCTCTCTCTCATATTGCTACCCTACTATTGAGAAAGTTCTCATGAATTACAAATATCATCTTTCTATGTAGGAATGTAAATAGTTCAACTTTGATAAGTCCCTTATGATTTCTCTTTACTGTTTATCTTTCCATGCTTCTCTTGAGTCTTATATTTAAAAATGAAATTTTCTGCTCATCTCTGGTCTTTTCAAAAAGAATGCCTGAAAGTCCTCTACTTCATTGAATGTCCATTTTTACCCTAAAGGATTGTACTCAGTTTTTCTGGGTAGGTGATTCTTGGTTTTAATCCAAATTCCTCTGACCTCTGGAATATCATATTCCAAACCCTTTGATCCCATAATGTAGAAGCTGCTGGATCTTGTATTATCCTGATTGTATTTCCACAGTACTCAAATTGTTTCTTTCTGGCCACTTGCAATATTTTCTCCTTGACCTCGTAACTCTGCTATTTGGCTATAATATTCCTAGGAGTTTTCCTTTTGGGATATCTTTCAAGAGGTGATTGATGGATTATTTCAATTTCTAATCCACCCCCCCCCCAGCCCACCACAGTTCTAAAGTATCAGGGCAGTATTCCTTGAAAATTTCTTGAAAGATGATGTCTAAAATTGTTTTTGTTTGTTTGTTTTTTCATGGCTTTCAGGTAGTCCAAACATTTTTAAATTATCTCCCCTGCATCTATTTTTCAGGTTAGTGTTTCTTCCAATGAGATGTTACACATTTATCTTCTATTTTTCCAGTCTTTTGCTTCTGCTTAATGATTTCTTGATTTCTCATAAAGTCGTTAGCTTCCATTTGCTCCATTCTGATTTTGAAGTAATTATTTTCTTCAGTGAACTTTTGGGCTTCCTTTCAATTTGTTCAATTCTGCTTTTTAAGGTAGTTTCCTCCTCATTGTTTTTTTTTTGGGGGGGGCGTTGTACCTTTTATGCCATTTGGGTTAGTCTATTTTAAGGTGTTATTTCTTCAGTATTTTGGGGGACTCTTCTATAGCATGCTTTTGGCTTGTTTTTCGTTATTTTCTTGCATCACTCTGATTCCTCTTCCCAATTTTCCTTCTACTTCTCTTACTTGATTTTCAAAATGTGCTTTGAGCTCTTCCCTGGCCTATGGAAAATTCATATTTTTCTTGAAGGCTTTTGATGCAGGAGCTTTGACTTCATTATCTTCTTCTAGTTGTATGCTTTGATCTTCTTTGTCACCAAACTAAAATTCTATAGTCTGTCTTTTGATACTGTTTGCTCATCTTCCTAGCCAAATCCTTGACTTTCTGGCTCTTTGTCAGAGTAGGACTCTCCTAGTGGAGATGCCACTAGGGGTGGGGGTGGGGGTGCTATCCCAGGAGTCAGGAGTTTTCTATCAGTCACTTGATCCTCCACCATCTGTGGGCCCAGAGCTCCAGAAGCAGCTGCTGCCACAATCAATGTTGCTGCTGTTGCTGCTGCTGCTTCTGCACTGCTGTTGCCACTGGCACTGCCCCACCCTTGCAGCTCCAGGTTTTAGAGCTATACAGTGCTCCTCTTTCACCCAGGTCCCACAGAGTTCCTCCACTGACCTTCCACACTATCCTCAGAGTTTGTGGGTTGAGAAGTTTGGAAACCACCAGAGTTGCCAGCAACTCAGTGTCCCAAGGCCTGCTCCTCCTTGTCTGTGCTAGTGGGTCAAACTGCCACTGTGCTCCCAGCCTTGTGCAATAGACCTCTCCTATCAATCTTCAAGGCTATCCTGGGTTGGAAATGTGCCTCATCTTGCCATTCTGTGGGTTCTATAGATCCAGACCTTGTCTACAGGCATTTCCCACAGGCACTTGGAGGGGTCTAGGGAGAGCTCAAGCAAGTTCCTGCTCCCACTCTGCCATCCTGGCTCTGTGCCCCTCCCCCACATATTCACTCTCTACATTAGTAGTTTTCCCTATGCCACTGAGCTACATGGGAAAAGGAAGCAAGGGTGTATGGCCACTGTTGCATCCCATACTCACTGAGAGAAATTGGAGATGTCATGGGCCAGAATATGGACACTATGCTATGCACTATTCAGTTTTATTGGGTTATTATAAGGAGATGGTAGAAAAAATGGGGAAGAGGGAACCATAAGACAAATTTAATCTACTTCACAGTGTTATATGGTTTTGGGTTGAGTGGGAATTCTGGTTAATTAGTCAAAAACATTTACTGAGTTCCTACTTCATGCCAAGAATTTCTATGAAAAGATTCAAAGTGTGGTAGAGGGCCAAATTTTTATTCAGGAATTACTTGAACTAAATGAACTCTGAGCCCATTTCCAACTTGGAGATTCTTCTATTTCAACAGAATGTAAACTTCTTGAGAGCAGGAACTATTTTATTTTATTTTACTTTTTTACCTAGCACAGTGTCTGACATATAGTAGCTCTTTGACAGATGATTTTAACCCATTTGACTGCATCAAATTAAATTAAAACAGTTTGTTATTGTTATTACTCATAATATTCTATTTAGGTTGATTTACATATATCAACTTGCCTAAGAACACAGAGGGCATCAGCATCACTTGTAGGACTAAAACCTAAGTCTCCTGGATTCTTATCCTCTCTTGAGTTCACTGTTTTATGAAATTTTGCTTTGTGCTGCATATGTAAATTTATCTTTACATTATTTTATCTGTCAGTACCCAACCACAAGTAGATTTAAGTAAATATAAATAATAAGCTTTTATATATTACTTTAATGTTTGTAAAACACTTTACATATGTTACATGTGATAACACATTTAAAGATGCAAAGATCGATGGGATAAGCCTAACTTTAACTGATTAAAAAAGACTAAAACAAGATTGCTGAACAGTCTCATCAGAATCCCTCATTCATGTCATACTGCATTAAAATTCAATGATGAATAAAAGAAACATGGTACAAAAAGCACACTTTATCATTTCATTGAAACATGAACTTTGCAGCATTTATTGATTGTAGGGTGATTATTATACACACTGTGAATGAACCAACTTTTACATTAAAGTCATATTTGGAAATAAACTCCCACATCAAAAGTGAATGATGGAGTTACCTGGTTCCCGTGGAAGCCCAGGAATAATCACTAACAAACATTTAAAACCTTCTATTTTATTTATGGTAACTATGAAAGTATCCATTTATATAAAATGTTCAAATATTTTTTCTGATATTACAACAATTTCTTACTGCCTTGGGAAAATATCGAGTAATTTACATTGCATCATTGTACAAAGTATATGTAGTATATTTGTCTTTGGGGAGAAAGAACAAAACTTTTTCGTAGATGATCCTGTTTTCTTTTTTCATAACTATACTATTTATGCGTGGAAAATTATGGTATCTATATAATCCTAAACATTGCCACCATGGAAATTAGGAGGTAGCTTAAGGTCCTATATGTCCTGAGCTTCTCTCTTGTTGTTCAGTTGTTTTTCAATCATGCCCAACCCTTCATGATCTCATTTGGCATGTTATTGGTAAAGATACTAAAGTGACTTACTTTCTTATCTAGCTCATTTTACAGATGAGAAAACTGAGACAAAAAAGATTGAGTGACTTTCCCAAGGTCACACAGCTAGTAAGTATGTCTGAGGCCAGATTGGACTCTGGAAGATAAGTCTTTCTGGCTCTCTATTCACTATGCCACCTAGATACCTCTGACTCGACTGTAAGAATAATGGTTTGTTTTTAAACAATAATTATTTTTCAAAATTAATAGGTTTTTATTTTCCTCCCACATTTTTATATAAAAAAGAAAGAAAGTATATGCAAAGTTAAGCAAAATAAATTCCCATATTGGCCATGTCCAGAAATGTGTATCTCATTCTGCAACTTCGTTTCAGCATTTTCTTGACAGGAGACAGGTAGCATCCTTCATCATTAGTTCCTTGGGAATCTTTGTTGATAATTGTATTGAATAGAGATCTTAAGTCTTTCAAGGTTTCTTCTTTTTAAGGGGAAGAGTAACTGTTTTCTTTAAAAATTCCCCTTTAAGTTACAGAGAGCCCTAAGGCATTTCAGATCACAGGAAGAATGAATGCAATGCCAGCACACACCAAGATCTACCTGCTTCGCCACAGAGAATCTTTGTATCTTTTGTGAAGTCTGTAGCTCCCTATAAATTGTGGCTCATCATGAGAAACAACCAGGCACAGAGTGACAAAAGCAATTTTGCTGGGATAACCTACTTAAACTTTATGGAAAATATTCCATTCTGTGTAAAAGAGAAAGCACCTTTAAGAATTTTTTTTTCTAAAAACTCTTTCTGCTACTCAGAGATACCATAACAAGTTATTACTAGTTGTAACAGACCATTAGCGAAAGAACTACACACTGTAAGCAAATCAAATTTTTGTTTGCTTTCAAGTGAAACAATTGATGGGAGGAAGTTCACCTCAAAGAATAATTGGAAAAGTTCCCCTTTTCATTGTAGAAAAATCATCACTATGAGTTGCCTTATCTTAGTGACAATGCATTATAAATAGATATTCTTTTTTCCCACCCTTCTGTGACACACAGAGAAAGGAAGCAGGAACTATGAGAGCATAGAGCAAATATAAGGGCATTTTTACAATTAGCTTAAAAAGCAGAGGCTAGGTAAAAAAGATCACTTGTAATTGAGACAGAGAAAAATGGCTAGCCACCTAGAAAAAAAGTAATTTAGGAATGGTATGACATTAAAAAAGCTTGAAGATTAAAAAAATTTGTGGTGGTGGTTTTTTTTTGTTGTTGTTGTTGTTTGTTTTGTTTTGTTTTGTTTTGTTTTTTCTCCATAGAGAGATGACTAAGTGACCTAATAGAGTACTGGACTGGGAGTTAGAAGTACATTGTCAGATACCCACTACCATTATTACCCTGGTTAAGTCAATTAACTTTTTTGTCTCACTTTACCCATCTATATAATGTAGATCATAAAAGAACCTACCTCCCAGGGTGGTTGAGAGTATCAAATGAGAAAATATGTATTTGCTTTATAAACCTTTAAGTATAATGCAAATGCTAGCAGTGATGCAGGGTTTTGGGTGACCCTGACATATAAGTGGTAGTAGCTTAAAACTTAAGGAGGCACCAGAGAGTTAAAACTTCAGCTAGGAGAAAAAAAATTGGTTTTACACACTTCACATACACAGTGTTTTGGGTTCTCTTTCGTAAGTTAAATACTTATAAAAAGTATTACCTTTTTCCTACATGTTTCCTATCTCTTAATTAAACTTGTATTAAAGAAAGGGGAAGGTAATAAGTATTCATTAAATGCCTCTTTTATGCCCGGCACTGTGCTAAATGACATAGAAATATTATCTCATTTCATCCTCACAACAACCTCTGGGAGGTAAATGTTAATATTAGCATATTTCTTTCCTTGAGGAAACCAAGACCAAAATTAATTACTTCCCTAGAATCAACATGCTAGTAAGTATCTAAGTAAGTATATAAGGGAATTTGAACTCAGGCCTTCATGGTTTAAGCTCCAGTGCATTGTCCAGTGAACCATCTGGCTGCCTAATATGCATGAGAACCTTTTTAATTTAGCCCACTCTTGCCTCAATTCCATGAGTGAATAGAACTTTGGAGTAATAGATTTGCATTTGATAAGGTAAGAGGAATTTAGAATAAGACTTCTAGGTTCTCTAAAATAATTATTATTCCACTTTGCATTCCTCATATAGGTGTCCATATATACTCAGTGTTTTCTTTTTTTGTAGAAATTATGGTGATTAAATTTCAACAAGGGCTAGAAGCTCTATGCTTCCGTGTGAAAATCACAGAATCACAGAATTTTACAGTTGAAATGGATTGCAGTGGATATCAAATACAATTTATACCTGCCAAAATAATCCCTACCATAATTCAATGACAAGTGGTAATACAATTTTTAGAGGCAGCTAGGTAGTGTAGGGGATAGAGTGCTTATTGGGCCTGAAGGCAGGAAGACTCATCTTCCTGAGTATAATTTGGGTCACAGACACTTACTAGCTATGTAACACTGGGCAACTCATTTAACCCTGTTTGCCTCAGTTTTCTCATCTGTAAAATGAGCTGGAGAGGGAAATGGCAATACACACCTGTAGGAAACCCAAATAAGGTCACAAAGAATCAGACTGGACTGAAAAACAGCAACAGTACAGTTTTTGTTTAAATACCTACAGGTAGGGGAAACCTACATCTTCCCAAATCAACCCATTTCATTTTTGGATAACTCAATTTTAGGACTGTTTTCTCCTTATACAAACCTAAAATTCATTCTTTGCAATTTCCACCTAATTGTTCTTCTATTAGACATCTTTTGCCTTCTCTATGGCTATTATATTCATCCCTATAGCAATCTTATCCCTTTTTATGCTCTTTTTCCTCAATATAGAGGAAAAAGAAAACATTCTTAATTAATATTACTAACTATAGCCTATAGCCCATTATGAGCTTTGACATTCCTAACTCTGTCTTTTTAGGATTGTGTCACACTTTTGTATTGCTCCTCTGTTACCTGCCCTTGTCCATCTTCTCTGTGTGTGTATTTTTTTTTTTTTTGCTTTTTGGAGGGAAGTTGGGGTTAAGTAACTTGCCCAAGGTCACACGGCTAGGTTTTTGTTTGTGTGTGCGTTAAATGTCTGAGGCCGGATCTGAACTCAGGTCCTTCTGACTCCAGGGCCGACGCTCTACTCACTGCGCCACCTAGCCACCCCTCTGTGTGTGTATTTAAGCATATTTTGCTTCCAGAATTCTCTTTGTCTCCTTATCAGTGTCTTCCAAAAACTTTAGTTTTTTTCCACATGAGAATTGTGCCCCACTACAGGAACTTTCTCCCTCAACTAGAAACTCCACTGTATGAAGAGAACTTTCAACACACAGTATTCCACCCATTGAATTGTTGCTAAGGGAAAATATAAAAAAAATACATTCATGAATAATAACATAAGTAGGAAACGGCAGGTGATAATTTGACATTAGGACATGTGTTACTAGATGACGATATCCTCAGAATATTGTTGATATGTTTAAACAATTAAAGGAAGAAGTAAGATTCCTACTACAAGTAAGAACAGATTTCATTTGACTACAAGGAAAAAGGTGATGGATGCTTTCCTTGGCCATAGTTACCTTCCCTAGATAAGCCAAACTTGTTTCATCTCATAGAATCACAGAGTGGACTATGAATTCAATTAGCTTTGAATTTGATTGTTATGGAAAAATGTTGCAACTAGGTAGGAATAACTGGTTTTTACCTCTATACCTTTATCATCCCAAATGGAAAGTCAATAATACTCAAGTTTAAATGAAGATGTTGAAAAAATGACTCTCATAGAGATGTATAATTATAAAGTTAATTTATTTTATTGAAAGAATATAGACATCACCATTTGTCAATCAATATTGAAGTGTAAGATCTGAACACTTAGATTAATGTATCAAGTGTCTAGAGTCAGAAGTGATATTTAATGGTCTTCCAACCATTCTGAATTACAGGTAGGAAACCTTGTAGAAGTGATATTTAAAGTGATATTTAATGGTCTTCCAACCATTTTGAATTACAGGTAGGAAACCAAGGCCAAGAAAGACTAAGTGACTTGACTTAGGTCATATAGGTACAAATAAGTGACTGAACAAGGGTTAGAACTCAAGCTTGGCATTTCAAAGATCAGTGCTCTTTCCACTATACCACTGTGTCTTCAATTAGGCTAGACTCCAAATTCCTTATTACTGGGAAAATGGTGAATCTCATCAATGAAACACCTAGTAAATATATAGGCAATGCTTGGGATTAACACCCATTTTGGTAAATGACTCGTGGTTCTTTAGCACAGATAGTCCACTATTAAGTGAAGGGGAGGAGGGAGGTACCATTTTGACATCTATAAGAATAGTCCAGCATGAAGGAAGGAAAAAGATGAAGAGGAATTTGCCACAAGAGGTATGTGACATCTATGGAAGTGGGGTGAAGGAACTGAATTAATTAATCTAGTCCTTGGAACATGTTGGTTTAATTAGAAAAAAAACAGAAACTTGACTATAAATATAGATTATTTGATGAGTTAGTCTCCAAATAAATATAAATGCCATCTTCCTTCCTGCCACATTAAAAGTAACATTTATCTGAATAAATCCAACAAATATGAGCATACATTGAATGCACAGAATGCCATTGAACTCCTTTAGATCACTTCTTAAAAGTGATAATCTGGAAAATCACATGAAGTTAAAAAAACGCAAACAATAAACCCTCCATATAATAATTATAAGTCTAGGACTTTGTTAATTTTATGAATGTTGACTGAAAAACACCCAATCTTTAGCTATATTGAAGACCTCTTCCTCCCAAACACTGGTTTTAGGATAAGTACACATTCTTATTTACCACAGTTTTAGTGTGGTGGCAGTTAGTTCAAATTCTTTATATGTGCTTGTATTAGCTGTATACAATGCTGTGCTCTACCAACTCATAAGAACCTATTGCTAAAATTTCAGTATGAATAAATCTTAGAATTCAGAAAGTTCTACAAATATGGGCTCAACTTAATTTTTTTTGTCTAGACTTAAGAAAGTGATGAAGAAAATATCAAGATTAAACTTAAAAGTGAGTCAGATGAACTAGTTGTTAAACATCAGAACACTTCTGGCTGTTTCTGGTAAACAGAGTAGCAGATATTAGAAAAAGATATAATTAGTTTAAAATTCTCTTAAATAGGGCTTTTGCTAGACTAGTAGAAGATACAATTTGCATATTATGCCTCTTTACATATGTGTATGTGTAAATATATAGAGACAGTGATAGTTCTATATTTTTATGACTATAGTTCAATATTCCTTTGTTTTTACCTTATTAACCGATCTGTAGTTATTATACAAACTCATAAACAATTGAGTGAATAGGAAGTGCGACCAATTCAAGTAAGTTATCAAGAGAGATGTGCATCAGCCCTCCTTTGCTATTGAATCAAGTGATTTTTCCTTTGAGTACATTTCAATATGTACTTTTCTGTGTCTTTACTTAAAGAAAAATCCCATATGTACACATCAAGTTATTCTGAATTCTGTTCTTCCTACCAAACCTGAGCATTGCACAGTTCAGGCTGTTCAATGTTGTGGTTACATATTCATTTGAAAAAGGTGAGCAGACCAAATTTCAGATAAGTCTTTTCAAAACAGAATATCAACATCTTGTGACTCACATTCCTAGAAATGTCTTATGTCCTACAAAATCATGAAATTTGAAAGTTGGAAGGGACCTTGGCATTCAAGAATCCCCACTGAGATATCCTCAGCAGTTATCACACATATTGGCTTATCAATAACTCCCTCCTTCTATTTTTCTTACTAGGATGGAAAGTACTTATATTTTATTCCCCTGGAAAATGGTATTTTATTGTGGGTCTTATCCACCGTTGCTAATTGGTCCTCCTTGCTTTATATATGACTAATTCTTTCTTTTCTTCATCTCCTTTGCAGATTGAATTTCTTAGCCAGAGCATACTTAAACCCACTGATGAATATATGGTAGTTTTAGTGCCATAATTATTTCACTTGAATTGTCTTTTGTCCCCTCATTGTCAGGACAACCCTATCCTGCATTAATCATCTCAGTTTATCATTGTACTATATATTGTTTTATATATCTCTTTGCTACCCAAACTCAATCAGTCCTTTGAAGACAGACAGAATTCCACATTGGTTTGATGCTCATAGACTAGTAGTGCTTATGGTCCCGATTCTTAGAAGTTCCAATTTAACATGTTAAATATAACTCACATGTAGCTTTATGGGTCTCTCTTATTGAGGTTTTCCTAACCTACTTTTTGAACTGACAGTTCAAAGACGCACAAGTAACAGCTTATTACTGCCACCTAAACTGGCATTACAATGAACTCTAATTGGCAAATCAGAAAAATGATTCATGGATTATTAGACATTCTCTTGGTCCAATAGTACTGTTATGGGATGTTGGAATGTTTATGCTCTGAAAACTACTGCTTAGTATGCCCTCCGTTTTTGCTTCTGACTGATCTTGGATCTTAGTTCTGGTCCCTCCATGATTTCTGTTTCCAGGTGCTAGTGATCTAATTCCAATGACTCGCTATAATTGAATATGGTTTCCTTTGTTCATTGATTCTCATATTTTCCCTGGTACTGATATGAAGATCTCTTTCAAATAATAGTTCCTGGTAGCCAAACTATTAATTTTTTAAAGAAAAAAATAAATTGCAAATGGAATGGATCCAGAACAAAATGAAGGTAAAAAATGAAAAAAGAGGCAAAAATGAAGAAAGAGGAAATATATTCTTCCCTTTGTAGAACATATATGACCTGTTACAAAGGTGAAAGTAGGCACAATATCTGCAAAATACTCGGAATCATTAGAATAGAGGCTTACAAGGAGATAATGAAATATCAATTTGATACATATAACAATTGCTCAAAGCAATAAAGAATATAAAGAAATGGATCAGGGAATTAGAATTGAAAAGTGAAATCTCTCACCTGTAGGCTACTATTTTCAATTTAGAAAGATTTTACTAAAATAAAAAGCTGATAACATTTGACTCTCATATTAGAAGGACTATTCAAGGAAATTTTTATCCATTAACCACTGGCATGGAGACCCTTATTTTAAAATTTATCGAATTTAATTTTAAAATGAAAAGTTATTGTGAATGTTTTACCCATCTATGAACAGCTAAGAAATATAAGCTACATCTTTATCCTCAGTGAAATCCAGTTGTACATTTGGAATAACTCTCACCATACTTTCCAGTCTTTTCTATTTGGAGAACAGGTAGCTGAATTATGTACAGAATGGCATAGTTGATAAAATCCTAGGTTTGGATTCATGAAGAAATGGATTTTGGACAGCGCAATGCGCAGAGCCAAGCCCAGGTCCGCGGTTTTAGCCCCAGGGCGGCCGGGCCTTCAGCTGGCTGAAGGAACCCCAGAACATCAGCAATTGTGGCAATTCCAGAATTATCAGCACAGATATGCCTAGGACAAGATGAGAGGTTAGTGCCCTATGGACTTTGGGGACCAGTATTTGGGGAACGAGTCGGCTTCCTCCCCTGGGGGCGAAAAGCTGTTGAGGAAATGGCACAGAGGCCATTTTGCAGCATAAGTGGCCTCTTTGGCTACAGGTCTGTGAACCGTAGGGAGATCCAGCAATCAGTCTGGGGGTTAATCGGTCTTGCTTTAAACTGCCTGGATCTTGATTGTGGTCTGGGGGGGAAGTTTGGGGTGGGTATCCAAATTGCCAGAGTGGATGGAGGCTTTACAGAGGCCACTAACCAGTGGAAGTTGTGAAGACCCCACGTTTGGGCGGAAGCTCTCCTGTCTGGTGGCAGAGACCTACTGTGGCAACAAGCCCAAAAATCAAGTAATTAAGTGGCAACATGCCTAGCCAAAAGAAACAAAATAAACAGAAAAGTTCAACATTGGACTCCTATTTTAGGGGCAAAGAGGCTCAAAGCATGGAGGAGGACTGTGAGGTCAGAACTCCAGCACCAAAAGCCCCAAATGAAAATACAAGCTGGCTACAGGCCATAGAGGACCTTAAGAAGCAGATAAGAGAAGTGGGGGAAAATTTGGGAAGAGAAATGAAAAAGATGCAAGAAAAGTATGAAATGACAGTCACCAGCCTGACTGAGGAAAATAACACCTTAAAAAATAGACTAACTCAAATGGCAAAAGAGGCTCAGAAAGGCAATGAGGAGAAGAATGCCTTAAAAAGCCAAATTTGCCAGATGGAAAAATAATCTCAAAAGCTCACTGAGGAGATTCATTCCTTCAGAGTTAGACTGGAGCAAATGGAAGCTAATGACTTGATGAGAAATCAAGATGCTGTTAAGCAGATCGAAACAAATGAAAGAATAGAAGGCAATGTGAAATATCTCATGGGAAAAACCACTGACCTGGAAAATAGATCCAGGAGAGACAATTTAAAAATTATTGGACTACCTGAAAGCCATGATCAAAGAAAGAACTTAGAAATCATCCTTAAAGAAATTCTCAAGGAAAATTGCCCTGATGTTTTAGACCCAGTGGGGGAAATAGAGGTTGAAAGAATCCACCTATCACCTCCTGAAATAGATCCCAAAAAGAAAACTCCCAGGAATATTATAGCCAGGCTCCAGAACTCCCAGATCAAGGAGAAAATACTACAAGCAGCCGGGAAGAAACAATTTCAATATTGTGGAAACACAATCAGAATAGCCCAGGACCTGGCATCTTTTACACTGAGGGATTGAAGAGCATGGAATATGAATATTCCAGAGGGCAAAGGAGCTGGGATTGAAGCCAAGAGTCACCTACCCACCAAAACTGAGTATCTTGTTTCAGAGGAAAATATGGTCATTCAGTGGAATAGAGGACTTTCAAGCATTCTTGATGAAAAAAACAGAGTTGAATAGAAAATTTGACATTCAGACACAAGAAACAAGAGATGCTTGAGAAGGTAATCAAGGAAAAGAAATCAAAAGGAACTTATCAAAGTTGGACTATTTACATTCCTACATGGAAAAACAATAACTGTGCTTGATGAAACTTTTCTCATTATGAAAATAATTGAAGAAGGGTACATGGCATATGTTCACAGGTATACATGGATAGAGGGCACAGGTTGAATTTGATGGGAACGGAAGATTCTTTTTTTTTTTTTAGGGCAATTGGGGTTGCGTGACTAGCCCGGGGTCGCAAGGCTGGGTTTTTGTTTGTGTGTTGGGTGTCTGGGGCTGGATCCAGGCTCGGGTCCTTCTGGCTCCGGGCTGGTGCTCTGCTCGCTGCGCCACTTAGCCACCCTAAGGAAGGGAAGATTCTTAAGGGGTGAAGTCAAGAGGTGAGAGAGAAATGTGGCAAGAGGAGATGGAGAGAGACAGGATAGGGTAAACTATCTCATGTAGAAGAGGCAAGGGGAAGTAGTTGCAGGGGAGGGGAAGAACAGGAAGGGAAAAAGGCAAAAGCATATTCTCATTGAAGTTGGCCCAAGGAGAGAATCACATACATACTAAATGGAATATCTTACCCTCACTCACTCTCCTGAGTAGGGGAAAGGGGGATGAGAGGGGGGATGATGGTGGGGAGGGCATTCTGGGGGGAGGGGAGGTTGGAAGTACCCACTATCAAAGAGGGACAGGATCAAAGTAGGGAATGGACCAGGTGGGAGGTGAGATGGGTGGGAGGGAAATATAAGCAGTCTTTTACGATATATCTACTATGGTAATGTTTTGCATAGCTATACATGTACAACACATACTGAATTGCTTATCTTCTCAGAGGGAGTGGGTGACAAGGGAGGAAGGGAATGGATCTGAAAATCAAAGTTTTAAAATTAAATGTTTCATAAGATGTCCAGGCATTGGGGCTCAGAGATTCACCTTGCCCTAATGGCAAAGTCAAAGGGGGTATGGGAGAAGACATGGGAGAGAGCAGATTGGATGAGGGGATATCTAGTGTGACTGCTATTCTGGGATGGTTGGTAGGGGAAAAATGGGGAAAAATGTAACTCATTATCTGGTGGAAATGAATGATATAAACCAGAAGTTAATAAAGCATTTGTAAAAAAAATGGATTTTAAAAATGCCTCTGACACTAAGTAGGTAACACTGGACAGAGCTATTTAACTTTTATATGTTTTAAGCAACTTTAGGATTTATTGACTTTCCTAAATGGGATTCCCTAAAATGAGAAATTCTTGTATACTTTGCATATTAGATCAATTAATTTGAAATTTAGTGTGCAAATATAACATACTCCTCCCCTACTACTGGAGAGGGGATGTGGAATGAGGGAGAAAAAACCTTTTCTTACAGTATGTTTGCAATTTTCCCCATATTGAATATTCTCTTTGATCGTTCCTACATCATAAAAGCAAGGCAGGAGTTTGAGTCAATTACACAAACAAGGAAAGTAAAATTTTGTAAGGGTGTATTAATCTTTAATTTTCTTATTTTGATTTATGTTTGATTTGTAAATTCCCCAATCATTTGCATGACAAATTCTAAGAGCTATATAAATATGCCATCAAGATGTGTACATGTTCTATGTATTCATTTAGTGTCTAGAGAATATATCAAACATATTGAAAGACAATGGCAAATGGCAAAGAGAGTGCCGGCCCAAGACCCAGGAGGACTTGGATTCTCTCCAGGTACATCTTTATCACCTTCTAAAACTGGACAAGTAATATAACCTCTATGTATCTCAGTCAACTTTCTAGAACAATAGCAAAAGCAGCAACAGCAAACAGTAGTAGCTAACATCTAGAGAGTACTTTAAGGTTAACAAAGCACTTTACAAGTAGTATCCGATTTGATCATAACAACAGTCATGAAATGGAGGGAAGTGTTATTATTTATATTTTACAAAGGAGAAAACTGAGGAAGATACAGGTTAAGTGGTTTACTTTAGGTCACAAAGCTAGTAAGTATATGAGACAGGATTGAATTCAAGTCTTCTTAAGTCCAAATTCAAAGTTCTAGAAATTGTGCCACCTTACTAATATTTTGTTTTTGTTTTTTGTGGCTATTAATTTTTATCCATCAAGTCATAGGTGGGGCATAAGAAGTAAGTGGATGGTCTTTTCAAAAAGGGAATTTATATTACTGACAAAAATATCATAAAAGTTTATACTTACATGAATATATTTGGCTTTTTGAGTTGCAGAAATCCCATCATATGACTATAACTACATCCATAATAAATGTGATTTTTTTTAATTTGGATTTTATTATAGAAATTATATTAGGATTCCTTTTTCCTCTAATGGATCATTATGGAAACTTTTTTGTGTATCTTACACATTTTGTCACTTATCTGTCTATCCAACCACCTATCATCTATCTACAATCTATCTATCTTTGCACATTGAACTTGTCTGTGCATATTTATTATTTCCTTAGCTAAATTTTAAGTTCATTGCGGGTACAGAGAGTAAAATTATATTTCCTTCTAGCTCTTAGCACAATGTAATCCTTTTATTTGTTAGTAATAACAAATTAATAACAAAGTAATAACAAATTAATAACAAAGTAATAACAAAAGGGAGATAATCCTCCCTCAAATTTCACACTACTTATTTACCAGTCTAAATTCTGTTTCTTTTACTACTACTACTACTACTACTACTACTACTACTACTACTACTACTACTACTACTACTATTACTACTACTACCACTACTACTACCACTACTACTACTACTACTACTACTACTACTACTACTACTACTACTACTACTACTACTAGCAGTAGTAGAGTGGTAACAAAAATGAAATGGCAGAGAGCAATGCTTGAACCTCATTCTTATCACAATTGGTTTAACAAGGGAAGAATACAGATACACATTTAAGTATAGAAATTTATCTTACTCAATGGGGAAACAAACAAGGGGATAAGAAATAAGGGATGCAAAATGATAAAAGGAAGACTAGATTAAGAGAATGAATAGTCAAAAACAAAACAGACTTTTGAGGAGGTACTGGATAAGAGAGAGAGAGAGAGAGAGAGAGAGAGAGAGAGAGAGAGAGAGAGAGAGAGAGAGAGAGAGAGAGAGGATAAAAAGCAGAAAATAGGATGGAGGGAAATACACAGCTAGTAATCATAACTGTGAGTGTGAATGGGATGAGCTTCCCAGTAAAATAGAAGTGCATAGAATAATGGATTAGGAACCAAAATCCAACAATGTGTTGTATACAATAGATACACTTGAAACAGAAGGACACAGAGTTAAAAATAAAGGACTACAGCAGAATCTATTATGCTTCACCTGAAGAAAAAAAGGCAGTGATAGCAATCATGATCTCAAATCAAAGCAAGAGCAAAAATAGATCTAATTAAAATAAATGATCAGGGAAACAGAATTTTGCTAAAAGTAGCATAGACAATGAAGGAATATCAAAATGATTTACACAACTTTCCCTGATAAAGTTATCATTTCTCAAATATATAGTGAATTGAATGAAATGTATACAAATAAGACCCATTTCCAAATTGAGAAATGGTTAAAGGATATGAAAGGGGACTTTTCAGAAAAAGAGATCAAAGCTATAATAGCATAAAAATGCTCTAAATCACTATCAATTAGAGAAAGGCAAATTAAAAAAAAACTCAGGTACGAACTCATAGACAAATTTCTGGTGGAAAAATTAATGGGATTAGAAAAGATTATGGAATATATCTTTTTTTCTCAGTTGTCCTAGATACTTTTAGAAAAGTTAACCACATATTACAGCATAAACTTAATCCAGAAAAGTGGAAATATTAAATGCATCATTTTTCAGTCAATAAAATGCTATAGAAGCATAGATTATTTATAAGTATAAATTAATTGACAACGAAATAATCTAATCTGATCCTATAGAATCAGTGGGTAAAAGAAGAAACCATAGAAACAATATCAGGAGGGAAAAGTTACAAACTTTTGTTTCTGACAGATAATTGGTATATGACTGGGAAGTTTACTTAACCTCTCAGTGGTTTCTTCTCTGTAAGCCTATAAATTACAGAGTAGATATTAGTTTGCATTTGGTATAAGACAAAGATTCTAAGTCTTTTTGTTGTGACATAAATAATTAACATTAACAAATATATGAACTCTGTTACGAGAGAATATTCTAATGGGCATGCTACTTGCTGCTGTAGACTAAATATCTTTACCTTTTGTACAGAAATCTTCTCTAGGCATCCTTGACATTCAGACTGCCTTTAGTGTTGCTTAAGCATCAGCTTTGCCAGTTCATTGGGCCTCCCATGACATGGCCTATTGATTGCTCATTCTTTTGAATTACTTGTACTGATTTAGAACAACAAGCTTTAGAGCTGAAAGGTATATTGAACATAATGTAGTTCAATCTCCTCATTTTTTAGATAAAAAAAAATTGGGAGTTGAAAGGCAAAATGACATGTTCCATTTTATACATCTTGATATAATGCTTTGTCTAAAACCAAACCTTCCGACTACTACTACTAGAGTTCTTCCCACAACATAACATTAATTTTTTCTTTAACGCCATCTGTTAAATTAAAATCTGTAGAATTTTAGGAGGTAGCAGTTATACCTGTGTATTAAATGTTTATCTCTATTTGACAACCTCCTCCACCCCACCTCCACAATGGGCTTAATATTAGCTATCCCAAAGATTTTTTTGACTTAAGAAACATTTGCTATATTTTGAAATGTAATGTTTTTGAAAATGTAAACATGGGGAATAATTTGAATATCCATACACATACAGAATTTCCCTTCTCCCTCCCTCCCACACATACTCTGGCTTCTAGACTCATTCATTTTGTGATGGCTTGACTTACGTAGGGTTTTCCCAAAGTGACTTGCTAAGGTGCAGATTCTGTATATTTATCCTAGAAGAGGGACAAAACAGTAAAGAAATAACATTCTGAATATAAATTAGGAAACAAATGATTAACTGCAACATGTTCTCACTCGCAATTATTTTCTAGCATGCACCTTGCTTTTCTATATTTAAGTTGCTGAATATTTATATTGCCTGATAGCAGTGAACTTGTTCTTCACAAGAAAATAAATGAAGTCCCTTTCAAAAGGAAAATAGCCATCTTTCCATTAACTTGTCCTCTGGTGTTGCACATATAATTCTTATTATCTGACACTGAAAGCTAAGTTTTCTTTGCAAATTGCAATAAAATCCACAGGTTTCTTGCCACAAATTGAACATGAACATTGTCAAGTGTTTACTTTACTTTATTAAGTAAACCATTTCTTTGCAAATACAGTCCTAAATACCTAATTAGATTTCCTAATAGCACTAGAAACCATCATGGGGATAATGTACAAGAATTGTTCCATCAGCAAAATTAAAGGGGGAAAATCACCTAATACTTTTGTTTTGTTTTGTTTTGCAATTTCAGCTTCAGTGATTTCATTTTCCTATGAATATTTGTGAGATATATCCATCTTAGCATTATTTTCTCTAGAGCTTACATTAATGGTTAGGAGACCAAACTATAAAATGGAGGCTAATTTGTGGCTATTGCTTTACATATTAATTGGAGAGATTTCCCTCATATTGGTGCACATTCAGCCTTCCCAACTCATTCTTTGAATCTCAATTCTAACTGCCAGACATAACAGCTAAATGACTCATACAAAAGAAGATGTTACTTAATTTGAGCAAAGATAGCCCCATGAGAGGCTCAGTGGCAGCAGCTGTTATGAATATCTGGGCAAGGGGGGGGGGGACAGAAAGATAGAAATACTGTAAACATAATAAGATGAGAAGAGGAATTACAAGGTTTACCTAAAGGATGTCATTGTGATTCTACCATAGGAAAGCAAAGGAAACTTCTTTGTGTGCAAACTGTTTAACTTTCCAAAAAAGCAGAAACATATTTTCAAGTTATGGTTGACAAGCTATATAAACCATGGTGCACATCTCTGTTTTCTTTATTATCAGCCCCCAGAATGGGTTTGTTTATATATGCAGACTATATAATGAGAAGCAGGAAAAGAAGAGGGACAGGGAAGAAAGGAGAAAGCCAAGATAGATGACATTGCTTTTGAGCTCTTTGTAATTGCATATAGAAAGCATGTCTACAGAGAAGTGGATTAAGACAAAATGCTGCTCTGAAGATGTGGCTACATACTTTTTTTATTCCCTTTACTGCTAACCTAAACAGTGGGGAAACTGAGAATCCTTTTGGCAGTGCTGGTCCCCACATGTAATGGGACAGTAATAGAGAAAGCCTGTCTCTCTCTAATCCAGATGAATGCTAGTACTCAAGGACAGTATTAAATTCTGTTTTCAGTTTTACTTGTAAATAGGCTTCTGAATTCCTTAAAATTAGTAAGGCTAATAGGTCCAAACCTCAATCATGAATCAAGAAATATGAGTTCCAATACAAACTAAGGCACTTTTTGTGACCCTGAGTCATCCTTTTAACCTCTCTATGCCTCAGTCTTCCTATAAGTGAAAAAAAAAATGAGAAATAAATAAATTACCTTTTCTATCCCAGGAGCTGGTTGTGATTAATGGCACAGCATCCACAAGATGCTTTTGAAAGTGTTGAGATAGAAGGGGTGATATAAGTGCAAATGACAGCATTATCAAAATATAACTCCCCCCTCCCAATTTTCATAACCTCTATTGGACTCTTACTTTCTTTTCTTTGCACCAGAAAACATTTTCATTGGCTAATTGTACTGTTTCGGTCAAAGTATTTTAGCTTAATCATGAATCATCAAACATTTACAGTGGGACACCATGTATCACTTGGCCCCCATAAAGACTGCTTGTTTCAAAAGCAGAGAAAAAAAGCTGGGAATCAGATCCATGGTGGAATCAAGGTAACTGATTAGTACTTGAAATGACAGACTCTTGACTCTTCTTTTTATCTTCATTATCACTCTCTGAAAACAAGATAAATGGAGATTTTCAATACAATTCACCAGATATGGAGATGATAACAAGTAGGTTCAGGGCACTGTGCTAGGCACAGAGGATTCAAGGTGAAAAAAAGATAAAGCTCCTATTTTCTAGAATATTATTGAGAAAATAAAAATGCATACAAAATAATATTTAATTTGGTTTAATAAGCATTTGTTAAGTGCCTTTTTATGTGTCAGCCATTGTGCTAAGTGCTGAGGATGTAAATAAGAAAAAGAAAGGTAGTTTATACCCTCAAGGAGCTTACAATTTTAGTACACTTTTTTTTTTAGAGGGCAATTGGGGTTAAGTGACTTGCCCAAGGTCACATGGCTAGTTTTTGTGTTAAGTGTCTGAGGCTGGAGAAGAAGCTTACAATCGAATGAAGAAAACATGCAAAAGGAAGCTGTAAAGAAAGGGGTTCAGTGAGCATAGGGGAAACAGTGAAAAATTTTTACATAGAGTTCAGAAAAAGCAGAGTTGGAGATAGAAAGTGGAGTGAGCCAAATGTGCTCCCCTCAATAAAAAGCACTTTGGGTGGAGTTCATTTACACACATAATACACCCATCTATACACATGTGTATAAGCATATACATACATGCATATGTACAAACACTCACATGTGTTTGCAAGTTTGTATTCATGAACACATGTAAATGCAGATATACTATCTACACATGTGTCTGTATATATACACATGTGCTCATTTGCATATACATGAATATATGAATGGGGTATTCATAGAAGATTAGAACTTCTGGGATGAGGGCCGTCTGAGCCCTTTTGAGGGTTGCTCCACCACCTTTGTACCCAACTCTTGCCTGTGGCTCTCAGAAGTTGCAGCAAGCATAACAGGCACACCCTGCTAAAACTATTTCAGCAGGTGGGCTAAACCAGGTTTAGGGTAGCCAATGGACCTCAAACCCATCAGTGAGTAAGGGAATGTCTACCACATGCATGTGAAGACTTCCACTGGCAGAATAGCCAGATTAGAACAATTTGTTCCAACAGCCTTGAGTAGACACTGTGGAGTCTTTAGAGCTTGGTCAGACATAGAAGACTCCAAGTTCATCTACTGCATCTGGGGTCATTTCCAGTTGTCTTGACTTTTGTCTTGCCATTGGACTTGGATGTTTGGAAGAGCCTGAAAACTTTGTGTAACTCTGCCTCACTTAAATCCAATTAATGTGCAAGTCAAAACATCACCCAATGATGTCATTCGTCCTCTTCAAAAATAGAGAGAAAACAATATAAATATGCACATGTTAAAGATGTATACCCACATGTGTATATATGTAATTATATGTAGATACACACATGTGTACATGTATATATATATATACACGCACACAAATATATATATGTATTGATATACTTGTGTGTATGTGTATAATTTATGCACATGATTCCTGCATTTCCTTATTAGTGACAGAGGACAGAACTACAAACAATGTTTGAGAATTGCAGGAAGGCATTTTTAGGTTGAAGTAAGGAAAAATTCCCTAAGATCTAGAGATGTTAAAAAATGTGATAGTTTATCTCAGAATGTGGATTTGCATTCAACTGTCTGTATGATTGCTTGCCAGGTCTGTGACAACAGGGTTTCCTATTGGGTGATGGTTGGACTAGATTATTTCTGAAGTCTATTGTAAATCACAAATTCTGTTTACACCATAAAATACAAATTTGTTGCCATCACAAATCTCTGATATTAAGTAGCACAAAATGTGAGGATATTCCAATAAATACTTCAATTCCAAGGGACTTAGATCCATTAATAAATTATTCCCAAAATAATAAACTTACTAATTAGTACTAAAAGAGGTGGGTATGGTACTTTTATAATGAGGCCTTTGCTACAAGGCTGTGAGTTGTGGTTCCAAGAAATTTTCCCATATGAAAAAAAAAAACTAATTTATGAAGGCATCAGATATATAACATCTAAATTATAGAGACAAAAACCCGTCATTTTATAATTATTATTACTAGGTCTTACATATTCTCATTATTTGTATATTGATGCTAATATAAACTCTTATTAATTCCCTAGTACTAATTACTACTGCAATTTTGGAAATAGAAACTTAAAAGGTTAAGAAGAAAACCGGGATTGTTACATGTTCAAGACAGATAAAGACTGTGGATGATTAATTTTTTGGCATAACCTATTTACAACATAGCTTAAAGCTTTATTTGTTTTTCCTTAAAGTACCACAATTTGTTGACTAACTAAAATCCACATGAACAGAATCATTGTAGGAGAGAGTACCTTCCATAAAGATAAAAATAACTCATGGTGAATGTCTACTTAACATTTATAATTACCTTTGTTATTAGCATCTAAGAATTTCTGATTATAAATGTACTTTGCCCAACTTTTTTGAAGCAAATTTCTCAGGGGTTTGTGATTAGGATCAAGTCTCATCAATTCACAAGCAAGTAAGTACTTCATCAAGATCATATTCACCAGTTTCCTTAGTGGTTTGGAGACATTTTAGAGTTTTATTTCAGACACTCCATCTATCTACAAAGCATGGTGAATTCTAGAAGGTTGACTTTTCATGAATGAGTTCTCAAAATTACTTAACTCAAATATATCTTTTTTATTAATGAAATCAATGAATTCAACTAGTTTTTCTTCCAAAGACAATTCTTAATAATAAATAATAATGAGTCTTTCTTTGGGTCATTTAGATATTTTTGACTAATCATACAAGGCAAAGTAGACATCCTGATTACTTGGAAGATTTTCCTACAGATTAATTCTGTGTGAGATATAATTTAAAAAAAGGTCATTTGATGTCTAAAACCCAGATATCCTTCTCAAGATGAAAAAGGAAGCATTTGCAACTTTCTTCCAGACCTTTCTTTGAAACGACACAAAGAAAAACAAATATTTTCACTGATATATTTCCTTCTTTTTTTCCTAGTTCATCTCAATTTCCAGAGTAGGAAAAATAGTTAAAAAAGAAGAGAACAATTTCAGTTAACTCTGATTTTCATTTTCTTCTTTCACTCATAAAATAAAAGAGACAAAAAACAATTTCCTCTGCTCTATCACTTAAATAAAATATTAAAAGATGTACATGGGAAGGTGAGCTGGAAGTTTTCAGTCATAGTGAGTCTGAATATATGAAGTATGTGCTATAAAATATCTATTAATTACATTTATTCTTTGTCTATATCCATATGGAGAAATAAAATGGTATACTGGAAAATGTTCTGAACTTGGATTATGAAGTCCCCTAGTGTCAAATTTCATTTGTAACACTTACTAGCTATATGTGTAACAGTAAACAAATTACTTTAACTCTATTAGTCTCAATTTCCTTATTTATAAAACAGAAAATAATATGTCCCACTTGCCATCCACTAAGAAGCACAGACCTGAGTAAGCAGTAAATCACTGTAAATAACTATCCCATATTCCCCTCCAAACAACCATAAAATAGTACCTCTAAACAAAACCTGGAAGAGCAGAATTACTAAAAATACAGGACGAAGCAATGTTTGAGCACAATAAACTTGCAATATTGGCAGGAAGGTCTTTCTTACTCAGTTAAAAGAAGAGTACAATCCAAGACCGGAATCAAGTAGGTCCTGAATCTCAGTGTTGTAGAGCAGACAAATGCCAACACCAGAAGCCCCTGCCATATGAATCAGCATAGCCAGGCAAATGGGCAGACCCTAGCCTGAAAACCACCATGTGTTTCAGCATAGCCCTGAGCAAGTAGGCAACCTTGAATAGCCAGACCTCCACATGCTTCAGTGTAGCCTCAGGCAAACAGGTAGATGCCAACCCTATGGGTGCCTAAGCAAACAGGCAGTGGCCAGTGCAAGGTCCCCAATACATGCTTCAGTGTAGTCCCAAGCAAACAGGGAACAAGCATGTTTCAATGTAACCATGGGGAAACAGAGAAACACCCTGCTGGCCTCAACACACACCAGATGCCAACAGTAGGTGCCCAGGCCAGCACCAGGTAAGTTGCCAGACCCCTATAGCCTCTGGCAGCACCAGATGCCAACAGTAGGTCCCCAGGCCAGCACCAGGTAAGTTGCCAGACCCCTATAGCTTCTGGCACCACCAGCCAGCAACCACCATCCACCTACCTCCTCAGTATAGCACCAGACACAATGGTCTGCCATGGGCTTCAGGACAACATCAGTGCAACACCAAATAAAAAACCAGTGTCTATAGCCCCTGGTACAACAAGCCTGAGAAAGTACCTCTTCCACTGCAAGGGCAGAGCTCAAATTTAAAAAAAAAAATGAAAAGGCCAAAAAAGATGAGCAAAAAAGAAATTACTCTGATCATAGAAAGTTATTATAGTAACAGGGAAGATAAAGACCCAGACTCATAAAAGGACAACAGTGTCAAAATGCCTACAGGCAAAACCTCAAAGAAAAACAGTGGTCTTAAACCCAGAAAGAATAGGAAAAGAAAAAAAAACTCATGGAAGAGCTCAAAAAGGAGCATAACATTCAAAAAAATAGAGGTAGAAGAAAAATGGGAAAAGAAATGAGAATGATGAAATAGAATTCTGAAAAAAAAAAAGCGTCAACAAATTGGGAAAACAACTGCATAAAAAATTGGTCAAATAGAAAAGAAAGCACAAAATCTAATTGAGGAAAGCAACTAGTTAAAAGTTAGAATTGGGCAAGTGAAATCTAATGACTATGAGACATCAAGAATCAATCACATAAATTCAAAACAATGAATAAATAGAAGAAAATATAAAATACATCATGGGAAAAAAAACAAGTTACCTGGAAATAGATCTAGGAGAGACAATGGCAGAATCATTGTACTCACTGAAAGCCATATTCAAAAGGAGAACCTGGTGTAATGGCAAGCAAATGAGTACTTACCATTTTGTTTCAGTTATTTAATTATTTAGCACCTTGTTTCAGTTCAAGCATCTTTGAGCCTTACCAGTGATTATATGAAGTCTTTCTTAAGAAACAGAACCTGTGAATCCTACAGTGAGACAGCCTTGCCAAAGACAGGAAAAGGAAGGATATGAGAAGTGGATGGAACAGGGAGGAGCTAAAGACCATATAAAAACGTGAGCACAGCTGGGACAGAGAAGAGTTGAGAAGTGGAAAACCTGTGGTGTCTGGAACTCTGTTTGTCTGTTCTGTCTGTGGACAGAAGCCCTGGGACCCTAATAGAAGCCCTGACAAAGGATTTTCTTGTTGTCTGTTTGCAGAAGTCCTAGAGGAGGGTTTCAGAGGTGCTGGGACTATACTGATGATTTGTATTGAGTTCTAAGACATTGCTTGTGGATCTCTGTTGATTTCACAGGCAGATAGTGAATTGATGATGGTGCCAGCAATGTGTAGAATGCTGTTTTGGCAATGTTAAGTTTTGTCTTCCCAGAAACAGAAACTGTGAAGGACTTGAGGTGGACTGGACATTGTGGGCTTCTATATGTAACTGGACAAGGAACTGGATGAGGAGCTGAGAGCTGCTTACCTGTGAATCCAGGTGACAGTTGGATCCCCCCTTGAGGATGGTTGAGTTAAAGTTGTTTGGAAACTAATCTTCAATAATGAAGAAAGGAGACTTTTTGACTGAGAGATTAAAACAATGTGACCCAGGGGTGGGAAAACATCGACCTTTTTACTTTGTGTCCCTTAAGGAGGATTGTTCCTTAAAAATGATTGAGTTAAGGACTTCCTGAATGATATCTTTTGTTTAAAACTGTGTGGCCAATTTAGTGATAAGTTGTTATGCTATATCATTGTGAATGCTGTGCTTTGGTTTCTGTGAATGTTTTGCTTTAGTTTACTTTTGAATAAACAGAGAGCTCACTATACAATGTGATCAGAACCTTCAAGTTATTCACCATTCAATTTATCCAGCAGTCCTCTGGAGAGCTGCTTGTTCTTGGTTTTAAACCTGGGCAGCATCTTTAAACAAATAGTCAAGGAAAACTGCCCTTATATCCTGAAACCAGAGAACAAAATACGTATTGAAATATTCACCAATCACCTCAGGAAAGAGATCCCAAAACAAAAACACGAAGGAACATTAGAGTTAAATTATATAACTATCAGGTGAAAGAAAAATGCTGCAAGAGGCCATAAAGAAGCATTTTAAATATTGAGGAGCCACAACAAGGATTTCACAGGATTTGGCATTGGCAACATTAAAGAATCAAAGGTCACGGAACAAGATATTCCAGAAGGCAAAGGAGCTAGTATTACAACCAAGAATCAGATTGGGAAACCAAGAACAACCAAGAACAGATTGGGAGAGTTAGAAAACAGAAGCAAAACACTGGTGAGGAGGAAAATGGTTAAACAAGAGAGGATAAACAGTAGGAAAAACAGGATAGAAGGAATTAGACAATTAGAAATCATAAACTGTGAATGTGAATGGGATGAATTCTCCCACAAAATGGAAGCAGCTAGCAGAGTAAATTAAAATCAGAAGCCAACATTATGTTATATATAAGAAATTAACTGTAAATGAAATAATCTAATCCTAAAACATGAGTCCAAAAACAAATGATAGAAATAATCAATAATTTCATTAAAGGGTATGACAAAAATGAGAACATCCCAAAATTTATGGGATGCAGCCAATACAGTACTTAGGTGAAAATTTATTTCTATAAATTCCTCCATCAACACAATAAAAAAAGAGCAGATCTGTTAATTAGGCATGCAACTAAAAAAACTAGAATAAGAACATATTAAAAATCCCCAATTGAGCACCAAAATGGAAATCCTAAAAAGCAAAAGCAAAATTAATAAGACTGATATAAAAAACCTTTTGAGCTAATAAATAAATCTTAGAGCTGTCTTGGGGGGGGGAGGGGAAACCAAGAAGATAAGCCATTGATTTATTTAATTTTAAAAAGAAAAACGAAAGAAAACCAAATATCCAGTATCAAAAATTAAATGTGGAATCACCACCAATAATGAAGAAATTAAAGCAATCATTAAGAAACATTTTGCCCAATTATATACCAATAAATCTGACAATCTTAGCAAAATTGATGAATATTTACAAAAATATAAATTGCTTAGATTTACAATCAGGAAATTGAATCCCTAAATAACCCTATCTTGTAAAAAGAAATGGAACAAACCGGGGCGGAGCCAAGATGGCGGAGTAGAAAGACCTCTTCCAAGCCTCTCTGCCCCCAGATTCCCCACAAACTATGTAAAAAAGGACTGTGAACAACTTCTGGAGCCCCAGCACCCACAGAATGACACAGAGAAGCTAACCTCCCACTGAGGACAGCCCAGCAGCCCTGCAGGAAGGACCAGCACAGCGGTCTGGGAGCCGGCAGCGCGCAGAGCGCAGGAGCCGAGCCGAGCCCAGGTCCGCGTAAGCCGAGGTTTCAGCCCCAGGGCGGCAGGGCCAGCAGCCGGCTGGAGGAACCCCAGAACACCAGGAGCTGTGGCCACTCCAGAATTATCAACATAGACATGCCTAGGACAAAGTAAGAGGTTAGTGTCCTATGGACTTTGGGACCTGTATTTGGGTAATGCGTCAGCTCCCTCCCCTGGGGGCTAGAAGCTGCTGAGGAGACACACCACTGTGTAGTTTTCAGAGGCATTTCCGGCTCCCAGCCTACAAATCGTGGGGAGATCCAGCGATCAGTCTTGGGGGGGTAATCGCTCTTGCTTTAACCTCCCTGGATCTGGATTGTAATCTAGGGTGGAAGTTGTGGGTGGGTTTACAGCTTGCCAGAAACAGAAGTTGCCCCCCACACGTTCCGGACGAAAATTCCTCTAGCTGGCCTTAAAGCCATAGTGTGGCAACAAGCCCAAAAGTCAAGTAATTAAGTGGCAACATGCCAAGGCAAAGGAAACAGAAAATGCAACCCTAGACTCCTATTTTGGGGGCATAGAGCGGGAAAAGGACTGTGAGGTCAGAAGTCCTGCTCCAAAAGCCCCAGGGAAAAACATGAGTGGGTTGCAGGCCATAGAGGACCTTAAGAAGGACTTTAAAAATCAAATAAGAGAAGTGGAGGAAAAATTAGAAAGAGAAATGAGAAGGATGCAGGAAAAGTATGAAATGAGGGTCAACAGCCTGACTTGAGGAAAACAACACCTTAAAAAATAGACTAGCTCAAATGGCAAAGGAGGCCCAAAAGGGCAATGAGGAGAAGAATGCCTTAAAAAGTCGAATTTGCCAGATGGAAAAAGAATCTCAAAGTTCACTGAGGAGATTCATTCCTTCAGAGTTAGACTGGAGCAAATGGAAGCTAATGACTTTATGAGAAATCAAGATACTATTAAACAGATCCAAACAAATGAAAGAATAGAAGGCAATGTGAAATATCTTATGGGAAAAGCCATTGACCTGGGAAATAGATCCAGGAGATAATTTAAAAATTATTGGACTACCTGAAAGCCATGATCAAGGAAAGAACCTAGAAATCACCCTTCAAGAAATTCTCAAGGAAAACTGCCCTGATGTTTTAGATCCAGAGGGCAAAATAGAGGCTGAAAGAATCCACTGATCACCTCCTGAAAAAGATCCCAAAAAGAAAACTCCCAGAAATATTATAGCCAGGTTCCAGAATCCCCAGATCAAGGAGAAAATACTACAAGCAGCCAGGAAGAAACAATTTCATTATTGTGGAAACACAATCAGAATAGCCCAGGACCTGGCAGCTTCTACACTGAGGAATCGAAGGGCATGGAATATGATATTCCAGAGGGCAAAAGAACTGGGAATGAACC